>OY755172.1:9257598-9857598 GCA_963576735.1 Bedellia somnulentella | reverse complement strand
TCGAAAACAATAAATTACTTTCAACTAACCAGTATGGTTTTCGCAAGAAAAAATCAACTGCAGATGCTGTACTCAAACTAACTTCATACATATCTGAAAATCTGGATAACCATAAGAAAATATTGACCATTTTCCTTGATTTAGCTAAAGCATTTGACACTGTCTCTATTCCTCTGCTTCTATTAAATTTGGAGTTATTAGGTGTGCGCGGTGTGCCTTTAGAACTCATAACTGATTACCTTACTGATAGGAGACAGTGTACCAAAGTTGAGAGTGTTATTAGCGATGAAGAACCATTAGTATACGGTGTTCCTCAGGGAAGCATTTTAGGACCGACCCTCTTCCTTGAGATTGGTGGTCAAATTATATCTTATGCCGATGACACTGCTCTGATTTTCACTGGATGCTCTTGGAGTGACACCTTTGAGACTGCTCAGCAGGGTATGAATAGGGTGACTGCTTGGCTGGCAGAGAATTTTCTTACGTTAAATACCAAAAAAACTAAATATGTAACTTTTTCAATTAGGAACAACAACCTACCTACTGCAGATTTAAAAATCAAAGTACATTCTTTAGTCTGTCCGAATTCAGTTTCTTGTCCTTGTGATACTTTAGAAAGAAATTCGGAGGTTAAATACTTGGGTGTCATTATTGACCAGAACCTCAATTTTAACAGTCACATCGAGCAACTCTGCACTCGTGTTCGTAAGTTAATTTTTATTTTCAAAAATTTGCGTCACGTCATCCAATTTGAGCTGCTTAAGACAATCTATGTCTCACTTTGCCAATGTTTACTGACATATTGCGTTACATCTTGGGGTGGGTGTCATAAAACGAAATTCTTGCGGTTGGAAAGAGCACAGATAGCACTACTTAAGGTGGCGTCTTTTAAGCCCTTTTTATATCCAACGCACTTACTTTATACAGATTTTAAAGTACTCACAGTCAGAAAACTTTTTATACTTGAAATGACTAAATATCAGCATATTAATACTCCATTTTCAGAAGTAAATGTAATGAGGAGAAGATACGACTTAGTTTGTTCTGTAAATAGGTTCAATACATCCTTTAGTCACAGGTTCGCTCAGTTCCTCGGTCCTCATTTATACAACCGGCTAAATAGGATATTAAATTTCTATGGTCTTAATAACCATGAATTTGTTTTAAGAGTACGTGAGTACCTTCTCAAATTGACTTATGAGGAAACTGAAGTATTGTTAAATGTATGCTCTTAGAATTTTGCACATAGATAGTATATCATTGTATGTATTATTTATTTATTTATATATATATATATATATATATATATATATGTATAGATTTACTTACACTCAATACACCGACACACATACATGTACATATACACACACATTTTATGTATACTTTGGTTGCCGTTATATTGACTGTTTCTGATTGTTTAGATTTGTACTAAATTTGCTACAAGCAATTAAAGTTATTATAAGTTATAAGTTATTGTTACTACTTATCCTATGTTCACAGGGCTCTGCCCCTTTTTTAGGGAGTAGGTTTGTTATGCTTTTGTAATTGCTTTTGGTAAATAAACATGTTTTTTTTTTTTTTTTTTTTTTTATTAAGACTACTTAAATGCTATTTATTTTATCTTATTATATACTCGTGGTCCGCCCCGACTTCGCACGGATGGTGCTGAATGTTTTTTACTGCTTACCCCCTACGATAAAAACCGTGATGATGTATATCCTATGTCCTTTTCCTGGTTCTAAGCTACCTCTCCAAGAATTTTCAGCCAGATCGGTTCATCCCTTCTTGAGATATAAATAGTGTAATTAACACCACTTTCTTTTATATATTTATTATTGAGTAAAACAAACAGCACTTAATCTATTAACAAGCATTTTTAAATATAACAATTTATCGTGCCAATTATATATTTCATAAATTTCATTGAATAAACTGAGTATTTATTTGTAACACAAATATGTATGGACAAATAAATATAATTATTTTTCTCTAAAGTATGTTTCATGTGTGTTAGAACTCTAATGGGCATGAAATATATTTTATTGGACAAATACATAATATTTATCAAGTAGTTTCCTTAAGTAACACCGTTTTAACCTTTTTAGGAATAATAGTTTAGTTTAGTTAGAATAAAAGAGCATGTATGAAAAGATTGATGGATGTGAATGAAGCTAGAGAGGTTTGCCAGGATCGTACAAAGTGGCGATCGATAGTCTCTGCCTACCCCAATGGGAACTAACGGCGTGAGAATATGTATGTATGTATGTATAGTTTAGTTTCCGCGAACAGATCTATTTCCTGAAACTCATTATCATTATTGTATAGCACTCGCAAATTGGTTTTTAACCGACTTCAAAAAAAGGAGGTTCTCAGTTCGATTGTTTGTATGTATAATTGTCCGCGATTATTAAATATATTTGTCAGTCGTGTTCTCCTCTTGGGCCCATTTAATGTGATTTTACTTTTATATAGAAGATATAATATATTATTATTATTATTATTTTTCACGTAGTATAAATCCCAGCACCTCCACCATGTCGCCAAACCATAACGCAGACGTGGCGAAAAGAAAAAAAATCATTAGTCGTAGTAGTCCAGGCGGTCACCCATCCGAGTACTGACAGCGCCCGACGTTGCTTAACTTCGGTGATCGCACGAGAAACGATGTATTCAATGTGCCAAGAACGTTAGGCACGACACGACACGCTGTTGCGTGTCTAGGTATAGGTACATTCACTGTGTTATGTATCTTAGACGATACTAATAGTTGCATTGCAGTACGTATCTAAGAACGAGTTGGAAATTAGTGAGATTCAATCACGCACTGAGTAGCTAAACAAAACAACGTCATTAACTGAGTTTACAATTATATGCATTGCCATCGCTATCTAATACTACAGCGTGCTAACTTGAACATACTTATACTGAGCTGAGAGTTGCACCATGCATAAACTGAGTCAAACTGAGAAATAGCCTTCACTGTGTATACACTTGCAAAGCCATCGCTAATACTGTAGCGCACTAATTGGACCATACTTGCATTAAGTTGAAAGCTACGTAGTGCCTGATCTGAGCTGAGCTGAGCAGTCGCCTCCACCTCCCCTTATAGCGACCCCGTACCACGCACGTGTTGGTAGAACACTAACTCTGAGCCTGAGCAAATTACTGAGCCAATCACTGAGCCTAGCACTGAGTTAATCATTGACCCAATCACTGAGCCTAACACTGAGCCTAACACTGATCTTAGCACTGAGTTAATCACTGAGTAAAACAACTACGAAACATTGCATTAGACGAGGCTCAAATGTAACATAAACTGAGATATGGGTAAAGCCACGTAAAATTGTACAATGTAACTCTCGAGACAGTAACACAGTAACATACGTGACAAAAAGTAACACTCGAGACTTATAAAGCTGTGTTCTTAATGTTTATTTCAAATGAAACTGTATTTAATGAGCATTATTTTATTTTCGTGCAATATTGTGACAAATCTTGAAAAGACTGTTTCGGGCTTGGTTAAATAAAAATAAAACTACAAATTTTAGTAAACATAGGAATTTTTATTTGTATGTAGAATACGTAAAGAAGAGAAATTAGTAATCTCCATCACGTCATAAAATCAAAAATACATTAGCTATAAATCAAAATAAGTCTTATCACATGCCTCGTCCTTTAAAAAGTAATCTTTGGAGCTTAATATTAATTGTTTTATTAAGCAATTCAACACATAAATAAATTAGCCTCTATGATTTAAAATTATTATTAAATTAGTATTACCCTTATAATGCCTAATTTTTATTTACTGGCAATACTAATATCGATGACTGCGACGCCCTTACCGACCAAGAAAAGTTTGTGGATCTGTACCTAGATTCTTTTTTTTTTTTTTTTTTTTTTCTTATCTTTGGCATCCACGGCTAGTGATTTGCCACTTTCTATTTAAGGAAGGGAAACTTGCAATGTATATTTATTATGTATCCTAACACGAAACATTTAAAGAAATTCAGACAAGATAAGAAACGTTAATTACAATTTGATTCTATTATCTAAAATAAACAAACTAATTATTAAATAAATATTCAAATTCAAAGTACATAAAAGAGTTTCAATACATGTCGGAAAATTTACACCATAAGATAACAAGTTGGATAGAAATAAAGAGCGATCGTACAAAGGGCAAGAAAAGAATATGTGATTTAAATTACCTACATCTAATCGACAACTACATAAGTTACTATTTACAATGCCTAATTTATAAAGATGAGCTGGGGTAGTAACATGTCCCAATCGCATCCGAATGATAATAGAAGTTATTATTTTGTTAAATGATCCAGTCCTAAACCAAGGTTTTGACGGAATTTCAGGTTGAATCCTTGCATAAAAACAACCTTTAACTTTTGAAGTCTCAGACCAACCTAAGCTCCATGACCGCTGTAACGATGATTTTGCCATTCCAAGAACATCGTAAAAGTAATTCTTAAAATGACAAACGTCACCCTCACTAACAGCATCCTTAGCAATAAAATCAGCTTTTTCATTGCCACGGATACCGCAATGACCAGGAACCCAAGCAAATCTAACCTTCAAACCTTTATTATAGCATATAAGAAGTTTGTTTCTTATAAGGATAACTAGCAGCCCGTCCCGGCTTCGCTCGGGCATAATTTATCATTAACATTTTGTTTTTTATTTTATTACATGTATTATTATTTTAATATATTTTTTTTAAGTTTTAAGCTATGTTATATTTTTTTGCTGTGTAGTGTCGGCTTATAATAGCACTACCCCATTTCTTCCGGTGGGTGTACGTAAGAGGCGACTAACGGTTTTGGGGCTTTTGAGGGATTTTTGGGCGATGCGGTTGGTGACCCATCACCAACAACCTTTATTTCACCATCTTTTCCCCACACAACTTCCAAAAGTACATACATACATGTACTCACGGCTATAAATCCCTAGAAGGGGTAGCCAGAGATAAGGAATTAGAAATTCCTCAGCCACTTTTGGAAGTTGTGTGGGGAAAAGATGGTAAAATAAAGGTTGTTGGTGATGGGTCTCCAACCGCATCGCCCAAAATCCCTTAAAAGCCCCAATACCGTTAGTCACCTCTTACGTACACCCACCGGAAGAAATGGGGTAGTGCTATTCTAAGCCGACACTACACAGCAGACTTCCAAAAGTGGCTGACGAATTTCTGATTCCTTAGCTCTGGCTACCCCTTCTAGGGATTTATAGCCGTGAGTTTTTTGTATTTATTTTTTAGTTTTTTGTATTTATATTTAGATATATTTTTTTATTTTTTTTATTTTTCATAATGAGTAATTACATCAAAAGCCATTCAATTTATAGAGTTAGAGCTTCCCTGTAAACAATATTTGACGTTATTGTATTTTGGGGCAGCAAAATAAATTGATGTTCAGGAGCTCCCACCCGCGACAGGCCAACGTACAGTTGACCGTGAGTAAAACAATTCTTTCGCAGGTTTGGCCTTGGAACTTATTAATTGTTAAAGCAAAAGATGTTTTAACCGGAAATTGTAGCCGTTTAAATGGAATTGGCAGATCAGTTGGGATCATCGGTATCCTCGGTATATGAGCTAATTGACCGGCTGCTGGGCCAGTGATAATAGTCGCTACAATCAAATTTTGCTTTAACTCTTTGATAAGCAGCCTCCCGTACCCCTTCGTGACGCCTGCAACAACTTACTATGCATAGCTAATCGAGCGGAGTTTTATCTATTTTTTTAATTCGAGATAACTTTCGAATGGACTGTTCGAATTGAATAATTCAAAAAGTAATATAAGGGTATTGAAGTAGTCTGAAATAATATATACGTTTTTTATAAGGATTAGATAGGTACAAATAAAGAGCCTTTTCTAAAGCAGGATTTTAATTTAATTTTTAAATTATTTTATATAATGACGCTTGTTGTGAGATAACTATAATAGTTAGAGACATGCTGTCGGGGCATTTTTTTTAGATAATGATGTGTTCTATAAAATTGTAGTACATAATTTTATTCTATTGTCAATAGTTTTCGCAGCGCACGCGATGTAAGGATTTTTTTGGTATTTCTTTAACACCTTGGGTTACATTTTTGAAGTTTACGTAAGGATCCCTATTTTTTTTGAAAATGAAATATAGCCTATGTCACTCGGGAATAGTGTAGCATTAAAACAGTGAAAGAATTTTTCAAATCCGTCCAGTAGTTTTGGAGCCTATTCAATTCAAACAAACAAACAAACAAACAAACAAAAAATCAAACCTTTCCTCTTTATAATATTAGTATAGATTAACTCATAGCAATGATTAGCTGATAGAGGAAAAGATAATAATGATTGAAGAGCACTCAAACTGTCACTGAAAATTGTGGTTTTTAGTAGTCCCATGACCAAAATATATTCCAGAGCTTTAAATATCGCCATACATTCTCCTGTAAAAGATGATGATTCACAAGGTAACTTTATTTTCTGTACAATATTAAACTGATGATGGTACGTTCCGACTCCAACAATACTTGAAGGCTCAACTATTTTTGATGCGTCTGTATAAATATGGTGCCAATTTTTGAATTCATTCTCTAAAATGCTAATAAATTCTATGTTTGATGTATTTTGGTCTCTGCTTATACCCATGTCTAGTTTAATGTCAGGTACTACAAACAAAGCTTCGAAAGGAATAGAAAAAATAGGAAGAATAGGCGATGAATAAATAGGAGCAGAGATTTCTGAAATTTTGTAGAAGCTTTTAACAAGACAAGGAACGTTTTTAAATTTCCAATATTTAGACGTAGTTGTTAATTGTGCTAAGCTGTGGAGTTTGTGTAATAAAGGATGCTCAGAAAACTGTGAAATTCGTATTAAAAATCTATCCGAAAGGTATTGTCTTCTTAAATGCAATGGAGATTCACAACATTCTAACTGTAAAGCGTTAATAGGACTAGATTTCATAGCTCCACAAATAAGTCGCAAAGCTTTATACTGTATAAGGTCTAATCTTTTAAATGCTGGTTTGCTACCAGGTTCCAATAAAAATGATCCATAATCCAACAAACTTCTGATGAACGCATCATACAATATTTTCATTGAGAATGGGTGAGCACCCCACCATACTCCGGATAAACATCTTAACATATTTAAAATACGTTCAGCTTTAGTAACAATGAAATCACAGTGAGGGATTCCCGTTAATTTACTGTCTAGAATTACACCTAAGAACTTAACTTTGTCTTTTATAGGTATTTGAACATGGTTGTATTCAACAGATATAGGTGGGATTACACGCATTCTAGAAAACAAAATAACTTCACTTTTAGATGGTGATAGTTGTAATCCGTTATTAGACAACCATACGCTGAGGTTTTCTAAAGCTACAGACATATCTAATGAAGCATCAGTAGGAGATTTATTAATGGTATATATTAATAAGTCGTCAGCATATTGAATGATATAGATAGAATTGTTAGTTTGAACAGAATTTTCCAAGTCAGAAGTATATAAATTGTAGAGCATCGGACTAAGAACTGAACCTTGAGGAAGACCTCTCCAAACAGTTCGAGTTATTTTTGAGTTATCCTCCCCAGTAGTTATAAATATGTGTCTTTGACATAAAATATTTACAATAAAGTTTACCAACATGAGAGGAACTTTCATATCCCTAAGTTTTTGTTTCAAAATATTAATATCTACATTATCATAGGCAGAGGTGACATCAAGAAATGAAGCGAGTACTGAATGATAGTTGGAGAATGCTATACGAATATCTGTAATTAATAAACTAATTGCATCAATTGTACTTTTGCCTCTCCTGAAGCCATATTGCGACTCTGATAGCAGCTTATGGTTTTCCACAAACCATTCTAGCCTGTTTTTAATTAAATTTTCAGAAATTTTAAGAAGAACCGATGACAATGCTACCGGCCTGAATGAAGAAGCAGATAATGCATTTTGGGTATCTTTTGGAATAGGAACAATTTCTTGTGTTCTCCACTGTTCCGGTATATTACCCGAAAAAGCAATAGTATTTATGAGGTTTAGAAAATACAAGATAGAATATTCTTTTAAATGGACGAAAAAGGAATAAGGTATGCCATCTACGCCAGGTGTTGAATCTTTTAAATTGACTAATACACAATTCATTTCATCAATGCTAAAGGGAGAATTTAAATCATTTCTGTCATAGTAAACAGAAGGATCAAAAGACAAATAGGTATGGTCCGAGGGAACAAAAGCAGGTGCTAACTTATCTAAAAGATCTTCAGCTTTAGATAATTGAATAGTATTCGATTGCTTGTTTTTAAAAGCACCTCTGAATCTTCTTATGTTTTGCCATACAAAAGAAGGTCTTGCATTTGGAGATATAGAGGAACAAAAACTACGCCAACCATGAAATTTCTTTTGTTTTAATAATTTTCTTGTTTCATTCATTTGAAGTGATAGAGCATCGAAATTTTCGTCAGTTGAATTTAGTAAATATTGTATTTCAGCTGTCTTTCTTTTATTGACTGATTCTGTACATTCCCTATCCCACCAAGGAGGAGATGGTATTTTATCGTCAGATACAATTTTAATTGGAAAGCATGAGTTTGCTACATTTAATAACACTTCAGTTATTGCTTTAGAACACTCACTTTCAGAACCAGTCTCTATTATAGGAAGAGTGGATATTTTTTGCTCAACCTTCTCGCTAAATGTTTGCCAATCAGCATTACTTAAGTTATACTTTAGCCTAGGATGACGTTTTTGAGAAGGTTTAATAAAATTTGAAGGAAAATTAATTTGGATTGGGAAATGATCACTACCATACGTCAAAGGTAGCGTTAACCATTCCAATGACGCAGCTAATTTAGGGGACGAAATTGAAAGATCGGGAACACTTTTTCCTTCGCCAATTTTCGTACGGCGCGTTGCTGATCCATTATTCAAAATGCATATATTAAGTGAATCACAAATTCTTAAAATATCGGAAGCACAAGGAGTTGGACTACTTGCTAGATTGCTTCCCCATGCAGCATGTTGGCAATTAAAATCACCTAAAATTAAAAAAGGTTTTGGTATTGAAGATAAAATTGATTCTATTTCATTAAATATAATAGAAGTTGGACGGGGAATATATATTGACACGAAACAAATTTTGTTCACTTGTACAGCAATAATAGAAAATTCACTACTATGATTTGAAATTGGAATGTGAATAAATGGCACCTGGTGTTTAACAAGAATGGCAACACCACAATGACCATTATATTTGTTTTCAGATATACAGGCATAACCTGAAATTTTAAATAGACTATCTGGTTTTAACCATGTTTCTTGCAAAGCAAAAATAAATGGTTTATACTTATTAATAATATATATAATGTCAGATTTTTTAGAACTTGCGCTGCGGCAGTTCCACTGTATCACGTTCGGAGGAAGATGTGGATCCATTAATGGTTGGATTTAATAAAAGAATTAATTCTTGTAAAATAGAAGCAGCGTTGGACGGTGAAAAGTGTGTATTCTGTGTCAGAAGTGTTTTTATAAGAGTTATAATTATCTCAATAGTTGTTTTATCTGTTTTATTATGTGAAACTTTTTCATTTTGTGTATTAAATCCACAACCATTGGATAAAACTGGTATTTGGTTTTCTTTTAGTATAGCTTCATGAGCAGCCTTATCATACCCACTATATGATTTAGGGGGAGTGCGAGGTTTCAAAAATACTGTCTTTTTGTATGAAATTGGTAAAGAAGAATTATTATTTAATGATTGATGTGATGTATGATGTGAATCATGACCTAAATTATATATTTTACTTGCAGGTGCAGCAGAGAGAACATCAGCATAAGATTTGTTTACTTGCGGATGTAGTTTCTGTGCTTCAGCATAGGAAATGCAACTATTTGCCATAGAAACTTTAATTGCTTTTTGTCGCTCAAATTCTGGACACTTTCTGTTGGTGGCAAAATGAGAGCCTTTACATATGAAGCACTTTGCTTCATCTTCATCTACCTCACAAGTATAACCTAAATGTTCTCCACCACATTTAAAACAATGAGGTTTTGATCTACATTGCATTCTAACGTGACCATACCGACAACAGTTGTAGCATTGAATAGTAGGGTAAATATATAATTCTACTGGTAATGCATTATAACAGATATAAATGCGTTTAGGTAGTACCTGCCCATCAAACGTCAACACAACAGAACCTGTATTTATAAATTTAGTTTCACCTTCAATTAAGCTTTTACGCCTAATTCTTCTTAGTTTTATAATTTTACCACAACCTATTGGGACTTTTATACTTTCTAGAATTTCATCATCAGACCACTCCTGTGGTATGCCTCTAACAATTCCTAGACGAGTAACATGGAAAGTGGGAATGTATGCTTTATATAATGATGATTTAATTACCTCGCTTGTAATGAAAGAATTGGCACCATCACCAGACTCAAATGCAACAGATATTTTATTGCGACCTATTCTTTTTAAACTTCCATTTATGATACTTTTAATATTTTGTGCTCTTAAAAATTTTCCAAATGTCATAGGATGAAGAAATGTATTTTGATCTGGACTACCTTCCCTTTGAACATGCACAATAAAAGGGCCCACATCATCCTTGTCATATGTATTTCGACCTAACCTTGGCTTAGTTACAGTTGATTGAATTGAATCAGTGGGAGCTATTAATTTAGTGTCATTAATTGGGGTAGGATCTGTTTCAGAAATGCATTTGCAATCAGATTCTTTAATGTTGGCTGAGTTTTTACTTCGCCTTTTTTTATTACAATGACGACATACACGGCTACCATGGGCTCGTTTACGAGATCTATTTAAATTTATTGAATTTATGGACCCTTCTGTGTCCATACCAGATTCATCATTATTTGTGTTTGTAATAATGACATTATAAGCCACATCCTGAGAGCAGGACGTTCCCCCAGGATCTTCTGGGGGTTCCATATCAAAAATGTATTAAAAACTTACCAACTATTCAGCTACACTACTATAAATATGTAATACACAAATATTTACAAAAATTAACAAATCTTATCCGTTAAAAGTTACTGAAATTAATATTTAAAATTAAATTTAAATAAATTGGAAAAAAGTTGCTCCCGCTTCTTTTGAAGTTTCCCGCCTTTTTCACCTAGATTTTTAATTGCGTAGAATTCTGACAGCTGCCATTTTTTGACATGTCAGAGGTTTTAAATCTTTTTGACCAGGCACATTTTTTTAATTTCTTTTAAAGTATGAACATCCATGTCAACTCATTTTATTTGTTAGAATAGAATATATAAATTTTGTTATGTTCTACGCTGCAAAAGCAAAAAGTGCATTGACGGTGAATCGAAAGTTTAAAAACATAACAGGTAATAATAACAAATAATAGCAAATACGGAAAAGCTATGAGCGCATTTGAGTATTCAAAGAAGTCGAATGACATGGCAAGACAAGACACACGCACAATGAAAGCTAAGAGCGCCATAGAATTAATAATACAGAGCGAGCGCTTTGCTTTACGTTTTTAAAAACATACATATAAACATAGCGCTATCTACCGCCAAATTATTACAACTCGGAAATATGCGTCTTTTGCCACGAATAGTTCATGTCCTCTGTCAATATATGTAATCAAAATCATTCCTGTCCGCTGTGTTTTTTTTCCTTACATTGGTGCTCATTGACCCTTACTAGTTAAACACGATTGTCAGTTTAAACAAGTGGGGCGTGAACGTGAGTATTTTCACTTTTTAAAAATCTGTTAGCGAAATATACCGTTACTATGTCAATAATCATAAAAAAATATATATAAAATATATTTTTTATGTTATTTTCGCTTAGTTGCTTTATTCAATTCAATTCAAAATCATTTATTTCGGATTATTCATCCATATAGTTGTTAGTAATCACAAAAACTTAAATACCTATGTTAGTAACAAAAATAACATTTAAAATTAAATACATAGACATAATTAATTGTACTGCTTTGGATAATACTACCGACAACTGGCGGTGTGCAGTCTCACCCAGTGCCGGAGCAGTGGGGAGTCCCATCTGTCACTCAACACACGCAGAATGCTGTTGGAGCTCGCACGATCGCGCTGAAGCATGGAGGCCGTACGGCTTCTTATTATGGCGTAAAAATCGCTAGTCCTAGCCTCCGCGACCATAGCTGATACGCTACAAAATCGTGGGAGCTTCAACAACACTCTGAATGCATTGTTATATTGCTGTTGTCTGTGTGTAGCGGACCCACAGGCTGCACGTGTAAAAGGTTTGGCAAAACGCCTTAAAGAGTGTTACCTTCACATCATTAGTACACCGTGCAAACCTGCGAGCCAACATGTTACACCGTACTGACAGCGCTCTTCGCTCTCGCTCAATGTCAAGGTCGTCCGACATGCCCTCCGTCACCCAATGGCCCAGAAATTTAAATTTGTCCACCTTCTTAAGAGGGGCACCACACAAGTTAAGAAGTGGTAATTCAGAATACGTTTTCTTCCCGGCTTTAAACACCATAAACTCGCTCTTCTTAGGGTTATACCTTAGACCATGGGATTCCGCATAGGCTTCACAAATATGTAGTAATCGACGTAGAGCACCAAGCAAGGGGCTCAGCAGCACCATGTCGTCCGCATAACTAATGTTGTTAATACAAACTCCGTCTACATGACAGCCGACACCGGTACTGCTGAGCTCCTCGATGAGTCGGTTCATGTACAGGTTGAAGAGCCGTGGAGAGCTCAGCCCCCCCTGCCTCACGCCGCACTCCAACCTATACACTTCCGACCGCACCATTTAGCACAATTTGTCTGATTGTTGTACCAATATTTAAACAATGACACAATTTCCACTGGTACATCTGTGTCACATCGAATCTTCTGCCATAGTACGTCAAAAGCTTTCGATAAGTCCAAATAACAGGCAAAAACGGGTGTCTTTCTTGTCGTGTAGTATTGGACAGTCTGCTGAAGAGAAAATATGGCACTTTCCGTAGAAAGGCCAGGGCAAAAACCAAATTGAGCATCATTTACATGACTGTGTCTCTCAAGCTGTTTATCCAGCAAACTATCCAACACCTTCGCTATAATCGTAGCTAGTGATATAGGCCTGTAGTTGGACGAATCTGACACGTCTCCCGTCTTGTTTTTTACAATAGGCACAACTACAGTGTACAGCAAGTCCTCAGGTAAGTGACAATGCGACAAACATAAATTATAAAACATGGCAAGGACTATAGGCAGGTGCACACCAGCGAATCTCAAGTGTTCAACGCTGAGCCCATCCTGCCCTGGAGACTTACCTCTGACCATACCCTTAATAATAGAGGCAACTTCTTTGGCAGAGAATCTAACATTACAGTCACCAAGGCATGGCTCAGCGCTGGACTCTGGAGTCGTTTCCGCGAGCAGTGACTGCACTCTAAAATGACGCCGAAAGGCGTTAGCAATATCATGTGGATTATTCAAACCATCAATCACAGGAAGACCTGTCTTTGGGTTCAAATTATTTGCACTTTTCCAAAATTCATTAAAATTTTTGTTCTTGTGATGTTAAGCTATGATGTCCATTTATATCTGTTGAGCATTGTTCTGACAGAATTTTTATTACATTATTCGTTATTCTGAAGTTACTATACTATAGCTACTCTATAGCTTGATATCATTGAATGTGATTTTTTATTGTAAAGGTATAAATTATAATCGCTCAAAGTAAAAGTGGGTTAAGATTAAGAATTTAACATAACATAAACGTTCGTACGCCGTTTATCCCCGAAGGGATTGGCATAGGTACCAATACTTCTAAACATCACGTGACAGCGCCACCTAGTGTCCAAAGTAGGTACCCACGTTTTGCTTAGACAGTGAACTCACGTGATAGGGGGTAGGCCTATCGCCGTTTTGTACGAATACACTGTCACATGACTAAGTACAACTCAGCCATGTGGGTTTCCTCACGATGATTTCCTTTATAGAGTAAGATCCCAGAGCGATAAGACATAACTTATTTTCTAAAAGATGAAACTTTAAGTTCTCAGTAGTGTCTCATGTACTCTGTATACCTGCGTGTTTGTGAAGTTTGCACAGTGACACCTGGGCAGGTGCCAGGTGCGAAAGGTGACTAAAAATAAGAGTAACTTTACTTAAATTTAGATGGCTGATTTTTAGATATATTTTAAAGAATATCATTCTGAAATAGTATCGCAAGTATCAGACACTTTTCTTGGGCCAAAACTTTTGTCAGACGCTTTAAAGCTCCACCAAAAATAAATGAACTTTACTTATTTTCTAATGTCTGATTTTTTTATATGTTATCAAGATAACTATTACGAAATTATATTTAGTCAGTCAGACAAATTGGAATGACCAAAAATCCACAAAACACAAAAAATATTCGGCCGTGAGTACGAACGCGAGAGCACTATGCGCATGTTTATCAGAGCGAAGAATTTTAATATTCCAAAAAGTACTTACTGCTTTCGATAAAATATTTGCCGTTTAGTGTCGGCTAAGAATATTACTACCCCATTTCTACCCGTGGGTGATCGTAAAAGGCGACTAAGGGTATAGTGGCGCATTTTTAAGTGATTTTCGGGCGATGTGGTTGGAGAGCCGTCACCAATAATATTTATTATTACCATCTTTTCCCCAATCAACTTCCGAAAGTGGCTGAGAAATTTCTCATTCCCAAGCTCTGGCTACCCCATTAAGGGATTTATAGCCGTGAGTATATGTATGTATGTATGTTAAGCGCCTGACGTACGGGTGACGGCAATTGTTCTCGCGATGGTATTTTTGCGTAATATTTGTTCAGGCGTTAAGTCTGAATAAGTACTCTTATGTTTTCTTTCAGATCTTCCATAAACCTTGTTCTGAACCTTGTTTTTTCTTTATGTGGGCGTTAAAATCTACCTCCGTACCAAATTTCAGCTCTGTAGGTCTATGGGAAGTACTAGTTCTATTTTGATGATCAGTGAGTCAGTCAGTGTCGAAAATGCGAAACTTTATTTTTCTTTCTTACTGACTTGAGATTTCAAGTGTGTGATTACGAATTTCTAGGTGACAAAAATTTCAGCGATTTAATCCTATCCAGAGGTTCTCGAATGGGGGCCTGAAAATGCGGCGAAACGGTTCCAGTAAAGGATGGTACGGCAGTGTTTGCTTCGCGCTCGACTTGGCGGGGGCACTACCGTGCCCCCAGATCTATATTATACATTGCGCGCACATACACAGAATGTGAGTTAAAGAAGGAGAACCGGGTTACTATGGACGTCTCACTCGCTCTGAAACGCATGCATAATGCTCTCGTGTCCGTACTCACGGCCGAATAATTTTTGTGTTTAGTGGATTTTTGGTCGTTTCAATTTGTCTGACTGACTAAATATAATTTTGTAATAGTTATCTTGATAACACATAAAAAAATCAGACATTAGAAAATAAGTAAAGTTCATTTATTTTTGGTGGAGCTTTAAAGCGTCTGACAAAAGTTTTGGCCCAAGAGAAGTGTCTGATACTTGCGATACTATTTGAGAATGATATTCTTTAAAATATATCTAAAAATCAGCCATCTAAATTTAAGTAAAGTTACTCTTATTTTTAGTCACCTTTCGCACCTGGTACCTGCCCAGGTGTCACTGTGCAAACTTCACAAACACGCAGGTATACAGAGTACATGAGACACTACTGAGAACTTAAAGTTTCATCTTTTAGAAAATAAGTTATGTCTTATCGCTCTGGGATCTTGGACTATTACCGTTAACAACCATGATAAATTAACCACACATATGCCTTATGAAAAGGCAAATTGGTGAAGGTAGGTAAGTATATATATAGTATTGGCTCAGTGATTAGCTCAGTGCTAAGCTCAGTGATAGGCTCAGTAATTTGCTCAGGCTCAGAGTTAGTGTTCTGCCAACTCGTGCGTGGTACGGGGTCGCTATAAGGGGAGGTGGAGGCGACTGCTCAGCTCAGCTCAGATCAGGCACTACGTAGCTTTCAACTTAGTGCAAGTATGTTCCAGTTAGTGTGCTACAGTATTAGCGATGGCATTGCAAGTGTATACGTAGTTAATTAATTGATAATTTATGATGAATTGTATGATCAACTGATCACAGTGAAGGCTATTTCTCAGTTTGGCTCAGTTTATGCATGGTGCAATTCTCAGCTCAGTATAAGTATGTTCAGGTTAGCACGCTGTAGCATTAGATGGCGATGGCAATGCATATAATTGTAAACTCAGTTAATGGCGTTGTTTGTTTAGCTAATCAGTACGTCATTGCATCTCACTAATTTCTAACTCGTTCTTAGATACGTACTGCCTACTTATTTAACGTTCAGTTCTATAGTATTCTCTGTTGAATACAAACAACAATTAGTATCGTCTATACATAAAACAGTGAATGTACCTATACCTAGACACGCAGCAGCGTGTCGTGCCTAACGTTCTTAGCACATTGAATACACCGGTTCTCGTGCGATCACCGAAGTTAAGAAACGTCAGTTGTGTCTAGTACTCGGATGGGTGACCGCCTGGACTACTACGACCACAGATCTGTATTTGAATAGATAACGCAAGTGTCATTTCTTGTATAGAAACCAAGCGTGCCATTATTTTTCCACCTACTGTGACGTCACATGAGCAATTTAGTGATGGGAACACCTCGTCAGCACGTAAACTATTCAATCGATTATATTCGAGTGCATCGACAGACGAATGATAAATTGATAAAAGAAAGATAAATCTAGAATTATACCTGTTTTTTAATAACGCTTTTTTCTCATGGTCTCATTTTTATTCTGAGGAACTCTTCCTACATTATTTTCCTCCACCACTACATCATCTCAAAGAACAACGATCTAAATCAGTGAGTTAATGAGTCAGTTAGTCAGTGAGTAGTTCAGTAGCCTTTATTATTATAATAACTTGTCCTTATTGATAACCTACCTAATTAACTAGTTTTAATAATTTGTTCTCGGAAAGTTACAAAATGATTTAAAAAAACCCCGAGAAGAAATTTTATCTACAAAAAGGAAAGTCAGTAGAAGGCGCTATGACAAAATATAATACAACCCAGAACTAATTCGGATTTAAAAAAAAAAACAAATAAAATAACTTGCAGAGAAGGAAAAATAATCAAGTATTTATTTTTCGTTGTCTGTTTTTCTCCAGGCTGTATCTCATAAACAGTGATAACTAGAAAGCTGAAATTTTCACTAATGACATATTTCTGTTGCAGCTATAACAACAAATACAAGTAAAAAAAGGATTTTAGCCCCTTACAATAAACGTGTTTTTTTCCGTATTTGTTTGCTCAATATTAAAACGTTAATAAGTAGATACTTAAAATTTTCACAGTATATTTACTTGTATATCACCTTTCAAAATAAATAATTAAATAACAGTAAAGTAAATATCAAAGGGGCTCCCATACAAAAACGTTATTTTCCATTATAGATGATAGTACGGAACTCTTCGTTTGTTCAATATTGGAAATAAAAATAATACAAAGTAGTGTAATAAACTCTTCAACATTTGCTGAATATGTAGAATTATCAGAAGCAGTAACAGAATTAAATTTTCTCATTTGTGTAATGAATGATGTCTTTACTAAGGTTTGTAAACCAGTTAAAATCTATGAAGATAATTCAGCAGCTGTGTAGCTATTTCTAAGTATGGAAACTTTACAAAGAATTCTAAGCACATTGAAGTTCACTATCATTTTTTAAATTAAAATGTTTAGCAGAGAAGTATACAAAATAGAGTAAGAAAATAAAATTGCAGATACATTTACAAAACCTGTGGGAAATGTTAAATTCACTAACTTAAAAATGCTAAATTTAAAGGAGTATAGTTCCCTAATTGATTATAATTACTGTAGTACTTAAGAAGCTTTGAGCTTTTGTAAGGAGGCGTGTTTGTGTATATATGTACATTTATATTGGCAACACTGAATGAAGGAAGGAAGTAAATAAAGACTGACACATACCACACGTTAAGAAATGTAGCTTAGAGAAAAACTTGTGACTAAAATTAAACTGTTCTTTTATTAAATAAAAGCAAAGTTAAAACAAGAGTATTCCAATTAATTATTTAACAGAAACATTGTAGTAATAAAAATATTTTACATACATGGAACATCCATCGCGAATATTATCATTTCTCTGTTCCCAAAATTGATTAGAATTAGAATCGAATACTACTATCTGTGTAGGTACAACACATTTTGCTTAAAATGACAGAAATATGACAATAGCTACCGTACCGTGTAGCTGATTGAGAGGTGAAAATATCGTTCATTTTGATGTTCATTGCGTGTTTTAATAGACTAGCCATACTAGATAGCTTTGTAACTAAAAGCGGCAATGTATTATAAATTAAGCGATACACACTCGTTTAAAAGCTTTTCAGTGTAAAACCACAACGAACACGAAATAATTGATTTTGCAATAAAAACCACATAATCTAATAATAAAGTGACCTACCGATGAAAGGAAATCTTTCTATTAATTAGTCCCACTTTATTTAGATAGTTTTTGCAACTCAATACGGCACGATTAGGCATTTTTTATATTTAGCTTGACATCTGTCACGGAGAACGTTCGAGCACGGACTCAATCAAATGGCGATAAACTAAGATAATTTTACTCAGTTTTTACACGCGATCTTCGCTTAGCCCACTATCGATAGACAATCGATAGTCTATCGATAGTTTTCGTAAAAGTAATTGTATCGATAGTCTATCGATAGTATCGACAGTTCTCAATACTATCGATACTATCGATAGTTATTTATGAACAATACTATTGATACTGGCAATACTATCGATAGTTTTATGTACAATACTATCGCTACTATCGATAGTATTGCAAAATTTTCCACAATAACCAAAAACAATCGATAGTATCGATAGTTTTATACTATCGATAGTTGGACATTTTTCAATACTATTACTGTCTCATTGTAAGTAATGTGGGCACATGGAGTACTAATAAGCATTAATCTAATATAATAAAATATTTTTGAGTATTTGTTGTGTGCATTTTACAGTTTTCATCTTCAAAAAACTTAGTAACTATTGTAAAATTAAAATAGCAACACTGACTGCTGTCATTACATTATATTTTCTGAATATACCCTCATGTGTAATTTGTCTTCTGCTGTGAAAATCTTTTATTGATAATTGTGAGCTTTATTGTGATAATCATGGCTAGTTTACCTTCTACTAGTCCTAGCTCATCTACGAGTAAAAAGGATAACAATAACACTAAGAAAAAATCATCGACGATGTGGGAATTTTTTGAAAAAAATAACGAAAGGCTCGTGCAGTGTAAAGTGTGCTTAAAAGAGTTTAAATATAGTAACAATACTTCTAACATGAAGGACCACATGGTGCATAAACACCCAGAACACTTACCACCACCCCGTTCTTCTGAAAACAAAGAGGAGGAGGAACAAAACCAGGACCAACCCGCTGATATTGCAAGCACATCGTTTTACAATGCCAACTCTTCTAGAAAAAAATATCTAGATTCTTTTTAAATATTTTTGTTCATGAAAACCTCATGTGGGGATTATTACTAATAAATAAAGAATAAATAAAAGAAATAAAAATTTCGACACAGGCGGGAATCGAACCCGCGACCTCGGGTATACGCCCTGCCCGACGCTCTGCCAATTGAGCCAATTTCACGCTGGCATCCATTGAAACGGTGGCTCAATTGGCAGAGCGTCGGGGCATATACCCGAGGTCGCGGGTTCGATTCCCGCCTGTGTCGAAATTTTTCTTTCCTTTATTTATAGCAAAAACAACCATACCAATTTTTTTTTATACTGCTAAGTTCAGAATTAAGGGAAAATACATACATATCAACTTTAAACCTCAATTTAATTTTAGTGGATGAATTACTAAAATTACTTTTTAAATGCTCATTTATATCATAAAAGGAACCCTTATACTAAATGTATTTCAAAGGTACAATATTGTGAAAATTTTCATACAAACTTTACCCCCGGTTTAAAACCTTTAGGTAAAAAATATATTTCCCCTACATCGATTGTATCGATAGTATTGTACGTAAAACTATCGATAGTATCGATAGTATTGCCAGTATCAATAGTATTGCTCATAAAGTGATATCGATACTATCGATATCACTTTATGAGCAATACTATTGCTATCGATTGCTAAGTGGTGATACTATCGATAGTAGTATCGATATCCTGAATAGTTTTCGAGGTCAACTATCGATAGTCAAACTATCGATTGTTCTGCAACACTAACGCGAAGTACATGCACTTGCGGCATCTATTCAAATACATGTCTGTGACTACGACTAATGATTTTTTTTCTTTTCGCCACGTCTGCAACATGGTTTGGCGACATTCGGCGCCATATATGTCATTCAACACGGCTAGCCATAATGTAAAAAAGCTAGAGATTACAAGCCGCCCGCGCCGCTTTGAAAGTTTTTAGTTCCGATTCTTAACACCCGTAGCGCTACCTGACATAACAACAACAATGGCGAGTGGGTTTTTAAAAAAGTTGTTGGTTGTAAAGTTTTAAGTGAATTAAAATATGAAAACGTTATAAATATGTCGGTTAACAGTGACTTTTAGAAACAATTTCAATACATATTTAAAATACAGATAATGCATTAAAGATGCTCGCTCCGCTCGCTCGTTTTATACCTAACCTAACCTAGCTAAATGTGACCTAGCTTTTCTTCCCCTACAGGGGGCTTTCGCCTCCCGACCGACCCAAGCAGAACTTCAATTTTTATGAAGACTTATCTTTATAATTTTAAATGGTATGTGAAATATTTTTGGACCTCCGATGATAGGAGTTAAAAAGTTATGTAAGAAAAAGCCCACCCGAGTATAAGTACGATGCAGCTAAACGTGGGCCGCCTTATTGAAGATCGTATCGTAATACCAATCCGGCTAATGCTTGAACCGCTGCATTACAAAACGGCACTGTTTTAAATACCGGCTAGCCGTAATGTAAAACGGCGGATTATACAACCCGACTACGACATATATACAAGTTCCAACTTAATACACAGGGACCGCGGCTAGAGAAAAAAAGCAATAATAATAATAATTTATTTCGGAAAGTAAAATCATTCCATATATAGGTGAGACCAACACAAAAAAATAAATTAACGAAATATGTAATGTAATGTGATGTAAATTTTCAAATTATCTGCAGTAGTAGATTTGTTATTTAGTTTGTACTACAGTTATTTAAATTCGACGTAAAATAATTTATTTTATGTAAAATGGTAAAAATATGATATTAATATACATAAATTGATTAGTGGTTATTTATTTGATATGCAATTAATAATATCCCTTAATTTAATTATTGTACATATATTGCCGTGTAGTGCTGGCTTAGAATGTCACTTTCGAATGTTCTACCACAGATAATATAATACTATACCAGTACAGATACCCAATCCCATACAACGAAATGTGATGTGCTTAAAAACCCTTATTCGGCGGGCTATTTTCTAGTTCTTTATTGTTCGCTAGATGGCGCTAAATTCGCATGCATCGTACCAAATGTAAAGCACATAGTAGTTCAACTTAAGGTCACAGATGTCACTAAAAAATGATTAAAACCAAATGATAACAAAGCCCGATATCTTAACTCGGCTAATATTAGGAAATGGCGGCTGCGGGGCGCGCGGGGCGGGGGCGCCTCGGTAACACGAGCGAGACAGATTTTATTACTTTATGACTTTCTTTCACTAAATGTTTATTTGCAAATTTGCAAATATGGTCAAGGACAAAATCGTCGACTAGGCCAATTGCGTACGAGTACATCGTGGCGTCGGGACATGACGTGGCGTCGGGACGTGACGACCCCATCGCCCGCCGTGCGATCCAGTGTGATCTTGAAATCACACTGGACCGAACGGTGCAGTCAGTCTACCGAAAATGGCGGTCAATGCATTCCACACTAGGCGGAAGCAAATTCCAACGTAGGCATGGGCAGCAGCATGCCTGCGATAAAACTTCCGCCACTGCGATCACCAATCCGCCTGCCAAGCGTGGTGATTATGGCATTTTACTCTTATGGCTGCGACGAAAATCCAACGGCCCTCAATTCCCGGCAGTCCTGCCGGTCCTGGCCATTTTGGCAGCGGTCAGGGTCCCACCGGTAGGGCAGAGGGTGCTAAGAATCACCGGGTTAGAAACGGCTGCCAACACCAACTAGACCTGGCTACGTACAATGGACGCACACTGCGGACGGCGGAAAAGATGGAGGAACTCGAGGTGGAGCTTACCAAGATACGGTGGGATATCCTGGGACTATCAGAAGTCCGAAGAGAGGGGGAGGATACGATAGTCCTGGAATCCGGACACCTGCTCTACTTCAGAGAGGGAGACCATCAATCCCAAGGCGGCGTTGGCTTTCTCGTCAAAAAGTCTCTCATCAGCAGCATTGTGGAGATCAGCAGTGTGTCGAGCAGGGTAGCATACCTCATTATAAAACTTACTAAGAGATACTCTCTCAAGGTAGTTCAGGTTTATGCACCGACCTCGACTCACGCTGACACAGAAGTCGAAGCGGTATTCGAAGATATCTCCCGGGCTATCAACGATACCGCAAAGACTCACTTCACGGTTGTTATGGGAGACTTCAACGCCAGAGTGGGAGTACAAGAATGCGACGAAACGAGGGTAGGTCCACATGGCATTGGCTGCAGGAACCAAAGGGGGCAAATGCTGGTAAACTTTCTCGAGCACCAGGGGTTGTATCTGATGAATACTTTCTTTCAGAAGCGACCCCAAAGAAAGTGGACCTGGCGAAGCCCCGATGGTCGAACGGCGAACGAGATAGATTTCATTATGACGGATAAGCGGCACATATTTAGAGATGTCTCAGTGATTAGCAGGTTTAATACCGGAAGCGATCACCGACTTGTCAGAGGCACTCTAAGTATCAACTACAAGCTCGAGCGCAAACGTCTTATGAGATCTACTCTTCGCCCTAACCTGCGCCAATTGCTATCTGGGAGCGAGAACTTCCAAATGGACCTACAGAACCGTTTCGACTCGCTGGAAACCACAGACGACGTTAACGAGAAGTCCAACCAGTTGATAGGAGCTCTACGTGAAGTGGGCCACAGACATTTTAAAACGCGGCGCGATGGCAAGGAGTCGAAGCTTTCCCAGGAGACTCTAGAGCTTATGAGACAAAGACGCGAACTGCCGTATACTCAAGAGCATTCGTCGCAGCATCGGGTTCTGTCCAAGCACATTAAAAAGCTGATTCGACGAGACCTCCGGAGCTTTAATACGCGCCTCATCGAAGAGGCCATAGAGCGAAACCGGGGGTCCAAAGTGTTCAGTCAGCAGCTTGGACGAAGCCAGCTGACGAAGCTTAAGAGGGAAGACGGCAGGATCGTTGTCTCGAAGCCGGAGCTTCTCCGTGAAGTTGAGAACTTCTACGGAAGGCTATATGCCAGTCATGCCGCACCACCTGAGGAACACGACACCGACCCCAGAGCTCCATTAACTCGCCACTTCACCGAAGATATCCCAGACGTCGACCTGGACGAGATAAGATCGGCCCTGAGACAGCTTAAAAACAGCAAAGCTCCGGGTGATGACGGAGTAACGACAGAGCTTCTAAGGGCAGGAGGTACACCTGTACTGAGAGCCCTGGGAGATCTGTTTAACAACGTCATCTACAGTGGAACTATTCCGGAGGCGTGGAGCGAGAGCGTCGTGGTCTTGTTCTTCAAAAAAGGAGAAAAAACCCTTCTCAAGAACTACAGACCGATCGCGCTCTTGAGCCACGTATATAAGCTGTTCTCACGGGTCATCTCGAATCGTCTTGCCCAAAGGTTCGACGAGTTCCAGCCCGTGGAGCAGGCCGGGTTTCGAAAAGGCTTTAGCACCGTAGACCACATCCACACAGTACGGCAGATTATACAGAAAACCGAAGAGTATAATCAGCCGCTGTGTCTAGCATTCGTGGACTATGAAAAAGCCTTCGACTCCATCGAAACCTGGGCTGTTCTACAATCCTTACAGCGTTGCCGAATCGACTGGCGCTACATTGAGGTGTTGAGACACTTGTACAATGCTGCGACCATGACCGTCCAAGTACAGGATCAAAAGACGGAACCCATCCAACTGCAGCGAGGGGTGAGACAGGGGGATGTCATATCCCCGAAACTGTTCACGAATGCGTTGGAGGACGTCTTCAAGATGATGAACTGGAACGGAAAAGGTATATGTGTCAACGGCGAGTACATCTCACACCTCAGGTTTGCGGACGACATAGTCGTTATGGCAGAAACGCTGGAGGATCTCGGCGGGATGATTAGTAGCCTAAACTCAGCCTCTCGGCGAGTGGGGCTTGGCATGAACTTGGACAAGACGAAAATCATGTTCAATCGTCTTGTTCAGCCAAGACCAGTTCTTGTCGAGGGAGCAGAGCTCGAAGTTGTGCCGGAGTACGTCTACCTAGGTCAGACGCTACGACTCGGTAGAAACAACTTCGACAAAGAGGCTGCAAGACGCATCCAGCTGGGCTGGGCTGCTTTTGGAAAACTTCGGCATATCTTCTCCTCGGCCATCCCACAATGTCTGAAGACTAAGGTTTTCAACCAGTGCGTCCTGCCAGTGTTAACGTATGGTGCGGAAACGTGGACACTCACGGCTGGACTAGTCCACCAATTCAAAGTCACTCAAAGAGCGATGGAGCGAGCTATGCTCGGCATCACTCTGTTGGATCGCATCAGAAATGACGTGATCCGACAGAGAACTAAAGTGGCCGACGTAGCTCATCGGATCAGCAATTTGAAGTGGCAGTGGGCTGGTCACATCTGCCGAAGAACCGATAACCGCTGGGGAAGACGTGTTCTTGAGTGGAGACCACGCACTGGCAGACGCAGTGTGGGGCGCCCTCCAGCCCGCTGGACCGACGACCTAAAGCAGGTGGCCGGGAGTGGTTGGATGAGGCTGGCCGAGGATAGGAAGAGGTGGCGCGCCATGGGAGATGCCTATGTCCAGCAGTGGACGAGTGTGGGCTGATGATGATGATGATTACATCCTGATCTGTTTGTAGATTTTTGTTGTCGATATTCTTCTCTGCTATGTGTCGGCTTAGAATAGCACTACCCCATTTCTTACCGTGATTGTTCGTAAGAGACGGCTAAGGGTATTGGGGCTTTTTGAGTGATTTTAAAGCGATTCTGTTGGAGACCCACCATCAAAAATTTTTGTTTTATAATCTTATTCCAACACAAGTTCCATAAGTGGCGAACGAATTTCTTATTCCGAAGCTCTGGCTACCCCTTCTAGGGATTTATAGTCGAAAATATATGAGTGTATTCTATTTATTAATATTTAATGAACAGAATACACACATTTATTTATTTAATAACATTGTGCAAGACGTATTCGTGCTGTAGTGACGACGTAAAATAGCACTACTCCGCATCATTCCGTCAGTGAGGTATTGAGCGACTGACTTGAGTTGTATAGTTTGAGGGTTTAATTTCATTGATTGGTTGGCGATGTGGTGATAGACCACGAATATATATTACGTTATAGTACGTGGTATTAAATATTTAATAAAAAATTGTATCTTCCAAGCTGACATTCCACAAGCATCTGTGGGTTTGTCACATTCAAACTTCTGGTTATTACTTTAGAATAACTATAATGTCAGCTCAAAATAGTATCATTTAATATTATAATACATTATAATTAATTTTATTGGGTCAATCATTTCCAAAAACAATGATTCTTTTATAATCTATTGTCCACATAAAGCGGCTAGTAATTTGAAAATGTTGAAAGTAGTATGATATATATTGAAAAAATCTATAGTTATAGTTTCAACTGCAATCATACGGACATTCAACTCAAACTCAAACGTTAACGCCGAATATCCCCGAACGGGGTTGGCAGAGGTACCAATACTTCTGATAATCACGTGACATTGTCACCGGTTGTTTAGAGTACCCATATTTTGCTCGGACAGTGTACTCACGTGATAGGGGGCAGGCCCATCGCCGTTTTGTACAAATATAGTACAATGTCCCAGGGTTAGAAAACTAGTCGTCTGCAAGATAAGCGGTGTTCTACCCACTGAGCTACTAAGTCGTCATTAAACTACTTATTTTATTTTATCTAGGTACCTACGCGCGACACCTACAGTACAGAATACTTATCCTATTGTAAAAAGTATTTATCAATCTTGCCACATCACATACTGACATACATATTATTATTTCTCATACCGTTGGAGTAACAGAAAATATAAATCTCATTGTTTAATCATTATGCAAAATGCTGTTTGTATACCTGGCTGTTTTAAAAAAAAAACATTATTACATACATAAATATACTTACGACTATAAATCCCTAGAAGGGGTATATAGCCAAAGCTTCGAAAAAGTCAATCACTGAGTTATTAATATTAATTCAAACGTTCACACCGCAAATCCCCGACGGTAGTGCAGGCAGAGGTACTAACACTTAAATCAACTTTCTACAACAAAGTACTAACAGATATAAAAATAACATTTATTTATTTATTTATGTACAAGTACAGCCATTACAGCTTGCAGCCAATGCGACAATACTTAAATATTCTTATTACTAACACAAACAGTGACACAACATATATACTCACGGCTATAAATCCCAAGAAGGGGTAGCCAGAGCTTCAGAGCTAGAAACTCCTCAGTCACATTTAAAAGGTGATAGGGGAGAAAATGGTATAAATATATTACTTGGGACACTTGTCTTTTTAAGCACAGTCTCTTTTTGGTCCAAACGTGTACGCCAAGGTCGTCAAAAAATTAAAATCACCTAAAAAGCCCCTATACCCCGTGAGTCGCCTCTTGCAATCACCCACGAGTAGTAATAGGGTAGTGTTATTTTAAGTCGACAATTATCACCAATTCCATTACTTGGATGGACGCAAATCAAAACAAGTAAGTTACGTCAATAAACACCATCTCATTTTGGCGCCATCTATTGTCAGAAGTTGAAATCACTAAACATTTTAGTTAAATAGATGTAGTTCTACAATAATCATTTGGGAATACAATTTCATATAAATAAAAATACAGTTTTTTATATTTTGCTTATATTTGTAATAATTTATGTTTTATGGTATTAAGTGACAAAATAAATTACCATGTTATATTTATCTAACTGTCTTTTGGCTTTTTAAACGATAATTAGCCACTTTAAGTTTTTATTTTAAAAGTCGACTATATCTTAACTCCATCTATTGAGCGTAGAGGTAACTAAAAACATTTTGTATGAGATGGTATACCATGGTTCTACCCACTGGTCTCAGAACGGGAACATCCACGCGGCACAAAACACCAGGCTCGGCACGCGCGGGATGGGCGTCGGGGTTGCCCCCATGGCCCAGCTTCGTCACGGGGGGGTACGTTCCCCCCGGTCATTGGACATCTCCCCAGGCGATAGAGGGGAGGGGTGGCTATCCCCATTTCTGGGGATAGCCACTAAGGAGGGTGAGGATGCGTGTCACGCACCTCACCCTCGGGACTGATGTCGGGGCAGTTGGAAGTGGAAGGGGCGGTCCCCGAGGTCGCGTGTCTTGCGACTCCGGGGAGCGCGCGAGTTCCCGAGGCAGCGGTCGTCCGTCGGGCGGTCGTGCGTGTAGCGGGGCGATTCCGCGGAGGTGCGACAGTTGTCCGCTCGGTCGAAAAAACGACGGGTCAACCCCACCACGAATTCCTCCACGGTCTCGACCCGGAGATCACGGTGAATCGTGCTATTACGCACGTACCGCCCGGCTTTCACCAATTGGCGGAGCACCGTGTTCTGGACCCTCTGCAAGCGTCGCTTGTTTTGGGCGGAGGGAAGGCCATACCAGGCCGGCGCCGCGTAATACAGGCGGGAGCGTATATACATTTTGTATATACGCCCAACGTAAGCGGCGCGAGCCCGGCCGGCCGTCTTTCCGACGTTGACGGCCGTCCACCACCGACCAAGCCAAGCCGGCAGAAGGTCCAGGACACGTTGCATCTTGGCAACCGCTACCCGGGGCCGACGTGAGGAGGCGAAGAAGGCGCTGTCGTCGGCGTAGAGCGCCAGCGTAACGTCCTCCTCACCCTCGTATAGGGTGTTACCCTCGAGGGTGGGGAAGTCGTTGGTGTACAGCGCGTACAGCAGTGGAGAGACACAGCTCCCCTGGGGAGTTCCCGCACGGATCGGCTTCGACTCGGACCGGGCGTCCTCCACCGACACATAGAAGGACCTCTCCTCCAAAAAGGAGGCGATGATCCTCACATATGCCGGCGGCACCCCCACCTCCAAGAGTTTGAACAGGGCCCCGCTATGCCACACACGGTCGAACGCTCTTTCTATGTCTAGAAAGACGGCGACCGTGTAGCTTCCCCTGTTCATCTCGGAGGAGAGGTGTTCAACTACCCTCACGAGCTGGAGCGTCGTACTATGGCTGTCGCGAAAGCCGTGTTGTTCGTCCCGCAACTGAATGTGGGGACGAAGGCGTCGTAACAGCAGACGCTCAAACAGCTTCGCGATGTGCGGCAGCAGAGTGATGGGTCGATACCCGTTCGGCTGCCGCCGGTCCTTACCCTCCTTCGGTAAGACAATAATGGTGGGAATCGGCCCGTGCGAAATATCCCGTTAAAGAGCCTCGTCATGGCGACGAGGGCTCTACGGGGGAGCTGTACTAGGGCCTCGACGGGAATCCCGTCGGGGCCTGTTAAGGCTATTGACCAACTTCCCTCGTCAGAGGCGACTAAGGGTATGCTTTTTTAAGTGGATTATCTGGAGTGGACCCATCACCAACGATACTTAATTTCGGGATATTAAAATGTTTATTTGTAGTCCTTGGAATACGCGTTTTATAAGGTGTCAGTAATAGAATAAAGAGTACCCAGAATCCACTCACGGCTATATCGATAGTCCTACCTATCACATTGGTTTCACTTGCCAGTCAACGCATCGCACCCGCATTCAGACTGAGTGTCAGTCGGTTAGAAGCTTTGAAAGTGACATCCCAAAACAGCTCCACAAAAAAAAAGACGACTTACGTACTTCCAACTTGTCGAAATAGAGTAAATATCAAAGTTAAAGGACTGGGAATCACGCCTCACCGGTTAGGTACTAAATTGTTTATTTCCACTTATTTTCGATGATTCAAAGCTATTTTGTTTTGTTTAAATTATGATTTTTTGTGCGCCGCCAAGAATGTGTTTAAATAAAAAGAGGTCTACTTCTTTGACATTTACAACTCGACCTGCACAGCTTACTGCTGTTGTTCTTCTTAGTATAGAATGAATGAATTGAATTTCTGATTAGAAGTTAATTTTAGTTTTGTAGTGTCGGCTTAATAATAATAATAAATTCTTTATTTCAGATCACTTTACAATCCATAAAATGTTAGTAACTGTACACTTAGAGTCTACTGTTAGTACCTACCCTAGATATAAAAACTATTATTTACAACATTTGCCGCCCTTAACACAATGTACCCTAATCCACTGCAGGACGTAGGGACAATCATACCTGTCAGGGATCGTGGCCAGGACGGTGTTGGGATAGCACTTAGAATAGCACTACCCCATTTCTTCCCATGGGTGATCGGAAGAGGCGACTAAGGGTATTGGGGCTTCTTAAGGAATTTTTTGGGTGATGCGGTTGGAGATCCATTACCAAGAACCTCTATTACAATCTTTGTTGTACAGTCGCCATCAGATATATCGGAGCGGCCGAGGTACTCAAATATATCTGAGCAGCAATAAATTTCAATAAATTCTTTACGGTAAATAAGGTCAAAAAGCTCTGAACATCCAATTCGCCACAAATATATGAGCAGTGGTTTTTCAATTAAATCTGAACAACCAAAGAGACAATAATATCTGAAAGCACAACTCGTCAAAGTTATCTGCTCAGACAGGGTGATCATAAATATCTGAACATTTAAGGAAAATATACCTTAAAGCACTAGACATACAGTTTAAAATTCTTAATCGTACTACGCTAGAATACATTTTCTACACAACCACCATTTGGTTTTATCAATGTCAAAACTAAAAAGAGTCTTCTGCTGGGAGGTATGCCCCACTGGTTGTACGGTCCCAACTAGTTGTACGGTTAGTATATTATTAGAAATAAAATACTAAGTCGTTCCCCACTGACCAACTCCATTTTTTGACAGAAACAGGTAAAGTACATAGAGGAATGGGTTTGTATTGTATAATTTTCACCGGTACAAAATATCAAGAGGAAAAATAACTTAGAATTTTTGAAACATGTATGCGATTTTTTTACATTGTATGTACCAGGGTAGCATAAATATAAATGCAGCTTTAATAAAATAAAAAGGTAAACTAGTTTTTGCAAAATTGTACTTTTTCCTGCTGTTTTCTGTAACGTATTATACGTATTCATATATATAATTATAACGTAATATATAGCATTATATTAAATGAGGACAATAAATCTAAAGGCTTAATAAATAAAATAGAAAAAAAAGAGCATGAATTCTTAATAAAAATAAACACAAGTTAGGATTTGAACCCTGACGTAACGGATGACAATTATGATTTCTATTCACTAAACCGCTAGGCCATGGTGACTGCATTCGTACTTATTTTAATTTGGCAGCTTTTATATTACCATAGATATAGAAGCACATGGATTAGCAGTAAGTGACAAACGTCATAGCATAAACGTCAACAAAGGCAGGACCTCTCAGAGACGATAAAGGCCTACAACGATTTTGACATAAAACATGAAAGAAAATAATTGACTTATTTTAACCTTAATGATTTTTTGATTACGTTATTAATATTTAATAACTTAATCAAAGTGAAAAAAATAAATCTAAATCGAATACATATTCTTTGGCAAACACAAAATTATTAGCCATTTATGTCCAAACTAAGACTGTAATAAATAAATAATTACAGGCCTACATGATCTTAAACCAAAGTTTTCAATGCAAATATATGATAAAAAATACCTTGTGTCTCATAGATCGGATAATCGGATGCATATTTACCTAAAGTTGACCGGCGGCTTAGTATGGAAAGCACTTCTTTATCGTAAAGATTTTGGGATTTCGGAATTGATGCATTTAATGTTCGGAATATAGAATTAAATGTATTTTCATTACGTTTGTAGTGTTTTCTATTACAATATATTATTTGTATGTACATTACTTGTATGAAAAAAACCCAATGTTTCGGGATGAATACCGTTAGCGTTTTGGTTATAAATATAATTGCACACTCAAATAAAGGTTTTTAAATGAGGAGCCGTAATTATTTGCGTTGAGAACAATATTTGAATAACATTGTAAAGCTTGTTGTGCACTTAGAAAAAAGAAGCCGTCTCCATATTTTCTTAGCCAAAAAATAAGTTTAGGTAAATATGCATCCGATTATCCGATCTATGCATCATAGTACTACAATAACTGTAAAGTTTACAATTGGGCAAAAATAACAAATACGTGAATTTTTATCAATTTTAATAGGGCTAGTATGGGATCCGCCATACTAATGTCACGCACACACATTCATTTACGCATACCGTTGTACTTTATTTTTGGTCTCGCCTGTCGTATTTGTATTGCCAATCTATATACGTAATTATAGCATAATAAATCTGCGAATTTATATATATAAAAGAAAGTGGTGTTAGTAACACCATTTATAACTCAAGAACGGATGAACCGATTTGGCTAAAAATTGTTAGAGAGGTAGCTTAGAACCAGGAAAAGGACATAGGATATACTAGTGGATTGGCCTAGCTTCGCACGGGTAGCGTAGTTTTAAAAATATCTGAGGTTTCTTCAATCGCTGCTCAACCTTTGTGAAATTTAGCACCACTTATAGCACTCCTGAAAACCCATGCAAACGAAAAATCAGAATTACAAACTTTGTATACATCATACATATACTCAGGGCTATCTTTTGCCCGCGCAAACATTACTAAAAAAAAAAAAATATCCAGCATGATTCAGTATTCACGTGCGACGACAGGACGCGATGGCTTATTTCATGTATAAGTTTGGTGTTTCTATATCGATTTCTATGATTCTTTTTTATTGAATAGGTAATAATGTAAACTTTTTTAAATAAGAGATCAATGAGATAACTATAAATGTTAGAGTAAACAAATATAATCAGGATGCACCGAACTGCTAAGCTATCAGGAGTTACACGTGTTATTGTGAGTCAACCATAAAATATAGACATATGCTATTGGAGGATATTTTTTAGACAATTTTATGGCAAATATTTCCGTGATACATGATTTCTATGTAACTGTAACCATTAACGCTGCACACGCGACGGAAGCTTAATAAATGGAGTAACTTCTCCCGTTTTCCCAAAATTTCCCTTCACTACTCTGCTGAAAAGTACACTATGACCTGCCTAGGAGAATGAAGAATAATTCTACCAAGTATCGTTAAAATCCGTCGAGTAGTTTTTGTTTCCGTAAGAAACATACAAACCGACAGACGGACAGACAGACAAAAATTTTACTGATTGCATTTTTGGCATCAGTATCGATCGATCACTAATCACCCCCTGATAGTTATTTTGAAAATTTATTTAATGTACAGAATTGACCTCTCTACAGATTTATTATAAGTATAGATATCATCATGCTAAATATCGTAGGGAGTAAGCAGTATAAGAACTTTACACCATCCATGCGAAGCCGGGGCGGACCACTAGTATTTGATAAAATACATGCAGTGAATTATATGCAATGACAGTTATGTTATCGTTTTTGTAAATTGGCAAATATTTTATTCAAATGTGTTCCTTGTTACAAGACTGTAAAGTTGCTTTACGCAGATTTCTATTTTGTATACCTACTCATTTTGATACGATTACATTTAAACTGTATGCCTAGTGCTTTAAGGTATATTTTACCTAAATGCTCAGATATTTATGATCACCCTGTCTGAGCAGATAACTTTGATGAGTTGTGCTTTCAGATATTATTGTCTCTTTGAGTGCTCAGATTTAGTTGAAAAACCAATGCTCATATATTTGTGACGAATTGGATTTTCAGATCTTATTGACCTTATTTACCGTAAAGAATTTATTGAAATTTATTGCTGCTCAGATATATTTGAGTACCTCGGCCGCTCCGATATATCTGATGGCGACTGTACCTTATTTTAAAACTCTGACCGACAACATTCGGAAAATTTCTTATTTTAAAACTCTGACTACCCTTTCTAGAGATTTATAGCCGTGAGTATGCATGAATTTAGTTAATTTAGAAAAGGTGTTGCTAACTGTTTTCCTTTCCTTATATGATTTTGAACACGCGAAAATTTCGCAAGTCCAAATACGGTATTGAGTCCACGATATGTTTCGTCTATGATCATGATCATATATCTGCAGAGCTGTTATATTCATATAAATAATAAAATAATAATAAATATATTTAAAAATAAACTTAGATCCCTTTTTTTAAAACCTTAGGTTGGTAGATTTTATAAAGTTAGGTGTATGTATATATTTGTATTTATTTTATTATATAAGTATGTATTAAGATATTGTATGTTATATTTGTTATAATTATTATTAGGCACAGATATCTAATAAAAAACCTTAGATAAGTCACGCGCGCTCATAAGTGGCACTTAAAAAGGGGGCTAAATAGCTCACTTGACTTTAGTCGCACACTAGCTGCCGTCGCGATCGTTCACTTGTTTTGGCGTGTTTGTTTCTCAAAATAATCGAGAATGCCGTCGTGTGTGATGAGATTTTGCACAAACTATAGTCGAAAAACTACTAAAAGTGACGGGATTACTTATCATAAGTAAGTATTATACATTTTCAACGTTTTAATTATAATAAATTAGGTGTAAGGTGTCAAAAAATAGAAGAAGTATTGTGCGTGTCAAGCGGTCGTCTTAAGGTCATATTTCACGTCGGTGCAGAGAAAATATGTTTGTCTCTTTTTAGCGCTTGCTATGAAATGTGCTATCTCGCTTACATTTCAAATATATTTCTTGGTGTGTTGTTTGGATATATTTCTAGTGGTGTGCGTGCGTACAACTGCCGCAATCAGTGCCACTCGTAAGCGCGGGTTTCCTTGTATAAAACATATCTAGGTATTTAGTACATCTATGTTATTAGGTATTTAAATTAATATCTCGACCTCAGAAGCATAAGGTCGTATGTGCTTTTTGGCTACTTTTCAGGAGAGCGAATAGAAATTTGTCATTTTATTCGGTCTGTTTTCTCAGTATTCGGGGGAAATTTAGTGAATATTTTTAACTTTCTCAATAACATAACTGTCCATCTACACAGTACTCTTATTGTTTTGTACGATTGTCACAGAAATTATGCAAAAAAAACAGTTTATATAAAAAAAAGTCCTGATACGTCTTTATGCTTTGGAATATTATAATTTTTTCTTCATTTACCCAGTTGCATCTGAGATACAACCTTATGTTGGAATTTTTTCAAGATTTTGTGTCACAATCACGAGGTGTATATTAACATACGACTTAGCTTTGACTACATGAAAACAAACTTGTAACGTACTATCATTTACCACTACCTTACTTGTCTTACTGTTACGTATTTAAGTAGAGGTACAACATTATGTGTACTCACTGAAAATGATCGGAAGTTGGTTTGTAGTATCTAAAGCTGAATAATAGTAACTAAAACCCAATACAATTTACTCTTGCGTCGATATTTTAAAAGTATTTTATGACTAAAGATAATATCTCTTCTTTACTTATCTAAATATCTGGTTTCACATTAAGTGCTGTCATCATCATCATGCATCGTATTAGTTTTAAAAGGAGACTATCAACAGCCACCTTCTAAGATCTTGCTATCCATCATGGTTATAGGTTACTTGTTGAAAAACAAACTGCTATTTTATCATTCTCTTAACTATTTATTTAGTTGGCATAATCAGCATTTTAATAGGGAACATAATTACTGAAAAGGATAATTCATCAAATGAAAAACTACAAACATAAAATATTAGCTTTGCTTCTTAACCTCTAAAAATAACAATCAATAAAAAAACTGCAATATCTATTATATCTACTGGATGGAAAGTACGGTGTGTATCAGGTTTATGAATAAAACCTAAATTTATAATATTCTAAGGCTTAATCAGAAGGTTTTTCAAAAATAATCGAAAAAATGTATTAAAAAACTTATACATGATAAAGAAATAAAGTTAAAAAGAGTTTATGTTAAATAAAAATTCAAAGCAATTGAAAACAGTTCTGCAAAAACATTACCTATTACTTGATCTAATCAGTCTCTGGAAAATCAGCCTCTTCGTCATTATATGGTTAGTCTTTATAAAATGTATGGTATTCCTTAGGTACCCACTCAAGAAGTTTTAGTAAATTGCGATATTTTGCTTCTGATATTGCGTTTTGAGTGTATTTCAGTTATGGCAAGTGTTCTGGAAATACGACATAGTTAGCAGCAGTTTGTAAAAAAGAAACCTGCAAAAATTCTTCAAAATTTGTTTTATAATGTAAAATCCCAGAGGTTTCCTTTCTTAACTGCAGCCAAACATACTCAGAAATCTTAAAATCATATCCATCAATATTTCTTTTTCTCAAAATGTACGGAGCGTTCTTTTTATGTAAAGTTGTGAAATCTTTGAAATGACTGATCTCCATATCGTAAACCAGAAATTTTCTTTTAGAACCACTACAGGTTCTTAAGAATTGCGACCACTCCCTCGGAATCGCAATCTCCATGGTTTTAAGAGTATTCTTTTTTCTTTCTATTCGGGAATGTGGAAGTAGACCAAGTTACATCCATATGTTTGTGCCCCTTGAGAAGAATTTTTTGGTTAATTGTTTGGATTAGTTGTTTCGACACACCGGCGAGATTCGAACCCGCCCAAGAACGACGGGGGCGTATACATAGGAGAAATTTTTCTTTCCTTTATTTATTAGTAATAATCCCCACATGAGGTTTTCATGAACAAAAAAATATATTAAATTATAAGGTATTACAGTTCAAACCTTGGTTATCAAAACCTTTACTCACAGCTACAAAAATCTCTCAAAAATGCTGCGCTACAATTATTAAATTAATTTATTGTAGTTTTATTGAGCAAATTGTCACTGTTATTATCAAAACAAGTTAATATTAGACAGATCCATTGAATGAAGAAACACTTGGCCATAAAAAGATGAATTCCAGCTGCCTACATAAACAGCACAAAGTTTTGGCAGAGGATATTCATTCGATAATAGATAGATCAATTACCATGATGTTTGATGACCAACTGCCGGTCATCTTCTATCTTAATGTTATTCAGTTCTCTTGCTTTTTCTCTTAAATCAAGTAATTTTTAGGGTTCCGTACGTCTGAATACAAAAACGGAACCCTTATAGGATCACTCGTGTGTCTGTCCGTCCGTCGCTTACAGTCAATTATCTTCGAATCTATTAGACCGATTAAGTTAAAATTTGGTACACATATCAATTCCTGTGTCCCAAACACAGAGGTGTGACTGAGCCCTAAAATCTTTATATGGGGGGTCATTTTTGAGGGAAAGGGGAAAATAAAAAAAAAACTGCATCGTGTGGCATATTAAATGAAAGGTCTTGTTGAGAATATCTTAAATGTATTTTTTTGTAATTTTAAAATAAATAGCTTCCAAATTATCCAAGAAAATAGACGAAAGTTGACCATTCCCCCCCCCCCTTATCTCCAAAACTACTGAACCTAAAATTAAAAAAAAATACAGAAATTAGTTTTCTCCTTATAGATTATAAATATTTTATTTATTTAAAAATCTTTATATATATTGCATATTTATATATATATTATATATATATATATATATATATTGTATTTATTGAATATTATTTATTTTATGCAATACTATCTGTAAGTGTGTTAGAATTAGAACTTAATAAATATTTAGTAATATTTAAAATAGATAGATAATAGTTTGATGAATAATTTTAGTTTTTAAGCAAATCAGTTAAATTTATTGTAAATCTACCGAACATGTTTTTAATCCACCAAATCTTTCCATTCATGGGTTGTCTGGAAGAGATCGCTCTTAGTGATAAGACCGCCAGTTGTACTTTGGCTTTTGTACCGATCTTTTTTTGTAATTTTTGTTTTTTTGTAATGTGCAATAAAGAGTTTTATTATTATTATAGGAAAACCTATAAGAAGTCCATGATATTAAAATAACATGGTAAATCGTACGGAACCCTCTTCACGCGAGTTCAACTCGCACTTGTCACCTTTTTTTTCTCTTCAAAAGTACCTGAGCAAACTCTTCATTCTGCAAAAAAATACAAAGGGACCATTTCAATTTTATAAAGGTGTACAAAAGTATAAAAGCCTATCATATAAACAATTAATAAAAAGTTGAAATATTGGTAAAACGAGGTAATAGTTTGTAGGAATTTACATGGTTTACTTCATCCATTTTATAAAAGAAACACGTAGCATGGATTATTTAAACTTCACAGGAATGATTATATAGCAACTTATAGCCTATGATTATTAATAAAAAGATTTAAAATGAATTATTAAAGTCCTCTGCGCGCGTGCCGGTATCTATTACTCAAAAGCGCACCGCTGCTGCTACCACGACCTTGGTCGGTAGTCTTAATACGAGCAAGCCCGAGCATTTCTTAAGGGTGACGAAACCGACGGATCTCAATTTCCGTAAAGTTTTGTAGGTAAAAGTTACAATTTTATAGTAACATTAAGTTGTATCTGCAAATACATTTGAAAAACAACACAAAATATCCGTAACGTCCCAAGCATAACGTTGTACCTTAAGATACAAAACTAATCCATTGATAAATGCATGCGAAGCATAAAGTCGTATGTTAGCTTACACTTTAAGGATTGTTTTTTTTGGGAGGCATAAAGTTGTATCTCGAAATACAAATATAATCTAGTACAGAACTTACCGAAGCATAATATCGTAAGCGAATATACAGAGTTAGTCTGAGCATAATTTAGTTTAAGGCAGAAATCCGTAACTATTGATACGACTTATTTTTATTATACTTCTTAAATGGCAAAAGGTCAAATTTAACGTTACAACCATATGCTTCTCCAGAATGCGAAAATAGTTGACATACGACCTTATGCATGTGTGGTAATTTAGCAACGAGTTAAGATAAGAATATGAGAGTCAGATTGACGGAAAGAGCTGAAAAAACTGAGTTCATTGGATTAATAAACCATTTTTGACGTACTTGCACATCCGACCTAATGCTTCTGAGGTCGAGATATATAGGTTGTAAATAAGTTGTGTTTAATTAAGTTCCGTTTAAATTGCATTTATATTTGACCGTAATTTAAAAAGAGTTGTTCATTTGTTCCTCACCATAAAGGTTGACAGGAAGAAATCGCGTTAAGGCGATAAGTCCGCCTTTGTGTACATTTACTGTTTTGTAATTTTTAAATACTGTTTGTGTGTTGTGTTTTTGTATGCAATAAAGTGTTTATTATTATTATTATTCATATCAAAAAGACATTGGTGTAACTGCGAAGAAGAGAAGAGAAGCGAGAAGCTTTTGCTAGCCTTTTTTTGGATTTATAGTCGCGAGTATATGCATGTATGATCTCTATTTAAATAATGTTGAAGCTCTAGTATTTTGGTTTTATTATTTGTACCTACATGTGGACAACTTTGAGCGTATTAAATTAGAAAGGTACAATAAAAGAAGTCTAGGATGAATATGTATATTTAATATAACATAACACTAACAATTCATTTTGAATCTTTAAATCAAAAAACACAATACTAAAATAACAAAAGTAATATGTAACTAAATAAAATAGTAAGTAAACATATTTAGGGGAGGCCTATGTCCAACAGTGGACGTCTATTGGCTGAATGATGAATGTGAAAATTCTCGAGTGCGCTTTTATTGAAAGAATGGATATGTGGATATGCCTGAAATTTTCCTGGGCCTTACCTAAAGAATTAATTTTAAATAATTTACAGGTACTTGGAAAAATCCGTGTAGAACATTAGGAGGTAGAATTACACAAGATTGCTGTAAATGATAGAGAAAACGAAGTCATAAGTAATGAGACCGACATCTGATTAATGATAATGGGGAAGGTAGAACATGTCATAATCCTTTGAGGAAAATAGCATCCCACCAAAAACATTTTCATGTAAAATGTTGCCAAGACGAGCCCATATGACTCGCACTGTCAAAAGTTATCAGATCTCATTTCGCTAAATTCACTTCGGCGTAAGGTGAAAAATCAATCCACTGTTCATTACTTTTGTGTTATGCTATAGTTCTTGTAGTAACGAATGGCCAAGCCATACATTTTGCCTAAGGTGTAGAGTTTGTGAAGTTAGGCCTTGTAGAGTTAGGGCGGGTAGTGTTAGAAGCTTGGCTCTACATGAGATCTGATAACTCTTTGACAGTGCGAGTCATATGGGCTCGTCTTGGCAACATTTTACATGAAAATGTTTTTGGTGCGATTTCATTTCTTTTTGTAAGTTGTTTGTAACAAACTTTTTTCTTTTTTTTTAACAAGGAGTACCTATACATATATCTATCTGGGGGCATCAAGTTTTAGATCAGGCCCCTATTTCACCAACATGACAATTGTCAGTGATATATATATCGACTGAAATATGTCAGTGACAGGTGACAAACGATAAGTTTGAAAAATATTTCGTATAGAAATACTTCTAAACATGACAGGCATAATGTTACAATTGTCGATAACTTAATCTAATGACAATTATGTGGTGAAACAAGGATACATTTTCCATCTCGACATATTTGTAGATTTGTCGGAAATTATTGACATGAGATCGAGGCTATGTCGGGCTAGCGATACAATTGTCGTATTTTTGAGTTACAAAATGGCACTCCGCGAAAGCAGTAGTAGAGGCAGTGATAGTAATTTAGATGAATTTGCATATAGGAGAATGAATAGATTGATAAATGAAATCGGTGTAGTTAAAGTTTTTCTTGACAATTGTCAGACTTGTCAGAGTGGTGAAATAAGAGAAAAGAAAGAAAGAGAAAGAGATACATTTATTCGCTGCACAGATGAGCAAATAGGGGCCAGATTAGACCTCTAGCGTCAAAATTGAAAATAACAGACCTCATACAAACTCCCATCCCCTAGTTTAAGGGGTTGGGGGATGAAAGTTACAAGTTTTACAATTTTTTAGTTGTTTGTGTGCTAATACTAGTTTACATACAAAATTTCAGCTTTCTCAGTGAGTCATCATCATCTTTCTCATGATCATCAGTGAGTCAGTGACTAAATCAGCGGTTTTTAAATATAAATAAAATCTGAAGTATAAAAGCTAATGTAATTAAAACTTTATATATTCAATAAGTCTGCTATTGACAATATATCCCGAAAATTTTGTTGACCTAGCATAATCCAAACCCATAAGTTATGAGGGTTTAAAAAAACGACGAATCGCTTCGAGAAAAGGTAGGTAGCGCCCGTGCGCTTCGCTTGGTTCGTCAGATAATGCCATGAGCAGGCTGCAGGACTGCTATGCGCGCCACCTAGGGGTTGTTTTATAAAATACATTGACAGTTCAGCGTCTTCCTCAACATTACATAACATCTATTCAATCCATTAGTTCCCATTGGCGTAGGCAGAGACTATCGATCGTCACTTCGTACGATACTGGCAAACCTCTCTAGCTTTGTTTACATCCATCAATCTTTTTATATATTCTCTTTTATTCTTTATATTTAGGACCCCTGCCTTATTGAGCACACTCTCAATTTGGTCCAAGTGTATTCTCCGTGGTCGTCCTCTAGTAACATTACCTTCAACATTAGCTCTATAGATCCCTTTACCAATTTCCTATCATCCATCCTAATATGTGACCAAACCATCTCAACATCTGGGGGCACGGTAGTGCCCCCGCCAAGACGAGCCAAGCGAAGCGCACGGGCACTACCTACCTTTTCTCGAAGCGCTTCGTCGTTTTTTTGAACCCTCATAACTTGGGTTTGGATTATGCTAGATCAACAAAATTTTCGGGATATATTGTCAATAACAGACTTATTGAACTATTAAGTTTTAATTACATTAGCTTTTATACTTCAGATTTTATTTGTATCTAAAAAAACGCTGATTTCGTCACTGACTCACTGATGATCATCAAAATTATTAAGGTATTTCCTAATGTCCTAGAAAGCTGAAATTTTGTATGTAAGCTAGTATTAGCACACAAACAACAAAAAAATTATAAAACTTCTAACTTTCATCCTCCAACCCCTTAAACTAGGGGATGGGAGTTTGTATGAGACCTGTAATTTTAAATGATTAAATTTTGATGACGCTAGAGGTCTAATCTAATAATAATCTAAAACTTGGTGCCCTCAGATATATATATGTATATGTACTCCTTGTTATAAAAAAATAATAAAAAAAAATTGTTACAAACAACTTACAAAAAGAAATGAAATCCCACCAAAAAAATTTTCATGTAAAATGTTGCCAAGACGAGCCCATATGACTCGCACTGTCAAAAAGTTATCAGATCTCATGTAGAGCCAAGCTTCTAACACTACACGCCCTAACTCTACAAGGCCTTACTTCACAAACTCTACACCTTAGTCAAAATATGTGGCTTGGCCGTTCGTTACTACAAGAACTATTGTATAACACAAAAGTAATGAACAGTGAATTGATTTTTTCACCTTACGCCGATGTGAATGTAGCGAAATGGCCAAGCCACATATTTTGACTAAGGTGTAGAGTTTGTGAAGGTAGGCCTTGTAGAGTTAGGGCGTGTAGTGTTAGAAGCTTGGCTCTACATGAGATCTGATAACTTTTTGACAGTGCGAGTCATATGGGCTCGTGTCTTGGCAACATTTTACATGAAAATGTTTTTGGTGGGATAACTTTTTCTATCTTATTTATAATATCATCTTTCTGATCTTTCTTCAACCTCATCGCTAATTATAAAATTAAAGGTACACACGATCATCATAATTTTTTTCCTCCTTCCACTTATAACTAAATTAAAACCTTGTCTATTTGATCTAATAACAATTTTAACAATACACTGATTACACTATCCTTAATCCTTCGCGCCGCTATTAAACCTCGTCAACAAGGGGCGGCGGCGACAGGGGCTCATCACTGGTGTGGTGACCGTGTTAGTTCTTTAAATGGTATCATTATCATACATCAAATAAATTTTTCGCAAAATAATATTTCCATTATTTCAGTAACATCCGAATTTTTATGTATTTTTTCCAACATACGACTCATATTATTAGTATAATTTTCCAATGTTTCTTCTTTAATATTTTCCAATAAATTGTTTCCTTGACACCAAAAATTCGTGATACTTTTTTGTTCTAGACAACTGAATAGCTTTTTAATCATATAGAAAAACAGAAATGACAAGCTCTTTTCATGCCACAATTTAATGTCTTCACATTCCCATAAAAATAATGTTTTTATATGATAACTCGCTAGAGCATTGAATCCATTAACATCACGATAGTACTTGATTAGTTTAATGACTGATTTCATATTTTGTATTCCTTTCAAATAATATCTTTCTTGAAATGGAAATGATAATCGCCAGTTACAGTCATCTTTATATGGTTTAGGTACAGCAAAATATTGTTTTATTTTAGTGAATGCTATTTTATTAAAGTCAACTTTCGAAGCCTTGGGATATTTTGGAATAAAGAAAGCTAAAGTAGGCACGAAGTCTACATCAAAACTGCAGTTTCCATTTTTCTTCTGTATTGAGAGTGTCTGAGCAGGACCATTCTCTGTAGTTGAAACTTTATATTCTCTCCTATTTATTAATATCAGTGCATCTCCGTTACAATCTCTTAATGTACTAAGAGTTGAATCTATTACACTCTGTAACCATGACTTAATTTTTCTTTCAGACAAATTGTGATCTTCATCGCACCAAAACAAAGTTTGATCAAAACCTTTACACTTAGAACTTATCAATCTTCTGAACTCTGATGGCATTTTAATTTGAACATAATCATGAGAATTTTGAGATGCTTTTAACGTTATGTTGTTATAATTAATGGGTATTTTAATTACAATATTAACATCAAACTCATCTGGTTTCTGTATTCGTAATCCATCAAAGTAACTCCCCATGAATTCCACTCTTGGTCTCATACTGTTAAATAAAGTGTTATTCTCCTTCATCCGATTAATCAGTTCGTTCAAAACCGAATGCAATATTCTGTTGTAATATGATGTATCCTTTTTTTTTAACTTGATTTTATCGCGAATCACTTTATGAAAAGCAAATTCCATGCATAGTTTTTTTGGCTTGTTGGTCACTTGGTTATGCATCTTATTTTATGGTCTCTCACGTTTAAACACTCTTTCCTTAAGCGGAATAGAAACAAACAAAAACTTATCTAAAATTCATGAATCATTTACTTCCATGTTAGCACTTATCACATCCTCATCAATAATGTCTGATTGACGATGTAGTCCCACAAGAACATTATCATTATTTTTTGGGTCATCAGGTTGCCAGCATGATTGGAATTTTTCAATAGCTTGCTGTATACTGGAAAATTTTACTTCTTCAATAGTATCACTTTCTTGTAACTCTTGTAATGGATTTTTGGGATCACCTGCAAGCAAATTTGTAATTAGGAAAATATAATTATTAGTGCTGTGTCGGCTTAGAATAGCACTACCACATTTCTTCCGGTGGGTGTACGTAAGATGCGATTAACGTTATTGGGGTGTTTAAGGGATTTTTGGGCGATGCGTTTGGAGACCCATCACCAACAACGTTTATTTTTACCATCTTTTCCTCACTCACATTTCCAAAAGTGGCTGAGGAATTTCTAATTCCTTAGCTCTGGCTACCCCTTCTAGAGATTTATAGCCGTGAGTATATGTATGTATGTATATTTTTTAACTATTGCATAACCCTATTTTGTCTAAATAACATAAATTATATTTAAACCATCTCAAACGTTCACGCCGAATATCCTCGAAGGGGTTGGCAGAAGTACTGATACTTCTAGACATCAAGTGATATTGTCACCTGATGTTTAGAATACACTGTCACATCGTAAGTGCAACTCAGGCGTTTGGGTTACCTACCATATATTCTTAAATAATAAAGATTCCTGCTGATAGTCCAAGCGGCGAACTAAACGCAAAATTTCCAGAATAAGATATTGGATTGAATCAGGCGTTACTTTGCGGAAATCCATAGCAATACAAATTATAATATTTATTAGTTACTTGGCTTAATTCCCTTAAATACCAGCCGTCTTCATGCAGCATGCACTGCGCCCTCCCACTTTCGAGTGGCAGACAATTTAACACACACACCCACAAGCAAAAGCCACAAGCAACCTCAAATTTGCGACGCGTTTCGACTGAACACTTCATTATTGAGCATTAGATGGTTCTGCAACCAACCACCAAGTCTCGGTTATTAATTTAATCCAGGGGTGTCTTTTATTATGCAAGTGAGAACAAGAGAATTTTAGAAATTCTAAATCCTAAGGGGATGAAATAGGGATGTGAAGTTTATACTTAACTTTCTGAATTGATGGCTTAGAAGTTTCAAAACTTGATATTAAAGTATTTGTGTAAGGGAAAGAAACAAAATTTTCACCTGAAGGGCAAAATCAGGGGGTGAAGTTTGTATGAAAATTTTCTCATTTCTGTACCTAATAATAAAAACTTAAAATTTAGTATACTTAGCGGTTCCTTTGAGATAAATAAGATATAAGGATAAAAGATAAAAGTTTATAAGGATTTTTCTTAATTCTGGACTTTGAAAGTATGTTAATTAGTATGTTTTTTTAATTACAATCCTATTAATATTATAAATGTGAAAGATAATTAGATTACATGTTTGTGTGTTTGAGGCAAAAAGGCTCGTCAAGTGCATAATGTATATGAATGAAATTTGGCAGATTGCCAGATAATGACCCAAATTGTAACATAGGATACTTTTTATCCCGGAACAATTTGACCAATAAAATATGCACGCCTGATTGAACTAAGAGTACCGGAAAAAACGCCTTAAGCTTTGTCATAAGCAAATTTAACAGTACGAAGTCTATCGGGTCAGCTAGTCTATATATATAAAAAATGTTGTGTTTGTTACACTATTTATAACTCAAGAACGAATGAACCGATTTAGCTAAAAATGGTAGAGAGGTAGCTTAGAACCAGGAAAAAGACATAGGATACTTTTCATAATATTAAAAGGAAGGAAGATTTGTTTCTATGTCGGTATTGAAAAGGGTCCACAACAACTTAACCTATTTAAAATTTTGTTCAAAGCTAAAACTTTCATAAGCAACAAAGGCTATATATCATGACGCCAAATATCGTAGGGGATAAGCAGTGAGAATGCTTAACACCGTCCGTGCAAAGCTGGGACGGTCCAATAGTTTGAAATTTTAGCATGATCGTATGTTTGGTACTCAATCACGTCATTCACGATTGAACTACAGAAAATAGGTCTTAAGAGAGGTGTTCAATAAATAGTGAGAAAGAGATATATACTTCTTGGATAGAAAAAAAAATACTGGCAGGCATAGCCCAGACATTCGATATAATGATAATAAAAAAAAATCCATTCCCTTTTGTTTTTTAAAAATAGAAGTCATTTGTTTGCATCGTCTCGGAAAGTTTTCTTAAAAATTGAGAAATTATAAGCTCGCGCGGTTATAAAATATGTTTTCTTGAAAAACTTTAGTACCGAACAGGTAAATCAAGATTTAAGAGCTACATTAGGGATTAATACTCCTCCATATTCTACGGTTGCGCGTTGGTGCGCTGAGTTTAAGCGAGGACGAACATCCAATAACGACGACCCATGTACGGGACTCCCTACAACGGTAGTCACTAAACAAATGATTAAAAAAGTTGAAATAAAAATGTCTTGACTTGACGGATCGACGTGTTACTGTCCATTTTATAGCTGATGAAGTCCATCTTTTTCCCACTCAACTTTCAAAAAGTGGCTGAGGAATTTCTAATACCTTAGCTCTGGCTACGCCTTCTAGAGATTTGTAGCCGTGAGTATATGTATGTACTTGTCTTTGAAATAAGATTGAAGGTCAAAAACTATTACAGTTTATTAGTTTATTTTGCCTTTATAAGTTTAAAATCATTTGTTGCTTTCACGCTGTGTGTAACATTACCACTGATTTATTGTACATTTAATTACTTTTTATTTTATTATTTGTATTGTTGTTTTATTGCAAAATATTTACACGCACCTGTGCAACACACAACAAATTATCAATTGTCTTTCTTTAAAACTGAGACAATATATTGCTATTCCATTCCAAGCAGACACAAAAAGCCTTCTGCGGGGCAAGCACGAGCTTTTTATAAGATCGATAAAGGGCGTGATACGGAGATTTTATCACTTGTCCTTGTATACCATATCTCAAAACATTGACTGCGAGCACGAGGCGCAATGTTATCGAATGCCTCGACGTAAGTGACGTCATAGACCGAATGTTTTCATCGATTTATTGAATAATATCGATATTTGCGAGCACGAGGCACTTTGTAATGCACCAAAGTTTTCGATTTCTGACATTTGGATGACGAAAACTTATAAAGTTTTATCGTGGTGCTTTAGGGGTGACGATAGATGATTTTTGATAGTACTTTCTTTGATTTTGCTCAAAAGGTGCACTAGTTTTACTTATATATAGTGAAATATATTTAATAACATGTAGTGTAATATATTTAATAACATGTAGTGTAGTGAAAAAATGTTGTGAATAAAATACTAAATATAACACTAAGTTGTGCCGTCGAACTTGAGAAAAATGTGTTTCCTCTTCAATAATTGTGTGGATGGTGATAATTTACAACTATACATGAATGAACATATGACATAGCGACCTTGCGTTACGTACGACCCAATTGCAATTTAATCCTTTAGGTCTGCCACTGCAAGTATAATGATTAAGAAGAAGACCAAATAGAATCCAATAACAATAATTCTAATGATGATATCCGTTTGGATAGCTTTTAAGAAAAACTGTGGCATAACACGAGAACTATGGTTAAAGTGAAATAAGAGGTAAGTGTATTTACAAAGTATAAAACAAAATAAAGTGGCTAGTGATAGTCTCTGGCTTCTCCAATGGAAAAAAAATGGCGATAGTATATTTTTGTATTGTATAATTACTCAATTCAATAAATGTAAAATGATTAATTATTATCTTTATAGTCCCAGCCACCCTTTGTTATCATGAAACAGTGTTAACAAAATGTAAAGCCCAATTACAAAATACTCTAAGCTAAGAAATTTTCTTCTTAACTAACTAATTGAACATAATGATATTATAACAAATGCAAGGATCTTACCATTTATCTTTAATTATGGATATACCGCAATATCACAGTTCATCTACATGATAACCCCATAGTCACATTTAGGAAAAACTGAATCTCATCTTTCTTCATTTATTTATAAGTTCTACAATACAATACTGTTATGGTTATGAATCCTAGTTGGACATAGCCAGAGCTTCAGAATTAACAATTCCTCAAACACTTTTGGAAATTAAATGGAATAAAATATAAAAGAAAACTATCATTCCCAATGGGCCTCCAGCCACATAGCCCATTTATGGTAAGTTTTAAGTTAACTCATTGTTTGAAGTACATGAACGAATCAATTAAATACATTATATATAATAGATTAAATTGTATCTGTATTATAAATGTTTTTTTGAACTCTGCAAATACAAAAAATATTAGCCACATGGTAAAACTTGATTTTTGTACTTATGGTGTTACCAACAGTATGGTGTAACAGTTACCAACAACACACAAGTTGACTACATCGCCCATCTCTAGCCAACCACCACTTAAAAAGCCCCACACCCTTACTCACTTTGTGCCTCATTCTACTAAATATATCTTATGGGTATAATGCACTGTAATAACTACAAACTATTCATTGTGCCTCATTTGCTTATTGCTAACAATTTTATTTTACCTTCCTAAAATACACAGTTAGTATTTAGTTTCCAAAGTAAATAGCTTAGCAGCAATTCTGAATTTTTACTTTATAGTCTATCAACATTTTTCAATAAAAATATGTTATGTTGTATTTCAGTTTATCACCTATCAAGAATTAGTTACGGGATTTAAGATGGGAATAAATTGTATATCAATTGAAGACAAAACATAAATTGCCTAATATTTTAGATGTAATACATGATGCCTCCCAATGGACTAAAATCATATTTGTACTATGTTCAATTGGTAAGTATACATAATTTAAAAAGTAAATACTTTAATTGTAAGTCACCCATTTTCAACTAAGTATATCCAATATCAGTATTGTGACAATATGATGCAATAGAATGGATAATTGAATCACATTTGTCAATCCCTAATCTAATCTCTGGGTAGCCAGAGCTTTAGAATATGAAATTCATCAGCCGCTTCGTAAATTAAGTAAGTGAAAAATTTTAAGATAAGAAAAACAACAACAACCATCAATAACTTATCAAATTTTCTCCACTCTAATTTCAGAAGTAGCAGAAGATTCAAGATGTGACGCTCTGGTTTCCCTTATTTGGATTTATAGTCATTCATACATCAATCAAGAATCAGTTTTTGGGATTAAAGAAGGGAATAATTTATTACTTTTATTGTAAATCACCTCATTTTTTAATATAATAAAAATTATGAAATAAAGTATTCATTTTCTTTAAAATAAAAAGATTAATCTATGTTTTTTGAATGATAAATGGTAACTTTTAACATAAAACACACATCTACTTTGCATACGGTAGGTGTATGGTTGTGAGGAGAACCTGTAAGAAGTCATCAAACACACATCTTTTTAAAGTCCATAACCATGAAAGTTATAATTTCTTCCTCTTCCTCTCCTATTTTCCAATTTAGTTTTATTATAAAATAACTTAGAATTCATAATATAATCACAGCTACAGATCCCTAACCCTGCTTAGAAATAAAATCTTCAGACATTTCTCTTAGTTAGGTAAGGAAATAATTGTTAAATAAGCCAAGCATCACCGACCATTCATATTTTTCTCCACTCTACTCCCAGAAGTCGCTACTTCTAAATTCAAATCCCTGGCAAACCTATTTCAGGATTTACAGCCATGAGTTACAGTTGTATGTACATGTAATGTACTATTTTAAGTTTTATATAAACCATGATAGTTCAGTGGGCAGAACACTACTTATCATGCAGACAATGAGGGTTCAAATCCTGAGTCGTGTCTAGCTAGACCGATATGGTTGAGTTGCACTTAGTACGATCTTGACAAACCTCTCTTGTTTCCCATACATTCATTATTCTTCTCATACATGCTCTTTTATTCTTCTCACTTCGGACCCCCCACTTTATTAGAACTTTTTCTATTTGGTCTAGAAACGTTTTAAGAGGTTAACATTCCTTTTTCTATCTTGCATACTACGTCATCTTTCACACCTACTCGTTCACAAATCACACTATTTCTCACAACCTTACATTAATATACTTCTAAGGGATCTTATTTTCTAGGAACTTCGTGAACATTCATATACTTTAGATAATATAATCTTAAAATTGCAGGTAAGCACCTGTAGGGTTAGTAAGTAAGTAGTATTAGGATGAAAACCATTTAAAATGACCGTTGTGACAAATGAAACCATAACAAGAAAGGAACTCCTAACAAAAAGTGACAAATCTCAACTTAGGGTCTTTTTTCTGTAAATTACTGTACGTAGGCAGGATAGAAAATCGGAAGAAGCAGTTCATGAGAATTAAGGCTATCCTCCCCAATCAGGGTGGATAGAAGGATGTGCTTTTCCAAATATCCGCCTTAGGGAGGATAAACGGAATAAGCCTAACGGTGGCCCATATGCTAGTTGCATACCGTTTGCTAAAATTAGTACATTCATTACTACTGCTGCAATATAATTTATTTCTAATATGTAAGGTGATGAAAATAAAACAATGAAAGCACAAAAAAATATACTAGTCTTTTTCAAGTAAAATGATTAAAATAAAACTTCACATTTTCCGTGTCTTCTAAAGTATTTGAATGTTTGACCATTGTCCATTTTTTCAATTTCACTTTGATGTGCTGAAATAAAAAAAAATACCATAAATTTTATTTTTTTTGACTGCCTACAAGCATCACTTATAGTGGGGCAATATGAGCTACCCACAGAGAAAAGTATACTCTGTGGCATTATTCAACACAGAATGTCGTTGACATATGACAGAGGACTTAGTTGCCTGATTACATACATATACTCACACCATTAGTTCCCATTGGGGTAGGCAGAGACTATCGATCGCCACTTCATATGATCCTGACAAACCTCTCTAGCTTCATTTACATCCATCAATCTTTTCATACATGCTCTTATTACTGTTGATACATTATGTTTTGCACCTTCACGCAGCGTGTAATGTATTCAATGTTACTGTATTGTAAAATCTATGTACGTAATAATTAATTTAATTAGTAAAAAAAATAACATAAGAGGATTTTGATTTGCAAAATAAAGACAACTAAGACATACTAAAGCTACAAGGAAAGAAACAATTCACATTTTAATTAAAAAAGTTTAAAAGTTTACCTTTTATTTTGTTTGTATCACAATAACTTTTTGATCTTAACTACTGCATTATCCTGAAATTAAAGAAAATATCACAGATAATTGTTGGCGAGAGATCATAGTGTTTCTCTTACTTCTTTTTGGAAAATAAATAAAAATGTCAATATAATAAATAAATGACCCTACCCCTAGAGCCTCAAAAATAGAAATCCTTCAGAGACTTTGCCTCTAACAACAACCGACACTATACAGAATAAACATTAGCAACTCAATAATAAAATATATTAAAAAATATGTTTTCAGTTACATAGATACATTTAGCTGAAACAATTTGGTGGTAAAATCATAATGGATTATGCCATTGCCCAAAAAACATTAAGAGGGCCCAAAATTTTAGTTGCCTCATACAACAATATGTGGTAATGTTAATTCTAAGTAAACCCTATATACAAATAAATATGTTATATGCCAATAATTATCATCATCTCAAATCTCATTACTATATGAGTTGTTGCAGAATTCTTCCTACTCTTTACATGTACTCTTGTACATGTAAATCAATACAACCTTGGTGGTTTTATTAGTTAATAAGTCCAAAAAAGTATTGAAAATGCTGATTCTAGGCCTACAATAAATAACATAATGTAGGCCTACATAGCAATACCATAACTTAGCATAAAAGTTTCATTTGTTTCTTGTTTGTTGGCTTATTCCAAACTTAAAACTGTTGTATTGTTATTAATGTAAACATACTTTGGGTGCTGCCTTGATTACACTGTGACCTGTTTTATTTACCTTCCAAATAAATGATAATTCCACTGTACTTTACACACCGGCTGTTATTTTATGAAATTGCATGACTAAGTGGACTTGTGTAGTTTTTTAAAAAGGTAGTTTATGTACAAGAAAACGTACATATACGTTATATGCGGGTTTTCTTTTATAACTTTGAGGTTGACTTAATATGATCTCGTATTAATTTAGACTATATCGTCACATTTCTTGGACACAGTGCTGCTTGAATTCGTAACGGAAAATAACTGATGGTCTTTAATTCACAAATTAACAACTCTTCTTCAGTATCGGCATTTTGCAGCATAACGATGTATCATATTGGTTTCTATGAGTTAAATACTTACAGTTTTTCGTTGCAGATTCGTCTTAATCGTTCATAATCCCCGATAGAATTCTCAAATGAGCATACGACTATTAGCGATGAGATGAGCAGCCATTATTGTAAGTAAAGTAAAATGTGAAAATATGGATGGTTGAAGCACCTGTCAGTCATGTCAACCGAACTATTCAATCATAAGCTGTTACTGACAATAATGTTATCCAACTAATTCAAGAGTTGAATGTGTGCACGACTTTTCACTGCGGTCAATGTATTTTTAATTTACTAGGGTAATAATAATAGACAACAAAACGTTTACTTGGAAGTGACTTTGAAGGTTTTTAGAGTCTGTAACTAGCCTTAATTGATTGAACTATGAATGTCGGTCAAATGGTTCAATTCAACAACTTTCACAGCTCGATAACACTTAACGGGCTCGATGGTTGTATCGAGTACTATGAACAGTACGCCTCGTGCTCGCAGTTTGGGAAAGAGATCGATAGAAAACTTCGATAAGATAGTGTGTATTTCGATATGGCCATTTTTGCTCGTGCTTGCCCCGCAGATGATTGTATTAGTGTTGCCAAACTATCGATAGTTTTACTATCGATAGTTTTAATCTAAAAACACCATAATATCGATAGCCCTATCGATAGTATCGATAATATCGATACTATCGATCTGTCTTTTATTGCAATACTATCGGTTAACCACAATACATCGATACTATCACTTTTCGATATTACTTAACTATCGATGGTATCGATACTATCGATACTATCGCTTTTCAATATAACATAACTATCGATAGTATCGATTCTATCGATACTATCGATAGATTTGAATGATCGATTGTTACATTTATTTCAATAGTATTAGTTAAGAAAGTAAGGCATAAAGGTGGGTGATGAGTGGAAAAATATAATTTTATATCCAGTTATTTTTTTTGCGAATATGCAAAATGGGTAAGTAGAAAGAATTATTTATTTAAACTAATTTGTTAAAATAGGCAAATAACACACAGATACATATTTTGTAATTATTTATACTTTCAGATTCATCAGACAGCCAACCATTCTTCACAGAAGATGCTGTAGAATCGCAGTCTCGTATGTTTTAATATATTTACCTTGATTGTTTTCATAATACATTTTTAGTTTTAAAAAAATATGTTTTAGAGATTCGCCCTCGCTTCGGCCTTCGATTCGGTTACATTGACTTAGTTACCTAGCGCACTAGACAGCCACAATCACGACCAGTAGTACAGTTTGGCCGTTGCGGCCAAGTGCGTGACGTTAATATTACTTCATATGGTTTCTTTAGTTAATCTGGTGGTTGCGGCCACTGGTCATGGTCGTGGCCGTCCAAAGTTTAGTGTCTAGCGTTAGTGTTTGACCGCGGTTTCGCCCGCGCTTTTAACAATATAAAAAAAAAACTAACTTTTACTGCCCCCAATCTCCTTTCTCTCATCACCTTTCCTTCTCCCATCCTCCTCGAAGCTCTCCCTTTACCGCCCTCCCTTCCTCTCATCCCTCTCCCGTCTCTTCACCTTACGCCTCCCCTCTTCTCCTCCTATTACCTTCCCCTCCTCCCTACAATCGCTCTGTTTTTTTCGCATCAACCTGTTCAGTAGTTTTGGAGCCTATTTAATGCAAAAAACAGTCAAATCTATCTCTTTATAACATTAGTATAGATAAATTTAATTTTTTTTTAGAAAAAAGAAAATATATTGAATCAGATAAAGAAGACTACGATTACTCTCAATCTATACTATGGCCCTCAAAGATACGTTACAAAACAACTACAAAAGATTCATCGATATCAGAATCAGAGTTAAATGATTGCAGCACACGGGCCAGAAAAGGCAATTATATATCCCCAATTGAAGAAAAAGAGTGTAATAACACTATGGATTCTGATAAAGAGTGTAATAACATTATAGAGCAACAAGAAGATGAAATAATAACAAGTGACAAAGAGGAAGAAAATAAAACAAATAGCATTTGTGTTGATTGTATTTGCGAAACAGATCTTGACAAAAGAAATTATTATTTTGGAAATCTTCTAATTGGCGAGCTACAATTTTTGCCACCGTGTATGCGTTCTAAAGCTTACATCAACATACTTAATTATATAGATTCATTGAAACATAAACATCGTGATCAAGTGAAAAAACAATAAAACTAATAATTTGTCTCCCTTTGATTTGATTTTATGTTAATTAATACGCTACTGATTAGCCACCTTTTTATCCGCTAATATTACCCAGATAAAACGACCAAATGAGATTGAACACTTTTTTTATCTACCCACTACACACATGTAATAAACAAGATATCCGATTGTGTACGACAGGTAGAGAAGTACTAGTATAATAACTAAAATTAGCTGTCGGTACTAACTCCTGTTCAACCTACCGACCTGCTAGTATAAATGCAATCAATACTATTGATAAAAAAGTAACAATCGATTGAACAAAACTATCGATAGTATCGATAGAATCGATACTATCGATAGTCATGTAATATTGAAACACAATACTATCGATACTATCGATAGTATCGATACTTTATCGTTGCCCAGAATCAATACTATCGATACTATCGATAGTATTGTGGTTTACCGATAGTATTGCACTAAAAGAGAGATCGATTGTATCGATAGTATCGATAGTATCGACACTATCGATAACTATCGATACTATTGTTTTTGTATAAAGTATCGATAGTCTATCGAAAGGCTATCGATAGTGGGCTATCGATCGGCAACACTAGATTGTATAAAGATACTATTACAAATTGTATTGTATGCATGTTTACGTAACATTGTAAGTAACTATGGGTACATAATAAGTTTTTATCAAAGAAACATTTCTTCAGTAGGTAGTTTAGAAGGACTTAACTTTATGAGCATTAAAGTTTTTTTGATTACTATTCTGGTAAAAACAAATATAAAAAATAATGCATTTAAAAGTTTTTAGTTTTACTCACAATTCGGTATGCAAAGTTTTTTTTTGGTTATTATTAAATATTTTTATTGAATAGCAAACACGAAAATAAAAGACCAATTTGAATATTTTTCATTTAAAATGAGTAATTGCAAAGTTATGATTTTTTAAAGATTGTTTTACTTTTGTACTTATTGACGTCATCGATCGAAAATATCACGTAGTGACATGCAAATAAAGCGAAATGTTTAATAAAAATGTTGCTGATTGCAAAACATTTCACGAATTTGTGATCTCAAATGAAATTAGTACGATATTATACTAAAGAAACCTATGATTTTCGATATTTTAATAATAAACTGCAAAAGCGATTGTCTTTGAAATAACGTTGAAGGTCAAATACTGTTACAGTATTTTGTTGAAATAACGGTCATCTTAGCTTTGTTTGATTTAATTTCAAGAAAATATGTTTTAAAAACATAATATCTCGAAATGGTTTCCTATTCAGCACCACTTTTGTAAAACTTTGCATACCGAATGAAAAAATAATGCATTTAAAAGTTTTCAGTTCTACTCACAATTCTTTACATGATGTAGTTGATTTAACCCAATACCTTCACATTTAACCATATTTTAAATGAAAATAATTACCCTTTTTAGTTTTTGCAGTAAGATAACCATGTTCCATTACTAAAGTCTTTCTTGTTTGACATAGTAATTTTAAAGGTTTTGAAGGGACTTTATCAAATACTGGATCATTACTTCGTGCTGAAGGATCATCATCAAAAAACATAAGTGTTCCTGTTGGATGGCGGTACTTTCCTGGAATTATATAAAAGACAGATTTTTAAGGGCCCCTTGTTCTGAAAATTGAATCGACGTTGCTTTTTTTCAAAATGTGTAAAATGTAAGGATGGTAAATTAAACAAGGTGTTGGGTTATTGTGCGTTGGTTAATCCCGATTATTATTATATATATAATGTCTACAAACCGCGAGTTTAAAAACTGTTATGTTTGTCACTCAGGCAAGGCTGGCCATCGTACACTAGCCCGGAAAGTTTTTGCAGGCCCATGTAAGCTTTCATTTGTGACAATTACCACATTAAATTAAATATCTAAATACAAACATCTCTTTCAATATGTGTTAGTATATACAGTTATTTATGATAAATATGTAAACATTTATTTGTCATTTATTTATGGATCTGAACTTCTAACAACATTTATAACAATTTATATATTTTAGGCTTTGATCAAACAAGCATTAAAATGGTTTTATTACCATCCACATTTTATTCAGAGATTTATCAGAGGTAAATAAACCTTGTGCTTATTTGACATAGTTAAGTAGTAGTTAAGCAGAAATAACTCAACCAGCACTTTTACTGAAATTGTGTTAATTTTGCTAATATATTGCTGAGGGTTGAACATATTAACTTTTAAACTGCACACTAAAAGCCAACCTAACCCACAATATGAAAAAGCACTCTATTCCAAACTTCAAACACTCATGTCTCAAAATTGACTTTTTGTGGGCTGTCCTCTCTGAGATTGTAAAATAAAGGTTGTAATTGGTGGCCAACCACATCGCTCAAACAAAATTCTTAAAGCCTCAATACCCTAAGTTGTCTCTTACAACACCAACAGGAAGAAATTGTTTAGTTTAAATCTTTGTTCATGAAAACCTCATGTGGGGATTATTACTAATAAATAAAGAATAAATAAAAGAAAGAAAAACTTTGACGAGGGCGTATACCCAAGGCCGCGGGTTTGACTCCCGCCTGTGTCGAAATTGTTCAGTGTATTTACAAGCATACACTACATAGCTATTTTCAACAGGTCACTATTATTGGTTGCAATCATTACATTTCTTAGTGAAAACTTAATTTTCTCTGCCTGCCAATGTATCCAAGCCTGCTTGGGATGAGAACTGCATGATTAATGGAATATGTTCTTGTTTAAGGCTATAGTTCTCTATAGTCTCCGATAACCTAGGGGTGTACTATAATTACTATATTATAGTAAAGTGGCCAGCAAATTGCAGCTTGTTACAGATAAAGATATATCCTATTAATATTATAAAGGCGAAAGTTTGTAAGTATGGATGTATGGATCTTTGTTACTCTTTCACATAAAAACTACTGAATGGATTTGAGTGAAACTTTACCACAATATAGCTTATACGGCTACAATTTTTGAGGTTTTATTAAATTAATTAAAAAAACGCCTTAAGCTTTGTCATAAGCAAATTTGACAGTATGAAGTGTGTCGGGTCAGCTAGTGCTATAATATATAATATGTAGCGACCCTGTGGCATCGACAAGTGTTTGTGTCAAAAATTTAAATTTTAGCATTTTAATTCTATTTAGGATAGTTTTTGAAAGAATTCACACTGAAAGAAACTCCATTTGTTAAGGATAACATATGATATAAAAGGAGGATTGAAGTTTAATAATTATTTGTATCAATGGTTTTTTCAGGCCAGTATTTTATTCTTTATTTCAGTATATCTAAATACTGCATTATAAGTTATATTTACTCTTATCTACTTATACTTTACAAGATATACTCTTATCATAAAATATAACCTTAAATTAGTCAATAAGTTATCTAGTAAATAAAACTTAGTTACACAATATCAAGTACCATTAGCTTAAAAATAGTTAAAATGCCTACTCACAGTGAAACTATTAGTAATTTAGAAAAGAAGTTAAATTCAGCCCTTTTAGAATTAAAAAAATCCAAAGAAAATACCATAAAATGGTTAGAGGAACATGAGGATAGTGAGCAAGAAATTAACAATATTATTAAAACCAATTCTTGTTTAAGGAAACAACTTGATGACATGGATGCAGAGCTACAAGATAGCATAGCCCAAAGGATGGCCCTGCAAAGAGATGTTAGTATGCCCCAAGATAGTTATGATTTTCATGAAGCAGCATGAAGAAATAGCATTGTTTAAAGCACAACCAGCAGGAGCTGAATTAGAACTGCATACATTAAGAATTGCTATGTAGTATTTATAAATAACTATAACTTAAAAAATACTGTCAAACGCTGAATAGTAGTAAACACTTCCCAATTCCAACAAAAAATTAAGTTTGATATTAGGAACTCACAATATGAAAATGGAGAAATAGGAAAATATAATCATTTATAAGCTCTGCAGTACAGCATCACATTGTAATCAATCATAGTTTCAGTTACCCACAAGTTGTAGTTGGTTGGTGGTAACTTTAGCAATGCACAAAACTAAGACAGAATAAGAACTACTAAATCGGCAATGATTTTTGGGACACTATAGATACAGATGCGTAGAAGAAGTTTGGGAATGGGCATTTTCCTACCTACCTATGAAAACAGTATCATCCATTTGAATAACTGGATTTTTGCTTTCAAACCCGATGGCATGAATACTCAGATACTTGTCAACATCAACATTGTCATCAAATTCAGCATATACATAAATTTCCTCATCTGAACCAGATATATCACCATCGTCTTTCATCCTTCCTTTTGCTTTTGTTTGTTTGATTTGTGCTTGCTTTTGCACTAATTTGCTTCACAGATTACAAAAAATTTTTCGTTCAAGGTCAGACAACCGCGTTAGTTTAGAAAAAAAGTCTCCCTCTCCCCTCCCTTGAGTCAGAGGCCCCCGCTCCTCTGGCGCCCGCCGCCGCGCCGCCATTTTGTTCATTGCCTGTGTTCATTTCATTTTCTTTCATTGCATTATTGAGGAGTTTGATCGAGTGAAGTTCATTGTTACCATTTGTTACATTGTTGTGTTGTTGTGATATCAAGTCTTCTTCGTCATGAAGAACATTTGCTGTGTTCCCTTTTGCAATAGCAATCGCATTTTGAGAAAAGGTTTGTGACATCTAGTTCACGCCTAAAACAGTCGGCTTATCCTACCTTATTTTCCAATGAGGAAATAAGTACTGGAATACCCTCTCTCTCGACTGAAAATGATGGTGAGTAACAACAATAATACTTGTAATTACATTTCAATACTACACTATGCTACCGAACCATGAAACTTGTTCAAACTTACGTGAAGCCAATAGCCACCATAGGACCCTATTTGTTGCATGTATATTGTAATATATTTGAGGCTTTATATTAAGTCATAGCACATAATTACAGACACATAGCAAGGCTTGTAGCTTACATAAATATAAATCGTATGTTTGATGTGTATACATACTGTGATTATGATAACATTGCTGAAAAGACAGCCCATCAAAGGATTGTGTATGTGTATTGTGATGTAGGGTTTATAGTAATATAATTTTATTGCTTAATTATGAATCTAAACAATGTGACTAATGATTGTAATGTTTAACATTTTCTGCAGGCGTAATGTCGATGCACATTATCAAAATACCCAAGAGCCTGGAACATACAATTTATATTGTATGTTCCAGGCCTTGCTATGCGTCGGTAATTATGTGCTATGACTTAAAATAAAGCCTCAAATATATTACAATATACATGCAACAAATTAGGTCCTATGGTGGCTATTGACTACACATATGTTTGAATAAGTTTCACTGTTCATCTGTGTTTTTAGGCATTATTTCTAGATATCAACCATTGCAATATTTGTTGTACATCATATCTTGTATACTTATTGTGCCTTATTCTGCCATTCACTTATGCTAGCTTCCCCTTGAACAGTTTATAGTGAACTTCTTTGTTTCTTCCCCCTGATAAAACAACTTCTCTTATTACATATATTTTATTTTTTAGAAAACTCTTCCATATCTACGGAACATGATTACTTTGAAACTAGAAAAAGGAAGCTAAGTGACCATTCCTATTGTAAACCATTACAAGAAATTCAACTGTTGGAAAATGAGTATGGTAAGTTTGTTTCTTTTAATTTATACAAAAAAATATATTCTACAAGACTTCAATTGTTGCTCATTCTGTAGAATGGTGTGCCATGCCAAAGTCTTTAAATAGCTATTGGCAGGATTCTATGATCAATAGACCTTACAGTGCATGTATCATGGTGTTATTCTACATTCAATATTTCAAATATTTCTTTCTAACCATATACATGTTTACTCCTGTTTCCTGTTAATGCTAATAAAATACAGTATATTACACCACTTTAATAAAAGAAACACATATTTACGATAAATAAAATAGAACTTATACTATTCTTTTTATTTTATATACTCCAACCATTTGTAAAATATTTTGTAATATGATTAAAGAATATTTGCTCATTATTTTAGGAATTGCGGTGCCATCCTCATCCCAAAGCACAAATATATATACTGATGACAGTCATTCTCTAAAAATTACAGGCAAGTTGTAATATAGTTTATTAATTAAAGTTGAGTTTAAAGTCTTCCATCACCTGGGGAACATAGACTTGTCTAGTGCCTTTATTTTTATTTTTTATTACTGACATACTCATGTTAATGATATAAAATATCCTTATTCTCTTTTTTTTTTAGATAAAACCATACCCACTTCATCTCAAGGGTTGAGTGCTACGTTGATCATTGATTGTGATGATAATATGGATCCACAACTAAGTGGTAATATAATACTGTTAATGCCCTTATACTATGGTACATACATATAGATGCTGTTAGTTTGCAAGTGGTACATGTGGCCATATTATGTATGAGTGCTTGACCAATTAAATTGACCACCCTTATACAATGGGACCTACTTAATGTCATAATTAATGTCGTAACTACTTTATGTCATAATTGGGGTCATTATCTGGCATTCTGCTAAATTTCATTCATATACATTCTGTAATTGAGAAGCCTCTTCACCTCAAACACACAAATATCCAAACTTCCACATTTATAATATTAATAGGATAACAGTACATTTATTGTATTATTTTGTTGGTATGTTCCTAAGTATGTTGTAAAGTCCTTCGTCGTAAAGGTGATTGTAACTTAAAAACTCTTAAAAGATGAAAGGGAATAGAGTATAATAAAAAAATAAAGATAATCCCAACCATTTACCGCCACGTCAAGGCAATAAAACACGTGTTTCAAAATATAAAAATATCTATTGTAAAATTAAACTAGGCTCGTTTACAATGAGGTCTTTATCTATAAATAACAATGCGTCTATTAACTTGAATTGAAATGCAGATGTTCGTTTCTTTTGGTCGGCTTTACAAACGTTTTTAAAATTACGGATAATAAATCTACAAGTTTTATAATTTGCCCATAAGTTTTAATAATGCTAAGTTTGTGGCTAGTATTTTCGAAGGTACAGAATATTTATTTCAGTTTGGAAATCATCTGAAATACATTGTTGATTTTATGACGATCTTTTATTGTACTACCTCTGATTGCGTTTTTTTTTATTGAACGTATTTTTCAACACAAAATGAATTAACTTGTTTATTTGCACTACGGAGTGCTCAGATAGCTATATTTAACATTAACTTACAACTAGTGAATAAGAAACTAGTTCTGTACAATACACCAAGACTAAAATATTTACTTAAACTTATTTATTTAACACCTGATATATGTAGGCAGGTGTCCGAAGTGTGAAGAATAAAAGAGCATGATTGAGGCAATTGATGGATGTGAACGAAGCCAGAGAGGTTTGCCAGGATCGTACAAAGTGGTGATCGATAGTCTCTGCCTGCCCCAATGGGAACTAACGGTGTGAGAATATGTATGTATGTACCTGATATATATATATATATATAAGACAAGTGTAAACTATAACTATATATATGTATTAAAATATTAACTATAACTATTATTCACACACACACACAAAAATTACATGTATTTCACGTTACACTATACTTAAATCTGGTGTAATCATTTGTTTTTACCCATAAAATTTGGTAATTATGTTTTTTTTCGTTTTAGATATAATTGTGCCCTCTTCATCTCAAATCATACCCACTGATGTGAAGATGAAGAAACCAATTACAGGTTAGTAATAAATTAGTTTTCACTTGTCTTATATGACTGGTGCTCTAATTTCTTATAATAAGAATTAGTTTACTGTATTTTATAATTATTCATACAACAATAATACCATTATCATAGGCATACTGCCTGCCAAAGCTTGATGAAAACGACACAAAATAATTAGGTCTTTTTATTCAACTCCTACAACTCTCTTGGAAACAGCATAGTGTGTCAATAAATTTAAAATATTCTTAAGATTGCTTTATTTGTGTTTTACAGTTGCACGTAAACAGATAGCAAGAAAAATATGTTACATGAAAGCTGATACAAGACTGTATCAAGTTATACAAGATTTAAAGATAAAATATAAAAAATCTAAACGGCAGTTGAGATATGCTGTGAGGGCTAAAAGAGCTCTAAAATTTTCAAAAATGGACAGCTTTGACAATTTAATAAAAAAATTAAATCCTTTAACAAGAAATTTTATATGGATGCAAATATCTCAATGCACCAAGCAAAGAAAAGGACGCCGATTTACTGAAGACCAGAAATTGATGGCTCTTTCAATTATGAAACAAAGCCCAAAAAGCTATAAGTTTCTAAGAAGAATTTTTATCCTTCCGTCAACCCGTACATTAAATAAGTTAATAGAAAACTTTGAAATGACGGCTGGATTAAAAAATTCTGTATTTAATGCTATTAAAGAAGAGGTATTTCAACTTTTTTTACTGATACATCTTATAATCCTTACACCTATCTCAAAATCATAGCTTATTTATGTGTTTAATGCAATTAAGAAGAGGTATTTCAACTCTTTTTACTGATACATCTTATAATCCTTAAACCTATCTCAAAATCATAGTCTTTTTATGTCTATATCATCATTATTTTTGTGATAAAGGTCTTACTGAAAACTAAATAAACTTTTTAATTTTGCAGGTTCAATACTGGAGGGAACGAAAAAAGTATTGTTCCATTATATTTGACGAAGTAGCATTAGAACCGGGTGTTACATATAATAAAAACAAAGATTGTTTACTAGGGTTTGTAGAACTAAATGAAAAAACCACAAATTTTGCTGACCATGCGTTAGTTTTTATGGCTCGTGGTGTAGTGGACAAATGGCAACAGCCAATTTGTTTCTACTTCTGTGAGGGTTCGACTTCGGCGTATATTTTAAAGAATATACTCAAAGAAGTAGTCATTGAAGTTGCAAAAACAGGATTAGTTCCAATAGCTTTGGTATCCGACCAGGGGTCAGCATTTCAGTCGGCTCTTAATAAATTAAAAGAAGATTCTAGAAGAGAGTATAACAATTATGGTAAGTTTAGTTCTATATGTATAGTGTAATGGAATTTATTAAAATTATTCAAGGTTTTAAAACTTTTTCTTTTATAACAGATGATACCATTATCATTGGAGAAAACCGCCTTAATGTTTTTTATGATCCACCCCACCTCATCAAGGGTGTTAGAAATAATTTTATAACTAAAAACATTAAACACGAGGGAAAAATTTCGAAATGGAGTGACATTATGGATGTTTATATGGTGGACCGCGAGCTTGCAGATATGCGCATGCTGAAAAAACTAAATGATGATTACGTGATACCAGATAAAATAAAAAAAATGAAGGTTAGTAAAATAATAAAATTAATTTAAAATAATTAATAAAAGGTTAAGGTTAATAAAAGGGAAACAAAGTGAAAAGTTTATAATTGTATTTTTTTTTAACTTAAGTATCATCATTATAACATCATTACAACATCATTACTTTTACTTGTAATAAATTAGTTTCCATATGATCCCTGATTAGTAAAATAGTTATGGAAGTGCTATTTAAACCTGATAGATATACAGTTGCAGTTTATATTTTTCCTGCCTAACTGATTAGATGTGTTTATATTTCAGGTCAAGAATTGTACTAAGGTTTTGAGTTCTACAGTTGCAAGTGCACTAACCTACACATCATTATTTCGTAAGTTATTTTATGTTTTTTTTTATTATAATGAACAAACAGTGATGCTTAGTGTTTTACGTTTTAAGTATTCCCTATCTTTTCCCTTGGGTGTCGTGAGAGCCATGCAAGGAAGCTAAGAGCCATTAGTACTCAATTGGAGATCGGGTTAGCAACCAATTACCAGTGACTACTTGTTTTAACATCTGTTCCCCTTGAAACATCTATATATGGTTGAGATTCCTTAAAATCTTAACACTCTGATTACCCCAATTTGAGATAAAAGGCGTGAGCAATTTAGCTGAATAAGTAGTGACAACATACTATCATGTATCACAAATTGTACTATTGAACAAACAGAGTATATGTACAATAGCTTGAGAACTATAGCAGTAGTGGGTGTATTAAATTCCAGTTTTTTTGTTACAGCCCTTTACCCAGATGGAAAACCCGTCAGCCCAACTTTAAAAAACACAGCTGATATTGTCACTTTCTTCGACAAATTATTTGACTCATGCAACGGAGCTGCAGCTGGAATTAAAAATATGGGGAAACCTCTACGACGGGCAGTCACGAAGAAGTCTGAACATCAAGGATTTGCCGAATATGCAAGCTAAAGCGTTAGCTAAATGTAAAAAAAGACTTAAGAATAAAAAGAAATAAATTATATGCTGTTTTTTTATTGAGACCCTTTTTACCAAAATGATAGACATTTGGCAAATAGTGAATAGTTTGTGGGATTTCAGTATATATGGGTGCGTGCCACCTACCCAAGCAAACCACATAATTTCAAATTTCCCGCCTACGTACGCGTACGTTTACCAATGAAAGAAAAATTGGCACAAAAGGTCTCGATACGTACCGTAAAGCCAATATAAAATAAAAGTAAAAACATGTCAAACTCTAAACTAACGTGCCTACTGTACCAAAAACGCTAGAGTAAGATTCCTATCTGATACGTAGTATCTAATTGTAATCTGTGATTTGCTTGCACTTGCACTTATCACCAGTGTTGCCAACAATCAAGACCGTATATCGCCCAATTTTCAAAGCTTGAGTAGCCTAAAGTAGCCCAAACCCGAAACTAAAATAAAACCACCTTTTTAACTATTTACTTATATATTTATATAATAACTTCCTGTACATACAATAAAATCAGTAGTTAAAACTTAAACAACAAGTCTATTAAACTAGAGTCTGAAGTTATTTAAAGAAAAAAAAGTATCAAAACTGTGTTTTAAATTTAAAAAAAAAAGATTTTAAATTGGCGTGTCCAAAGACTCATTAGCCAGACTCTAAAACATTATTCTGCTTGATCTGCCGCGAGCAATTTCTGTTCTTGCCCTGCTTTGTGATTACTCCTAAAGGTTAAGCGGATAAAAATACCTGATTCGAATAGTTCTAATCTAATCAACATACTGATTCGAATATTCGGTTGCAACTCCACCTGTGATATTTTCACAGTAGTGCCAACATGATCATAGAGGTATTCAGAGATGAAACGTTCAATAGGGGTGATGGGTTTTGCCAAGGGATTTTGCCATCTTTTTATCTTGATTGTCGTATATCTTCTTATGTAGATTATTTTTTTGTGCTTATTTGTGGCGTAATTCGATTATAAATAAAAGTAAATTTAATCTTTTTCGAGTAGTCTAAAAGGCGACCAGTCGCCTTTACGATTTTTTGGTCGCCGTTTTCCAATCTGAGTAGACTAAATGGCGAAAAATCGCCTACGTTGGCAACACTGCTTATCACAGACGATATAGGGCAAAGAGTATTTAATCACTCCGTTTTGATATAGGGTACAAGGCACTATATAACTTTGGAATGCCTATCTAAAATATTGTTATTATCTTAATATTTAATAATGAAATATATCATATACCTAGTTCAATTCAAACTGAGAAAGTATAGAATGAGATTCTTTGCTTCCGTGAAAATAAGAAAAAAAAAACATCTGATCTATGCTTTTCGCGCTGTAAACAAAAACATAACTTCTTTCGGTATTTTCCAGTTCAATCGCTCGCTTACCGGTTTATTTTCATGATATTATTTTTCAACGACGATCAATAGAACTGGAAAATACCGAAAGAAGTTATATTTTTGTTTACAGAGCGAAAAGCATAGATCAAATGTTTTTTTTTTTATTTCTTATTTTCACTGAAGCAAAGAATCTCATTCTATACATTCTCAGTCTGAACTAGGTACGACAATTTTTAATTATTATTATTTTTGAAAATTACAATATTTTAGATAGGCATTCCATGGGCAAAGTTGTTTACTTTAATTTCCTTTATCAATTTATAATATAAAAAGGGTATGTTATAAAAGCGAGGTCTAGGCCAATTATCTTTTCTTGACCGGCGGCGACTACTGGTACTACTGTCGCCATTTTGAAATTTCGGCCTGTCATTGTCAGTTATTTTCTTTCCTTTATTTACTCTTTATTTATCAGTAATAATCTCCACATGAGGTTTTCATGAACAAAAAGATTTAAAATATTGTCAGTTAGTTCTCAACTAAATAAAAAGTATAGGGTGACCTACGTATATAATAAATTATCAATCACATTTATTAATATTTTTTGTAGTTGAAACTTTTTTTTAAAGACAATTAATTTTGATCATGTATCTTTGCTTATTAATAAACGCTTTTATTTCCAGTATTCAATATAAAAAAATATGTAAATTAGTATTTATTTTCTCAAATTTCATCTAAGTAGGCTAACACCGTCCGAAAAGTTGTGCGCACATGACTATAGCGGTGCGGGTTACGGGAAGTGGGGAAATGCTCCCGAATAAGATTTCACTTCGTATACACTGACGCGTATGTTCTAATCCTAAGACGGGGATGTACCAATGTGTCATTTCTGAAGTCATAAGTGTCTGACATATATATAAAAATACAAGGCTGTTAATAGCAATAGAAAATTGCCCATAAATTCACTGACCCAGCAAAATGAATGACCCAAACGATAGCTGATGTTTAGAATTATTTTTTCTCTGCCACCTTTTTAGGGGATCTATGTGTGAATATGAAATGTAAAAGACAGTACACGACAAGGTAAGCCTCTGATTTACAGGATTAAACAACTAATTTTATGTTTACCCACTTTTTTAATTCTGAGTGTCAAAAAAAACAAATTCTTGAGTATAAAATAATGAAACAGTTTGCAGAGAATTACAATTGGCAGTGTTATTGCTAAAAGCGATCTCTTCCAGACAACATTTGGGAGGTAAGATCAGCAAATTCACGATACACAGTCATTCGGGTAGACATACAAGACAAGGGCAAAAATAAATAAATATAATTAGCTTACATTAAAAAGGAACTTGTTTACTTACAATAATAGTTATTACATACATATACTCACGGCTGTAAATCCCTAGAAAGGGTAGCCAATTAAGGAATTAGAAACTATTCAGCCACTTTTGGAAAGTTGAGTGGGGTGAAGATGGTAAAATAAAGGTTATTGGTGATGGGTCTCCAACCGCACCGCCCATAAATCTCTTAAAAGCCCCAATACCGTTAGTCGCCTCTTTCGTACACCCACTATTGTAAGCCGACACTACACAGCAACTAGTTATTAATTATATGAATATTGTATACATTGTTTTATTAAGACATTTCAATACATAAATAAATTAGCCTGTATGATGTAAGATTATTTCCCTTATAATGGTTAATTTTTATTTACTGGCAATACTAATATCGATGACAGCAACGCCCTTACCGGCCAAGAAATGTTTGTGGATCACGATTGAGGCCACGAAGCAAAAATTTAAGTAAGTAACGTACAGATCCACAATCTTTTCTTGGCCGGCGACGACTACTGGTACTACTGTCGCCATTTTGAAATATCGGCCTGTCATTGTCAGTTAGTTCTCAACTAAATAAAAATTATAGGGTGACCTACGTATGTAATAAAATTATCGCTTCCATTAATATTTTTTGTAGTTGAAACTTTTTTTTACATTTATTTATTTATTTATTTACTTACTTATATTGTACAACATCACAGAAGACTAATTCGTTATACAAATTAAACTAACACTAATAAAATAAGAACATAAAACATAAATGATAAACTCTTAAAAAGTAACCAAAACATATAGAAAAACATCCAACATAACTTATCTTGGATGTACTTGTACTTATCCATTTCTAATTGTAGCAAATAATTCTTAATGTGACCTTGGTAAATTCAACCAAACCACAACTGTACAAATCTACTAATTCATTTACTTTATTAAGCACCTTTAAGGCTCTGGTCATAGGCGCCTGCGCTAACAGGTTGGTTCTGGCCTGCGGTATGCTGAATAGCCGGCCCGCTCGTCGCCGCAGCCCCCGCGTGCCCTCACTCGGCACCACCAGGCTTATGCTTTCTAGAATGGCCGGGTTTATCAGCCAGCCCCTCAGTATTTTAAAAAGGGTAACTGCTAAGGTTAGGTCTCTCCTAGCCGATAGAGTTGTATACCCTACCATCCCAGCAACAAATAAGCTCGGATATAATAAAGGATATCCGGGATACACTCCATATAATTTAAAGTACAAAAACCGAAGAAATTTGTTTTGTATTTTCTCCAGCATCAAACTATATTTAGTTTCATGCGGAGCCCATATGATTGCGTTGCATTCTAATTTACTCCGCACTAACGCGTTGTACAATGCCTTTACAGCACTTATTTCTGTGAAACCATGGCACCTACGGAGTACAAAACCTAAAATTTTGAACGCACTCTTGCATATGTCCACAATGTGATCACGAAATGACAAATCTGATGAGATCCGCACTCCCAGATCCCGCACGGAAGTAACCTGCTGCAGCGCGGCGCCTCCGGCCAGTGTGTACTGGCGCTGCCGCGGGGTACGCGCGCGGCTGAAGGAGATCTGCATGCACTTCGATGCGTTGAACTGGAGCTTGTTGTCGCGGCTCCATTGGACCACCCTATCTATATCCTCCTGTAGCCGATCACAATCACCCTCGTCACCGATTCGTAACAACAGTTTGAGATCGTCCGCAAACAACAGGCATGTGGCGTCCCGTACGATGTTTGGAATATCATTGATCATAATGAGAAACTCTAGCGGGCCCAGGTTGCTACCCTGACTTACTCCTGAATACGTGCAATATGGTTCCGAGTAACTGCTGCCAAATTGCACGTACTGTTTCCGATTATCAAGGTAGCTGCTGAAGAAAGTAAGTGAATGCGGGGTACATCCGATGGCCGCAAGCTTATTTAAGAGTACATCATTATCTACGGTATCAAAAGCTTTCCTAAAGTCAAAATAAGCGGCATCGACTTGCACCCCTGCATCCACTGAAGGAGTGACGTAAGACATAAAGTGAAGAAGGTTACTCGAGGTACTGTGGTTCGGTCTGAAACCATGTTGAGATTCTGAGATATGACTTTTAACTTCACTATGTATAGTTTTTTGCAGCGCCGATTCATAGACCTTCGCAAACACCGAGAGAACAGCCACAGGTCTATATCCACCGACGTCCGATCCCACCCTGCCCTTAGGAACCGGAATAACGCGGGTAATTTTCCATAACTCAGGGTACACAGCTGTTATCAATGAGCAGTTATAAATGTGATGAAGGGGTCCCACAAAAGCCTCGCGGCAATCTTTTAATACGTATGGAGGCACGCCGTCGGGGCCGGCGGAGGGCTTGGCCTGCAGGCGCGTTAGGGCGGCGGCCACTTCGGCGCGCGACAGCGAGGCCAGGTGCACATGTGCCGCCGCCCCCGCGCCCGCCGCGCACTCCGCCCGCCCCGCCGCCGCTGCATCCAGTTGAGCTCGAGTTCCGCTGTATACGGAGTGGAAGTAACTTGCGAATTCAGTAGCGCCTTCTTCTTCAGTTAAATCAACTCCGTCCCGTTGAATAATTACCTTATTTACATGTGACTTTTTAGATTTTATAAGATTCCAAAATGACTTGGGATCCTTAGAAAGTTGGTGTTGTATCCTTTTGTGATAGGCGCTTTCAGCCATTATGATATTAGCTTTAACATTAGATCTGAGCTCAGAAAAACATTCGTAATCACATTGTAGACCTGTGGATTTGTACCGCTTATGCAAGCGTGCTTTCAATTGAATGTCGCGAATTAAGTCCGCCGTATACCATTCAGGATATTGATATCGTGATGATATTGGCTTCCGCACTTTTCTGGGAACGCAATCATCGATTACCTGTCTTATAGCTTTATAAAATATATCTAAGGCTTTGTTACAATCAGATTCTAAATAAAGTGAACTCCAATCAATTTTGGCCAAATTGGTATAGAGCGATGGGAAATCTGCCTTACCAAAATTCCACTGCTGAGCGATCCCGGTATCGAAGAACCTATCCGGAGCGGGCGGGGCCGGCACGGGGGGCGCGGGGGCGGCAGCGCGGCGCAGGGGACACCACTCCACCAACAGCGGCGGGTGGTACGCATCTACCTTGACCAGAGCCTCATCGAGTAGCGTTACAGTCACATTGTCTTTATTGCATATTTTCTTGTTTGTGAGAACTAAATCTAAGAAACTATTGTCTTTATTCGGTACAGTGTTGATTTGGGTGAATTCGCAGAACGTTAAAACATACTCATAGTGGTTTTTTACATTAGCAGAGCAAGAATTAAAATTAAAATCACCTGTTATAATAATCCTATTCTTTTTATATTTAGTACACAAGAATTCTAAGATACTAAATAAATTTAAATAATCATAGTCATGAGATCCCGGCGGAATATATACAACACCTAGTATAAATAACAGTCTACCATGTAAATAGAGTCCTGCACACACTATCTCGAAGGCGGCGGCGTCAACATCGACGTGCGCTGGCAGCGCGACACGGCGCAGCTGCAGGCGCGGGCCGGCCGCCAGTAGCGCGCCGCCCTGCTTGCGCCCGTCCGCGCGGTCGCAGCGCAGCACAGAGTAGCCCGCCGGCACCAGCTCGCCGTCGAATATGGAGTCATTGCAGCCCGTCTCGGTGATGGCGAACACCTCCGCATTTGCTACCAAGAGACTGTTCTGGAACTCGCCCATCTTGGTACGCAGTCCTCTGACATTTTGATAGCAAATACTCAAGCTTTTACGATCTTTTTGTTTCTTCGTTACGAAATGTAGAGGGGCGAAACCAGGTCCACTCGCTATATTCAACATCTAGTGGCCATATTTTAGGATCAGTCAGTTGCTCGAATTTTCTCTCTGAGACACCAACCTTGAAAGAGGCGTATTGTCGAGCTACCTTTGGCTGTAGTTTAACCACATCTACGTCGGTGTCGCTTCCTAAGACCTCTATAAGGAATTCCTTCATGTTCTCCTCCGTTATATTTTTTTGCAGTCTCCATACATGTAAGAATTTCTTTCTCTCAACTGCTTTCAAAACAGCCGAGCTATTTTGCCCCCTGTTTATTGTGTTTCGCCTAGTATTTCTCTTAACTTCTGTCCAGGCACTCCCTTGTTGCTCACTCTGTCCATTTTGCCCATCTGCTACGATCGTGGCATAGCTCAGTACCGGCTGCAGGGACGCCGCTGGGTTCACGGGGGGCGCGAGGGGCGCGGAGAGCTCAACTATCACAGAGGGCACTAGAGGGGCGGAGGGTCTAACTGATGCGGTCTCAGAGAGCGCTACCGGCGCGGTTGGCGGCGCGGGCAGAGCCTGTGGCCCGGCCGAGGCCACGCTGCCGCCGTCACCGCTACCGCCGCCACCGCTCGCTAGCTCCGCATGTTCCACAGATGCTTTCTTGGTTGCCTTTCCTCTTTTAGAGCTGGTCGATGATGTTGATGCTACAGTAACTTGCCCACTTGGGGCGGGGCAGTTCTTTGTGTTATTTGTTTCTATATTCTTTTCTATCATATATTTTATTTCGGAGGATAGTTTTTGGTTTTCCATTCTTAATTCTGCTATTACCTTTAATAATCCTTGTTTCATTTTTCCTTGTTCCTCCGATATAATGCTCATTGTTTGTTTAAATTCTTCTTTTAATTCCTTTTTTATTCGTATCAAACGTTTTTCTAATATTTTATCTATGTCAGTTATCAAAGTGCCCCGGTCAGATGGATTGGTTTCCTGGTCTGAGTCTTTGATGGTGCAGACAGGTTGTGACTGCTTAGTCCTTAGAGTCACATTGTTCTTTCCCTCCTCTGACCTAAGAGCCTGCTTTGGAGGAGAGGCCATTTTTTCCTGGCGAACTGGCGTATTTATGTTGCCCATTTTTGGTTTTTTACTGTAACAGGTATCACAAATCCACGCTTTTTTGTGCTCACTCGTCATTGTATTACGATAACGTTGAAAAGAGACATTAGCACAATCCAAATCGTACTTTTCATTACAGGTCGAACATGTTAGGTATGTTCTTCCTGGTATTGCTTTCAAACAACCTGCACAACAATTATCAATGATATCCATTTTCAAAACGAGTGCTGCCCTCTGTGCTCCCAAATCAGTACCACTACTGTTTCCTCGATGCGATGTGAGTGGTACTGATCGACCAAATTCAAATTGGTAACGGTAATATCCTGTAGATGGTGTTGTTTTGTCGATCGAAAATAAATAAATAAAAAAAACACTTATTTCACTAATGAATTAACGGAATATAATTATTAAATCAGTTTATAGCACTTTATTTAGTAGTTTAAAAGGTAATTTACTTTAATTCACGACTGAACATACACCTATAGGGTATTATTTTTAAATTGTATTCAGAGTAACGGTCACTTGAAACTTTTATGATTATAGTCACAATACGGCACTAATTCACCAGATAACACTTGCACATAACTATTGTACTTTTTGCTAACTAATTATAGTGAGATACTGGTCCAAAACTACTTGTTTACTTTAAATTCGAAATATACATAAACATAAACATACATAAACGTTCACGCCGTTTATCCCCGAAGGGGTTGGCAGAGGTACCAATACTCCTGAACTCACATGGCAAGCGCCATCTAGTTTCCAGAGAAGGTACCCACGTTTTGCTTAGACAGTGTACTCACGTGATAGGGGGCAGGCCTATCGCCGTTTTGTACGAATACACTGTCACATGACTAAGTACAACTCAGCCATGTGGGTTTCCTCACGATGTTTTCCCTCACCGTTAGCAACCATGATAAATTAACCACACATATGACTTTAGAAAAGACAAATTGGTGTAGGCCCGTCCCAGGATTGGAACTCACGCCCTTCTGTTTTTTCGGGCGGGTGTTCTACCCACTGGACTATCATGTCGCTTTTTTAAAGACTTAAAACTTTTTTTTAAAGACAATTAATTTTGATCATGTATCTTTGCTTATTAATAAACGCTTTTATTTCCAGTATTCAATATAAAAAAATATGTAAATTATTATTTATTTTCTCAAATTTCATCTAAGTAGGCTAACACCGTCCGAAAAGTTGTGCGCACATGACTATAGCGGTGCGGGTTACGGGAAGTGGGGAAATGCTCCCGTATAAAATTTCACTTCGTATACACTGATGCGTGGGTTCTAATCCTAATGCGGGGATGTTTCAATGTGTCATTTCTTATGTCATGTCATGACTGTCTGACATATATATCAAAATGCAAGGCTTTTATAATAGAAATAGAATAGGCGATAGAAAAGTGCCCATAAATTCGCTGATCCAGCAAAATGGATGTCCCAAACGATATTTAATGTTTAGAATATTTTTTTCTGTGCCACCTTTTTGGGGGATCTATGTGTGAATATGAAATGTAAAAGACAGTACACGACAAAGTAAGCCTCTGATTTACAGGATTAAAAAAATGACTTTATGAAAGTACCCACTTTTTTAACTCTGAGTGTCACAAATACCAAATCCTTACGTGTAAAATAATGAAACAGTTTACCGAGAAGTACAATTAGCAGTGTTATCGCTAAAAGCGATCTCTTTCAGACATCATTTGAAAGGTAAGATCAGTAAATTCAGGGTACACACTCAGTCATTCGGGTATACATACAAGACAAGGGCAACAATAAGCAAATATAATTAGCTTATATTAAAACGAACTTACATACATATATCATTATGGGGATGAGTAGGGGAAGGTCATTCCAGCATTTAGACGCCGCAAACCTGTAACTGCCTCGAAACGCCGCTGTCCGGTGCATCGGTAAAATTGCCCTGATTTTAAAATGGTAATACCTGATGAATTCTTTCTTCTATAGGATCATTGAGATTTTGAAGTGGGCAACACCGTTGTTTATTGGTTGTTGAAGGTTATGTTTAAAATTAAATCAAAAACAAAAACGTATAAATAACAGCATATTTTCTATTGTAAATCTAATAAGGTTCATAAACTGTAAATTTATCCCAATTTTTCTTTGATACGCCACTGTGAAATAATTGATCTGGGACTTTTTACTCGCTCCGATAACTACAGCCCAAAACTTTGTAATTACCTATTTTTAAAGCACGATCACATAAACAAGGACTCTGCCCTAAACAAGCTTACTTCCTATGACTCCAAAATATGATTTGTTTCACGTATTTGCACAATATTATCTCACAAACTGGGGCAAACTGTCACTTTTGACAGTATGCACCAGTAAAAAACAGGTTACACCGTAAGGGACAAAATTTACAGTACTAGCTCTTTCTATTTAAGAGTTTTATAATTAGCTATCCTTTTCTTGCTCGTCGTGAGATATTCTTTACCTCTCTAATTGTGTATGCTCTAAGGATTTGACCAGATGGCGTAGGCTCTTATTTTAGGCTGACCATACTTTTCCGGTTTGATTTAGGCAGTAAATTTTTATTTATTAATTATTTTGAAAATTACAATATTTTAGATATACATTCCATAGGCAAAGTTGTTTGGTTTTATGTCCTTAATCGGTTTCAATTAAAAAAAGGGTATGTTTTAACAACGAGGTCTAGGCCAATTATTTTTTTATATTAAACTATAATAAGACTGTACCGAGGTCAAAACTGTACATTGAAGATAAACAATCAAACACCGGTGGAATATGTTTAATTTTAGATACTGAAGCTAAATTTGCGCTTTTTGAAAAAATGACTGTCTGTCTGTCTGTCTGTATTTCCGGTCATCACGTTAATTCTACCAGATGGATCTTGATCAAATTTGGTATGAATGTAGCTTATACACCTGGCCAACATAGAGGATACCATTTATCCCGGATTTCGCAAAGGTTCTCACAGGAGCATAAAAAAACATAAATTTCATATGGTTCCCCATATTTACACGATTCGTTTTTTCATCGAACTCATTTCATCAGACTCTTTATTAATACTCTTTTTGGAAAAAATAAGGGTTTCATCTATTTTCATCAAAATAAATGTCCATTTAATTGTTTGTCAATAGTATGACTACTAGATTATATAGGTTATCAAAAAATTTAAACCAACACCAACGTCTTCGTGGTGTAGCGGTATACCGTTTGGTTAATACTAATCTAACGGAAGACCCAGGTTCAAATCCCGGGAGATCACAATAATTTTTTTTTTTTGCTTTTGTGTTTGCTTAGGAAGCACTATTCCATCTTTTTCACATTCAACTATGATAATATGTATGAATAAATATAATTGAAAATATATTGTATGAATATTGCGTATTCATTTGAAAGGTCAGAGAATACGTTTATAACTTTTATTTTTTTACTATTTTAAAACGAATATTCCCATAGATACATTATGCTATTCTTACGCATAAATTAACATTCTGTTTAAGCCTCAGAATGCGTAGTTGGTAAATAATAGCACATATCTCAATTTTAATTTAGTACCGCCATCTATGACTGATTGACTGCAATCTCTCACACACAACAATTAAAAAGGTTTTTTGGAACTCACCCCCTACAAAAAGGAACAACTACAAAAAATAATATATGAAATTCATCCATCAATCAATCATGAGTATATACTAACGGCTATAAATCCCATAAAAGGGTAGCCACAGCTTCGGAGATAGTAGTTCTTTATCTACTTTTGGAAGTTAATGGGAAAAAGGTAATCAAATGGGTCTCCAACTGCATCGCCCAATAATCACTTAAAAAGACTCAATGTTCTTTATATCTATTACAACGCCCACGGGAATATAAATAAAAAAAAAACAGAAGTTAAGATAGTGTTTAGGTATTTTGGATGTAAACCGGATGCAAAAAATGTAGTCCACGTGGACGTAGTCGCGGGCAAAAGGCTAATATAGAAGATAAGTAGAAGTAATAATATTCATTGCCTACGGCCGACACAAACAACAAATAACAACAATAAAATAAATGCAAAAACTATGTAAACTAAATACACATAAAAGAAAAAACAAGAGGTGCTTTTATCTAGGTATTTAAATAATAATTAATATAACATTTTGTTTAGCTACATATTAAACATCACAGCTAATTATATCATTCATGAGTAATGACATTAATTTTATATTTATTATTTTATTAATTGGATGGCAATGTCAATGGAGAGAAAACGTAGTGGATATATTTAGGTTAAATAGATAATGTGATTACTTGAAAAATGCAGGCGCCCGAAGCAAGATACACAAAGTCTCTGCCTACCTTAATGGGAAATAGTGGCGTAAGTATATTTATACAGGGTGGCCCATAAGTCCTTTGAAATTTAAATTTCGAATAAAATTCAAACGGTGCGCAGGTATGGCGCGCGGGGTACGGGGGAAGCACCAACGGTATTTCGGAATTCAGTCGCCATGAAGCGTTTCACTCATAGAGTAAAGTAATATGGGTTTCACTGGTTCGGACCGTGCTTTTTGTGTGAGCGAGTTTTACCGCAACAATAATTCTGCTACCGTTGCGCGGCGTAAATTTCGAGAACATCACAATTTATGCAACTTTAACGACACTCCAAGTATTCAAACGATTAAGAACTGGGTTACTAAGTTCGAGGAGAGTGGTTCTACGTTGGATAAAAAGCGGTCAGGTCGACCAAGGACATCACGCACGGAAGAAAACATCGACGTAGTGAAACAGTCAATTCGTGAAAATCCTACCCAGTCTACTCGTAAGCGTTCCAGTGCATTAAACTTATCCAGAACGTCATTACAGCGGATTTTAAAGAAAGATTTACTTTTTCACCCTTACAAGATTCAATTAGTACAGGAATTAAAAGATACTGACCCTATGCACAGACTAAATTTTGCAAATGAAATGTTCGACCGCTTTACATCGTTTAATAACATGTTATTCTCTGATGAGGCTCACTTCCACATCAACGGCCATGTTAACAAGCAGAATTGTCGCTACTGGAGTTGCGAAAATCCAAATCGCAAACATGAAAGGCCCTTACATAGCCCGAAAGTGACAGTTTGGGCGGCTATGTCAGCGCATGGCATCATAGGCCCTTACTTTTTTGAGGACAGCAGAGGTCGCGCGGTTACTCTTAATTCGCAGCGCTATGTGGCAATGATCGAGAACTTTTTTGCACCAGAGTTGCAGAATTTTCCAGGCAACAATACGCGGACCTGGTTTCAACAGGATGGAGCAACTGCCCATACCTCTAACACCGCTATGCCCGTCGTTCGTCAACTTTTCCGTAGTAAAAGGCTTCCTATTCGCCTCCGCCGAAATGCGCATACTTTGTCTCTTCTTTACTCTATCTTGTTCAATCCTGCCACCCCTTTCTATCTAAAAGAACGTTTTCAATTTCTATCTTCTTCCCATAACCTTAATTTACGTTCAGACCATAATCTTCAATTAACCATTCCCTCTCATTCAACCAATTTCTATGGCTCCTCTTTTTCTGTACACGCTGTGCAATTGTGGAACGCACTTCCTGTGGAGGTGCGACTGGCTAAATCCCTTAATGTGTTCAAGGATCTGGTGAAACAACACTATCTCACTGAAGCGCTGTAATACTGTTGCTTTTTAAATTATATGTATTAATTATATTTCTAAAACGTATTTGTGTATTTTATTTAGGTATTTGTATTACTTGTATATATAAAAGTATGTAGTTATGTATGTATGTGTGTTCATATGTGTGTAATATGTACCTATATTATTTTGTGTAATTAATATTTATGTTATTATTTCAATTAAATAAGTTAGTTTTAAAGTAAGCTTGTTTTGTGCATCTACCTAGATAACTAGTTTACCGATCTCACCTTCCAAAGGTTGTCTGGAAGAGATCGCTATTAGCGATAAGACCGCCGATTGTACCTCACTGTAAACTGTATGATAATTTCTTTTGTAAATTTGTGTTTGATGTACAATAAAGAGTTATTCTATTCTATTCTATTCTATTCTAAAGTTATCTCTCGAAGAGGAGATATTGCCTGGCCACCACGTAGTCCGTATCTGACCCCAATGGACTTTTTCTTGTGGGGTTATCTTAAGAGTAAAGTGTATGAAACCAACCCGCGGTCAATCGTTGTCTTGAAAGAAAATATTCGACGAGAAATGGCAAGCTTTACAGAAGTTACTTGCCGCGCAGTGATGGACAATTTTAGACGTCGCTTACAGGAGTGCCGCGATCGTAACGGATTACATTTAGACGAAGTAATTTTCAAAAAATAATTCCCTTTTTATTAAGATTACTTCCAAATAAAAACGTTTTTCATATACAAAATCAACTATATGTCTTATAATTTATAAAACACATTATAAGAAACATCCAAGCGAGACGAAAAAAACAATAATTTATGCTCAATAATAAATATTGCTCTCAGCGGGGATCGAATCTGCAACCACCGGACCCATAAGCTAGTCCACTCGGCTCGGCCACGGACGCCGTCATAATACTCATAATCGTTATTTTCATATTCGTTTTAATCGTTGCCCAATTCAAGATCGAACATTTCTTTTATGAATTTGGGCAACTATAAATTGCGTACCCTCTAAATTACTCCTAAGACTCCGCGATTGCGTATTGCTAATCTGTGGCTGGCTCAAAATATCTAGTAACCAGGGCCGTAAAACAGTTATATAAAAAACTGTGAAGAATTTATTTTATTCATTTCATGTTTCATGTCGAATGTCAAATTATTGCGAAACAAATAGTAATAATTCTACATATAATTCAATTGCTATTTCCTATTTGAAGCGCTAAAGAATAAAATGTCTGATTGGGATACAGTTACGATATTACGGAAGAAACCACCAAAGGCTTCTGCTCTTAAGACTGAACAGGCTGTAAATGCGGCACGACGTCAAGGAATTCCGGTCGACACTCAACAAAAGTATGGAGCAGGAACCAACAAACAACACGTGACGACAAAAAATACAGCCAAGTTAGATCGGGAGACCGATGAGTTACGCCATGATACGGTACCTCTCGATCTGGGAAAACTAATTATGCAAGGAAGGCAGGCTAAAGGAATGAGTCAAAAAGATCTTGCCACAAAAATTTGTGAAAAACCCCAGATAGTAAACGACTATGAAGCGGGTCGTGGAATACCAAACAATGTCGTTCTGGGTAAAATTGAAAGGGCAATTGGACTAAAACTAAGGGGCAAGGAACGGGGCCAACCGCTACAGCCTCCTGGAGGAAAGAAATAACGGATTCCCTGGGAGGCAAAGACTTATCTCCGGTTCATTTATAACTGCATAATAGAAACTTTACTAACTCCCTTATGTATATGGATATTCAAATTTTAAGTGAAATGTGAAAATAACCAGTGCATTTATTTTGCTTCATGATTTTGAATGTTTATATGGTGTTTGATATGTTTAAAGTCCATTTTTCTTTTTGCAGTTAATAAATAGTTACTGTTTATGAAAACCGTGTATTTTCTAGTTTGTCTAAATCACCTTATACACCTAAAGGTGTAAAAATATTGATGAGTCTTTTTCCATTCTAATAATCTTTACAAATTTTACAAACAGGTAATGTTTATAACTTTGTTTGGCAGTAAGGGATAAACTTTGGCGATACTGAACTGATCATGAAAATTCTTTCAAAATCAGAAAGCTAGACTATTCAGAAGTGCCATAGGCTATACATAATCATCATGTTGAATTTGTTAAAGTGAGAGCAGTGATTAATTATAATCTTTAGATATTTGAAATATATAAATATACTTAAGACTATGATAATGATGTGGGATGTTTGTATGTTAGTTGCTAATTACAGGCTAAACGATATTGTCGTTCGACAAGACGTATCAGTTAACATTTATCCTCCTTTATCCCAGAAAAATTAAGTTCAAGTTCAAAAATCTATTGTTGTTTGATACCTAGGTTTGTTTGTTCATAAATATATACATACGCAAAACTGTATCCTTTGGTAAGGCGAGGGATACAGCTTTTCTGTGATAAAAATAATATTAAGTGAATATTGTAGTCGACCAAATGTGATGTGAAAAGAATTCAAATCTGTGCTCCCTTTGTGATAAAACGAGACGCGGCAGCGCGTCGAGGCGCGCAATACCTAATGTCCACATATTTATATTTCATTCAGCGAAGCAATAGACTGAATATAAACAAACATAAACATACTTTCGTACGTTTGTAACGCATTTGAAATCAATGATTGATATGTTTATTGGGTAATGGAATAATTCATACATATATCATATATCCCAAAAAAGAGTACCCAGAGCTTCGGAATATTCCTTAGCCACTTTTGGAAGTTGAGTGGAGAAAAGAATGTAGAACAGAGGTTTTCGGTGGTGGGTCTCCAACCGCATCTCCCAAAAATCACTAATCTATAAAAATCCCAATATTCCCAATAGCCTTAACCGCCTCTTAAGTACAGCCACGGGAAGGTATGGGGTTCAATCAAAATGTACATTTAAAAATAAACTTAACAAACTACTCAAAAAAAAAAAAAACTTTTCAAATCATTGATAAAATTTTGATCCCTACTTCATACGACCCCGCCAGACCAATCTCCCTTGCTTCTCTAGGATATTACACAACATGGTATAAAGAGTATAGTTACGAGTAAACGGGTAGTGTGATAGCTGAGTGACTTACTCAGCTTGTGTTGTCAACGTTAGCTTACCATCACACAACACGTTCACTGGCTAACGTGCACTCTTGCTTTACAATTTTCAATCATTGCAGAAACACTACTCAAACACTCTCCTATTCTTTATTTAGGCGTCCGAACCGAAGTATGAAGAATAAAAGAGCATGTATGAAAAAATTATGGGTGTAAACGAAGCTAGAGAGGTTTGTCACGATCAACGATCGCACAAAGTGGCGAGCAATATAGTCTCTGACTACCCCAATGGGAAATAATGGCGCGTGAGTATATGTTTGCCTTCTATTCTTCTCACTTCGGACGCACAGTTCAAACGTTTAACTCACTTAAGCATAGATAGATAATAGCTAGTCAAAATATTCTAAGAAAATTACTAACAATTCGGTATGCAAAGTTTTACAAAAGTGGTGCTGATTACGAAACCATTTCGAGACATTATGTTTTTAAACAATAAGTTCTTGAAATTAAATCAAACAAAGCTAAGATGACCGTTAATTTATCAAATAACTGTAACAGTATTTGAACTTAATTGTTATTTCAAAGACATTCGTTCTAGCAGTTTATTAATAAAAATATCGAAAATCATAGGTTTATTTAGTATACTATCGTAATAATTTCATTTAAGATCTCGAATTCGTGAAAATTTTTGCAATCAAGAGCATTTTTATAATATATTTCGCTTCATTTGCAAGTCGCTACGTGATATTTTTGATCGATGACGTCATTAAGATCAAAAGTTGAAAAATCTTTGACAAGTCATAAGTATAACTTTACAATTACTCATTTTATATGAATAATATTCAAATTTGTCTTTTATTTTCGTGTTTGCTACCGAATAGAAATATTTAATAAATACCAAAAATAACTTTGCATACCGAATTTTAACATAACATAAACGTTCACGCCAAATATCCCCGAAGGGGTTGGCAGAGGTACTAATACTTCTGAACATCACGTGACTTTGTCACCTGGTGTTCAGAGTACCCACGTTTTGCATGGACAGTGAACTCACGTGATAGGGGGCAGGCCTATCGCCGTTTTGTACGAATACACTGTCACATGACTAAGTACAACTCAGCCATGTGGGTTTCCTCACGATGTTTTCCCTCACCGTTAACAACCATGATAAATTAACCACACATATGTCTTTAGAAAAGACAAATTGGTGTAGGCCCGACCCAGGATTTGAACACTAGTCGTTTGCACGATAACCGAGTGTTCTACCCACTGGGCTATCACGGTTGTTCACCGGTGTTGTATCACCGAATTTTACTTTCTACTAAATTAAAATAACTTACGCTTCTGGACAGCTGGATGGCTTCTCACTCAAACAAATAGTAGTCAATACCACACTATGCATGCGCACGTATTAAAATAAAGTATATTTGTAAACTTTGTAATAACTGACCTCTCACTCCACTTAGTGAAGACGGCTAAGAATAATTTATCGTTTGGATTGATTTAAAATAAAATCCTTTTTCGATCGTTGCCGAAACCGCAAGTACTACTTCCCCACTTAAGTTTATCTGAACATCTTGTTACACTTTATTTTTAATAATACAAACCAGATGACAAACTAACTTGCTGTAGAAAATCGGCACCCAAATCCTTATCAGTGAAACCAGATATGTTTATACTATCTGCCGCCTCACTTCCTGCCCCCATGGCATAGGTTCAATTGGTGTTTTTATTTAATTATAAACTTAGTATATGTAGTCTCAAACTCAAATGTTCACGCCGTATATCCCCAAAGGGCTTGGCAGAGGTACTAATTCTATTGAACATTAAGTGACACTGTCACCTGGTGTTCAGAGTACCTACATTTTGCTTGGATACTGTACGTGATAGGGGACAGGCAGAATTAGAAATTCTTCAGCCACTTTTGGAAGTAGGGTGGGGAAAAGATAGTAAAGGTTTTATGTGATAGGTCTCCAACCGAAACGGAATATTGCGATTCTTAGACGACACTACACATCAAACGCTTAAAGGTGTTCCTGCCAACTACATATCGGATTGGTGAGGGAATACGATTCCAACACCTTGGTCCCTGCAAACCTAAAAACAAACCTCGAAATGCGGCTGATTGCCATAATCATAGCATAGACATGAACTCACGCCATAAATTTCCATCAGGTACGGATGCGTGTGAATAACTACAAAGTCTCGCTAAAAGCATGCGAACAAACAAACTTTTATTTAACTTCGAAGAAAGGCTTTCTGATCATATATATTCACTACAGTCGCGATGGCTCAGTGGGGGAAAACAGTCGTCTATCATACTGTGAGTTGTTGGTTCAAATACCGAGTCGAGCCTACACCAAGGTCTATTTTGTAAAGTGTTATGTAATATATGTGTAATATGTAAGATGTTGTTATCATGCTTGTTAACGGTAAAGGAAAACGCCACGAGGAAACCCATATGGCTAAGTTGTTTTAGGTTTGCAGCGTCCAAGTGTTGGAATAATCGTCCTCTACCAATCCAACACCTAATTGGCATGAACACCTTTAGGCGTAAACTTAGACTTCTTGCTGTCACTAAGATGTATAGAACTCGATCATTCTAATCGAAAACAAATTTCGATACGTAACGTAATCCACCTGTTGATGACAATAATGTCACGTGATGTTCAGAATTATAGTACCCCTGCCACGACATGAACGCTTTTTCATGCTAGTAAAGTTGTGTTTTTTTAGTGAATTTAAATTAACTTAGTGTAATGGGTCAGAACTTCTGAACTTTTCTCTTCTTCTTCTCCTTAATCTGCCAAACCCTAGAGTCCATCACCTAGTTATAGAGTTGATACTGTTGTTAGCTAAAGTTGAGAGGGGATAATATGGATAAAGAAACGTACATTTTCTTACGGGTTTCTATTCCAACAGCCGCAACCTCAGCTACTAATTAGTTGAAAATTCCCTTAGCTCGTAGTCTCTCCCCTCGTATGCAAAAAGTAAAAAAACATGATTCTAAGGACTTTGAGAACACATAGATAGACCTATTTTTATTTTTTGGATTGGATATAAGTAATGTTGTTCTAGGCAACTCTACACAGTTACACGCCTTTTTTTATAATGAACAAAAACAGTAGATTTCTAAATGTATGTATTGTATATGACCATCATGCATTGTCACAACCTAATCACATAATCGACGCAATTAGTTAATAGTGTGCTGAAGGGCGATTCTCACGTTTTTAGCAAATAAGGCGAATACGACCAAAAAATAAATTATAAGACATGAATTCTATTTTAAAAATAAACTTGTATTCAGAGGGTCAACTCTTTACATCGAGATCGATAATAGGCATACTTATATCTTCTAACCCATATTAAAATTTATTTCTGTTTCGCTCACACAATCGAATATTCGTATTTTGACACTTCTGATGGATATATGAGAATACATGGTGATTTTCGACGAATCCAACGATACCTCCGTAGTTGTCGTTGGTTTCATCGAATAGAAAGCGCCAATATTTATATTGTTCTATACATATCAAAATGTCAAAATCCGAATATTCGATCGTGCGAGGGAGAAAGAGATAAATTTTAATATGGGTAGAAGAGACAAGCATGCTAATTATCGTTCTCGGCGTGAAGATTATAGTAGGGGAGGCCTGGATGCTAAATTTGCAGTTGTTCGAGAATCGTAGAAACCTATTGGATTTGATAGTTCATGTTCCAAAATTAAAAGAATTATATTACAAGTTTATATTTTAGTGGGGGAGAGAGCGAGTAAACAATATAAAAATGTAAAAAAAAAATAGCAGTATAGCAATACTTGGGCGCGTCAGTCATTAACAGTATGATGCGATTTATAATTCTGATAACCATTATATATTAATCTGATGATTAATGTAAGGGATGTCGTTATTCTGGCCATTTTAAAGGAAATTTAACAACGATGTTCAGTCTTAACGCCTGCACAAATAATACACCAAAACACCATCGCGGGAACATTGCCGTCACCCGCATCACGCGTTTGAAGATTCTTGACCATCTTATTTCTTAACGTCACGCCCAAATCGTCAGATTATCCAGATATACACTCTTCTAAATGTAGTTAACCTACCTTTACTTAAAGTGCTAATAGACGATCGAACATGTACGGCGCGCACCAGTGTTCGTGGTACGGGCCGTACCAAAAACGAACGTGTGTAGCGTGGTTCGCCGCACATAATTATTATTAATATTGGTGCGGGCTGGTTCGAAGCGCTTGCGGTGCACTGTGCGATGGTGCGCGCCGTACATGTTCGATCGTCTGTAGGCTAGAGCGCACCGCACAGTCAGTTCGTGGAGTGTATTACTTTACTCTATGTGCGCGCCGTACATGTTCGATCGTCTATTAGCACTTTACGTCTGAAGCGCTCGAGTTTTTTGGAGGATTGTCTTTTTTACTAATCTGACGGATTCCCCTCAGCATACCCCGCAATACGAAGGGTTCATACTCGGTACAAGGATTCTCCCTATATAATAATCTGATCTGATATGCTCGAGTCACTTCAAAAATCCCCGCTTCGCCTCCCCTACTATTAGACTTTCTGAATACTATGCGACATTGAATTAAAATTAAAACATATATTTCTAACGAATGTTATATATGAACTGTGAAGGACAGTTTAGGACACTAGGTAGTATTCAATCCTCTATACAATACGGCTCATGGGTTCCAATTTAAAACAATAGTTTTATTTTATAACTAGTGGATCGGCCCAGCTTTGCACGGGTAGCGTTGTTTTTTAAGTAAGTATCTAAGGTTTCTTCAATAACTGCTCAAGCTTTGTGACATTTAGCGCAATGATTTCAATTATTAGCACTCCTGAACAGTGTAGCTGTAGCTTTGTGACTTTGAATGCATTTTAATGAAAGGTTCTGTATTTCCGTTAGTAAGCAAATTTTCAAATAAGAATCTAACAAAGCAATCACACCACGATGTAGGATGCAACTACTGGCGCCATCTAGTATATAATATGTAAATTGATAAGGATTTAGTTTTGGTCACGGGCGCGTGTGCTTATTTAATGTATAAATTAGGTGTTTCTGTACCGATTTGTATGTTTTTTTTATTGAATAGGTTATAATGTTAATTTTTTATATTAGGGACTAGTGGATCGTCCCAGCTTCGCACGGGTAGCGTTGTTTTTTAAATATCTGAGGTTTCTTTCTTCAGTCACTGCTCAAGCATTGTGAAATTCAGCGCAATGTTTTCAATTTATTAAATTTATAGCACTCCCTAAACAGTGTAGTTTGGTGATTTTGAATGCGCTTTGATGAATGGTTCAGTATTTCCGTTTAATAGCAAATTTTGGAATAAAACGCTTTGAAGTATTTATAACAATCTAAAAAATAAATCATTACGTGTTGTAGGATGCAACTACTGGCACCATCTAGTATTTTATAATTAAATTAGTAACGATTCGGTTTTGGTCACGGGCGCGATGGCTTATTTTATGTATAATTTCGGTGTTTCTCTACCGATTTCTATGATTCTTTTTTTATTGAATACGTCATTGTGAGTCAACCGTAAAAGATAGACATAAACTGTTGCGAATTTATTTTTAGATAATTTTATGAAGAATATTTCCGTCATACATGATTTCTATGTAAGTTTAACCATTAAGGCTGCACACGCGACGGAAGCTTAAAAAATGGAGTAACTTCTAATTTAAATCTTTTTGTTCATGAAAAACTCATGTGGGGATTATTACTAATAAATAAAGGAAAGAAAAATCTCGCCGACTGTTTCGAGATTTTTCTTTCCTTTATTTATTCTTTATTTGGAGTAACTTCTCCCGTTTTCCCAAAATTTCCCAAAATTCCCCTTTACTACTCTGCTGGAAAGTATACAAAAACCTGCCCAGGAGTATGGAGAATAATTGTACCAAGTTTCGTTAAAATCCGTCGAATAGTTTTTGTTTCCATAAGGAACATACAAACCGACAGACAGACAGACAGACAGACAGACAGACAGACAGACAGACAAAAATTTTACTGATTGCATTTTTGGCATCAGTATCGATCCCTTATCACCCCCTGATAGTTATTTTGAAAATATATTTCATGTACAGAATTGACCTCTCTACAGATTTATTAAGCGGCCAGTACACAATGGCGGACGATGGCCCACTGCTCGCCATCGCCACTGTGTACAGGGGGCAATGGTGCATGATGGCGGACAATTGCCGATCGTGGCGCGCAATGGCGCGCAATGGCGAAGTTGTCGGTTTTTCGGGCACACTTCAAAGGAATCGTGGCGTAGCATGGCCGGTGGTGTTTCCACAATGGGCCATTGTTTAGTTCGTCACCGACCGCTCATAGATACTTATACTTTTTTTGGAATATTTTATTGCAAAATGTATTGATAATCACTATATGACGTAAAAATAACATAAATAGCGCCATAAATAAAATAAATTACATACATAATAATAAATAAATAGCTCCAACCATAATTACTTCGACGTCCGTCGCAAGTGGATTGCCAGGCAGTAATGAGCAATGGGCCATTGTGTGAACACCAATTGATCGTGGCCAACAATTGCCAATTGCGAGCAGTGGGCCATCGTCCGCCATTGTGTACTGGCCGCTTTATAAGTATAGATTTTATAATTTGACTTCATGGCTTGTACCTTAGCCTGCCTGATAATAATGGTCGAAAAAAAAAACAATGTTATTTTTTGATTTGAGGTTAAGTTTTTTTGTTGATATTTTTGATATTATATATGTTTTTCAAAATTATCTGAAAATTTGTCAGCAAATACTGTATTTTATTGAGTTTCATGTGTATTAAGATAATGTTTTAATATCCTTGTAGTCGAAAATGTCGTTTTCTTTTGGATCTACACCGGCTCAAGGCTCTCTTTTTGGTGCATCTACAGCTTCAAAGCGTTAGTATTACCATTTATGATTTTATTGAAGTAGTGCTTATCAATCGAGATTTTACTTATCAGAGATATTTCTTTCCAGCTTCATTTTCTTTCGGAAGTACTAATACAGCTACTACTAGTACTGCTGGTTTCGGTACTTTTGGTACTGCAACTTCAGCTTCAGGCTTTGGAAGTTTCGGAACAACTACTAGCACGGGTAATGGTTTTTAATTTGTGAAATATTATTTCCCATTGCGGTAGGCAGAGACTATTGATGGCCACTTTGTATGATCCTGGAAAACAACTCAGGCTTCATGCATGTCCAGCAATCTTTTTATACATGCATTTTTATCCTTCATAATTTGACCCCCTGTCTCTTTTAGCACATTCTTTACTTGATCTAAATGTTTCCTCCATTGTTGTTGACAACTAATATTACCATCCACATTGGCTCTTTAAATCTCATTGAGCAATTGATTTATCCATCCTCTCTATTCTTTCAAATAGTGACATTTAAAACACTAAACACTCAGGAGACCTTTAAATTGGGAGATGCATTATCAATTAGTGTATAAATTGATTTAAAAATTATGTAAACATAATAATAAATATTTCTCAACTTCAACTCTTTTGCTGTGTTGTGTCAATTTAGAATAGCACTACCTCATTTTTACCAGTGGGTGATCATAAAAGGTGACTAAGCTTATAGGGGATTCTGAAGTGATTTTTGTGCGATCTGATTGGAGACCCATCACCAACAATTATTGCTTATTACCTTCTTTTCCCTACCCAACTTCCTAAAGTGGCTAAGGAGTTCCCTATACCAAAGCTCTGGCTACCCCTTATAGGGATTTATAGCCGTGAATATATATATTTATGTTCAACTCTCAATTTCATCAGTCATCAGAATATGTAATAATTTAAAGGTTTCATTAATGATAAATAAAATTTTCAGTGTTATTTGCAAATAAGCTAAACTTTTTCTATTCACCCTAGCACTATCACTCATTTTTTAATATCATAATTTAATAGCATAGGTTGTTTCATGTTGTACAACAAAATTTATTAGGGCAAAGACAATAACTAGATACTTCTAACTCAATTACACAATTATAATTATGTTAGTATTTCCTCTCGGAAAGATGTGCAGTTGTAATGTGAAGCATTTAAATTACAGCTCCCGCTTTTGGGCTTGCCACTACCCCTGCAGCCACTACCTCTTCATTATTTGGAGGTGGTGGATTCGGAGCAGCTACCTCAAAACCAGCAACAGGTAAAGATTTAATATCAGTATTTTAAGAAATTGGAATGTTAATTGCAACTCCATGCAAGAAAATTATATGTTTAAAATGTACTGTAATTAAATGTAAATGTATGTACAAAAGTAAACTTCAATAAAGTGTTTTCCAATCCATTTCTACAAATAATATAGTGCCCAAAGTTTTACCCGTTTAAAGCAGAGCATGTAGAAAAAAACTTGTTTATTTATTTTTTTAAAGTGCTTTATTTTAGTTATTTAATGTCATATACTGTAATATTTATTATTGATTATATAAACCAACTACTATTCTTTAAAATAAAATAATCAACTTGTATTTTGCTCTATTAGTCTTTATCTGAGGCACTATTTTTAATGAGATTAGTTCAGACATTAGGTACTATAAAAATAAAAATTAAAAAAACAACATAAAAAAACATTTTTTCTTTGGGCAATCTTAAAAATAACTATATTACTATTTAGAAAAAAAATAAGAACATAAATTTTTTGATGCACATCTCCTGCAGAAATCAACCTTATGTTTACCGAAAATAACATAACATAACATAAACGTTCACGCCGTTTATCCCCGAAGGGGTTGGCAGAGGTACCAATACTCCGAACTCACATGGCAAGCGCCATCTAGTTTCCAGAGAAGGTACCCACGTTTTGCTTAGACAGTGTATTCACGTGATAGGGGGCAGGCCTATCGCCGTTTTGTACGAATACACTGTCACATGACTAAGTACAACTCAGCCATGTGGGTTTCCTCACGATGTTTTCCCTCACCGTTAGCAACCATGATAAATTAACCACACATATGACTTTAGAAAAGACAAATTGGTGTAGGCCCGTCCCAGGATTGGAACTCACGCCCTTCTGTTTTTCGGGCGGGTGTTCTTACCCACTGGACTATCATGTCGCTAAATAACAGTGTTACATTTTGTACACAATGACTTCACCATGCGTCGTTTTTTGTAGGAATATATCACACAGACTTTTCTTTTTCTATTATTTGGTGCTTCTGCCAATTCCAAATCACTCCCAGGTGATTACTGACCTTGATCGTGAGATTCATTCTTCAAATGATATCTATTATGTTATGTGTAACGGAATAATCAAAATTTTCAGTCTGATTTTCAGCTACAGTTCAACAAGCTGCAAATGCAGTTTCTTTATCAAATCGCGCTAAGTAATTTTTTTTTCGCCCTGTACAGAGGTGTCATGCATGACATACTAATGAACTTTTTGATAGATGTATATTCATCATCCCATAATAAATTCACATTTGCCATCGATTTCTTTCTCTGTTGCGTGACATAACTGAGCACGTTTGCTTAAATGGGTCTCCACCACCTTTAGTACCATCGTAAAATTCAGTCAAGACGTGCCGCGCCCGCGGCAAACGCCCGCGCTGCCTCGCCCGAGCGTGCCGCGGCCCAAGCCAACCGTTGTCGGTTTTTGTCAAAGATCAAGGCAGGCGTCCGCAGTATGAAGAATAAAAGAGCATGTATGAAAAGATTGATGGATGTAAACGAAGCTAGAGAGGTTTGTCAGGATCGTACGAAGTGGCGATCGATAGTCTCTGCCTACCCCAATGGGAACTAATGGCGTGAGTATATGTATGTATGTATGTATCAAAAGCGCCTCAGTACGTTTGCCGCGCTCACTCAAGACGTTAGTGTTTTGCCTCGCTTATTCGTTGCGTGTTAGTTGTTCAAGTAAAACTGAGCGTCGTGCGTGCCTCAGCCTCACCGTGGCTCGGCCTTGCCGCGCGACGAAGAAAATTTACAGACCGAGGCAGCCTCGCGCGGCATGTGTACCGAGGCAAACGTCCGAGGCTGCCTCGCGTCGCGAGGCTGCTCGCTCAGTCAGTACGCACCTAATGATGCGTTCCTTCTTTTGTGGGATTGACAGCAGCTTCTACATCACAAAATAATAGCATGTAAACTATCTAAGACGGCTTAGATTTGTACGAAAGAAATGTAAAGGACTTTTCTGACTGTTTGTCACTTTGAACATCATTTTCTTAAAAGTTTTCTTCATTTTCGCTATTAAACAAGTCTTCCTACGGATTGTTGTCTTCCTCTTCTAATTACAAACACGTTATACACATATTAAACAGTACTCGTCTTGCATCTAGGATAAAAACTGCAAAAATGTATAAACTTAAGTTGTGAAAAATATATACACAAAGCCTACCATTCGTCGGAACGACGAACATTATTGGAATATCTCGTAAATTAGTGAACTAACCTGCTGGATACGGTTGCCTACCAAAAGAGGTCGACGAACACTGAGTTAGCTATAAACGTTGTCATTATATCTGAAAGCGCAGAAAAGAGACAACGAATTCTCTGTCATGTACTCGTTGCATCGACGAAGGTTAGGTGTTTAGGGTTAAAATGGCACTAGCCCATTACATATGAGGTGTCTTATGATGTTGGGGATATTTAATTGTATGTTAGGCTATGTGATGAGTGGTGAATTTCTAAGTCGCTGAGTAATTTCCAATTCTGAAGCTCTAGCTAGCCTTTTTGCGTTTTATAGCTATGAGTATAGGAAAACATATGTTAAATATCTATAATAAAACATTTTTCAACTGACATTTACTTAAGTGAAGTCATACTTTCATAAAATAAAATAATGGAAATATGTGTAATGATTTAGGTTAAATTATTTAAAAATGCATTCGGGTTGTAATTTGAATATCACTAAAATATTGTACAGTTTGCCAGATTGTTATTTGTAATATTATGTACATTCCAGGTTTTGGCAGCACAGGATTTGGTACCAACACCTTTGGAACAGGAACAGCCTTTGGAACTGGGAGTAGTGGATTAAATTTTGGTACTGGTACCTCAACTTTTGGAAGTACTGCGCCTACATTTGGTACCAACACATTAGGAGCCAATACTTTTGGCACCAACACATTTGGCACTAGCACTTTAGGTGCCAATACATTTGGCAGTAACACCTTTGGTGCAAGTGGATTGGGTAAGCCTGCCTTTGGCGCTGGAGTCAATACTGCATTTGGACAGCAACAACAACAACAACAGCAACAGGTAAATATTATTATCACGTTATGTATATTCTGATAGCCTGTTTAACATACATACATACATATACTCACGGCTATAAATCCCAAGAAGGTGTAGCCAGAGCTAAGGAATTAGAAATTCCTCAGCCACTTTTGGAAAGTTGAGTGGGGAAAAGATGGTAAAGTAAAAGTTGTTGGTGATGGGTCTCCAACCACATCGCCCAAGAATCCCTTAAAAGCCCCAATACCGTTAGTCGCCTCTTACGTACACCCATCGGTAGAAGCGGGGTAGTGCTATTCTAAGCCGACACTACACGGCACTGTATAAATACAAGTATTATAATATAAAAGACTACAACTTCACTGGATATGTAAATTAAAATATTGGAATGCAAAAAAATAGGAAAATTTACTATAGGATTTTGATCTGAACTCATACATGTTAAGAATTTATATCAGATAAAATATATACTGACGCCATTGGTTTCTATGTGGTAGGCAAAGATTCAAAGCGTAATTTTTCATAATAAATTTATCCTAACAAAGCTTGCTTTATGCCGATCGTCATTCAAAAACTAACTGTAATTAAAATGAGACCTTAAAAACTTCATATTTTACAGCCTACATTAGGCAGTAGTTGTAGATGCCGTGTAGTGTAGGCTTAGAATAGCACTACCCCGTTTCTACCGATGGGTGTACGTAAGAGGCGACTAACGGTATTGGGGCTTTTAAGGGATTTTTGGGCGATGCGGCTGGAGACCCATCACCAACAACCTTTACTTTACCATCCTTTCCCCACTCAATTTTCCAAATGTGGCTGAGGAATTTCTAATTGCTTAGCTATGGCTACCCTTTCTAGGGATTTATAGCCGTGAGTATAATGCCTGTACATTAGGCAGTAGAAAAAAAGACTTATATTGGATTCAAAATGCTTTGATGATTCAGATTATTTATGTCAAGTAATGTAAATGTAATCTTCCATTAAAAGTGTCAATATTTATAACTCCTAGGTACAACAACAAGGTCCTACGTCTGCGCATGAAGCTCTGATTGCAGCAGTTTTCAATTGCTGTGTGTTTGGTGATGAGCGAGACCAGGTCCTTGCCAAGTGGAACCTGCTGCAGGCACAGTGGGGCACTGGTCAGTATTCATCATTCCCAAAATATCTCTCCATATAGCATAATATAATCTATAATTTTTTCTTTACTTTATAATTTTCCCAAACAACCTACACCATTTCATATCACATTGATAATTAATCACTATATTCCTTACTCTGTTTGGTTACCATATTTTACATAAACTATTGAGGGACCTCTTTCCCGCTTTAATCTCTTCTTTAGCAACCATATTCACTACCATTATATTAGATTGGGAACTAGAACTGCATAATGAACTGCCCTTTGAACCATTTCAAAATGATTGGTTTGGCATTAGACTGTACCATTCACAGCATTTCTCTTTTTAACTCTTCGCTTAATATCATTCTCAGAATTTCTGTGCGTAGTACGAACTTTATTTTTCAATCGACTTCAAAAACAGAGGTACTCAATTCGAATGTAGTTTTCTTTGAATGTATGTCACGTGTTTGCAATAGTTTTTTGTTCTGTTGGATATGCTTGCAGAGTGGTGCCATTAAATTTTGGGTATCATTTAAGCTATCACCAATTTAATTAGTTTTGTGTTTCTTAAATAATAGGGTTTGTCCTCAAAATAGTAGATCTGTCACCAAAATGTAGTCACCAAACAATGCAAAATCAGTTCCACAATAAATCACCTAAAATCCTGAGATATAAGGTCTAGTACCAAATAAATGTTTTTGTATGTATTATAATAGGTGTGTCCTAATTAGTATTTAAGCAAACTAATTTAAAGAGATCACCAACAAATCATATTATGTTACTAGAAAATTGCATAAGTGCAAATAAAAAATTAGGGTTGTCATCATCACTGGTAGTACAAATTATATTTAAATATTTTTTTTTGCAGAGTAGTAAATAAAACACTTAAAGTAAAAATAATCAATATTTATTGTTTAAAATAATTACCACTGAACAATCAGCGCTGGTTTAAAATAGCTGGCTTATGGCTAGCAGAAGAGTAGATAAAACAATTAAAGTTAAAATAATCAATATTTATTGTTAAAAAACAATAATCACTGAATAATCAGCGCTGGTTTGGATTTCGAAGGGCGCCCCCTTTTTCTTTTCTGGCCGCTAAGCACATTTTTTGCTTCTGGTGGGGGGTTGGCCAGCTTTAAGCGTATGGCTAATCCGATAATATGTTTGCACATATATTTCTTGTAAAACGCAGGGCAGTTGCATTTCCCATGCATCCAATCAATATTGTGCGGTAGATTCACTCTCCATTTGCTGAACCATTGGACTTTGTATTCATCAAAATCAGTCCATGTATTTTCAAAGTTTTGTATTTTGTTTGCCTTACCAGCCGGTACTTCGTAGTGTTTAAAAGCATCGTCACTATAAGTCAGTATTACTTCTTTAGGCAACTTAGCCCATTGGTAGGCTTCTGTCCAGTCTTTCAGAGTCATAGTTGGTAATGTCGCAAATACTTCATCGACAGCTTACGACCATCCATTAACAAACTCTGAAGCAACTGTCAAAAAACGAGACAGTGGCAAACGTTCACGGAGCGTGTATTCATCTTTGATTACTCGGTTATGTGATTCTAGTGCATTATTAGTCGCTGGTGAACCCATGTGAGCCCCAAATACCAGTTACGGTTTTGTATGAGCCATTGCTCCTTAAAATACTGGATGAAAGTTGTCTCATCCTCCCATTTCTTCAAGAATGCTTGTGAAGCTAACTCGAACGTTTCTGAATCAGTCACTGCTTGGAGAGAATCCACATCTGTCAACAAATCTTTGTGAACATTTTTTCGCGTATCTTTCTCTACATGAGCTTGAATTTTTTTTAGCATGTGCCCAACACATTCGAATTGTGACATCTTCACCAAATACCTCTATAAATGCATTTTGTATTGCTTTCGCTGCGTCACATACTATAACTTCTGGTTTGAAAAGTTGTGAGTACAAGTTAAAGATATTAGTCTTGATGGCATCGAACAAAACTTAAAGTCTTCTTTTTCCTCATAAGTGGCAACCCTAAGCTCGAATGGATGAAATCGTTTATTTTTGTCTGTACTTCCAACGATAAGAACGGGGAATCCTTGCCACACCAACTTGTATGTAGCATCAGCATGAATAACTTTTACGTCACGTGCTTTTTGCAGCAAATATTTTGTTGATAGTACAAATCTAAAGCGTGGTGAACTAGTTTCTTCAATCACTTCATACCCAATAACATAAACTTCATGTTCGTTGTCAGGAATTGGTGAATGAGACCTTAGCCAAGCTTCCAATTCGCCTAGGCTGATCGTGGGCTGTCCGTATTTACAACGGCGTCTGTCAATTAAATACGTCCTTACTTGGGACATTTTTGGCACTTTAATACCATCCATTTTAGTCAAATTTGCAAGTATGGCTTTTGGTTTGAGATGTAAGTCGTATAATTTGTTTATTTCTTTCTTTACTCTGTCACTAAGCCCATAACAAGCGAGCGTTTTTGAATCGTGGTCATGATCAGAATCTGTCCGAAACAACAATACTTCATCCGAGAATGAGTACATGAGTAAATACAACTGAGCTGAACACTGTGGTACCTTCCGCACCACTTTATTACATCTAAAGTACTTTTTTCTCCCTTCCTCTACATCATGCGTTCGTAGAAAAGACCAAATTTTTTCAGCTTTTACTCCTCAGCACTATGTTTGTCTTCAAATTTTTTAACGAAAATCCACTCCTTGCTTTGCGACCGTTTCTTCTTTGGTATGGTGCCTTCATCAGTGTCAGTACCTTCCTCATTTTCCTCATCAGACTCCAATATCGGCACTTTCTCCACGAATGACTACTCGACAAACGACGATAAACTTTTTGAATGACTTGCATTACCTTCACCACTACTTGATGCCATAATCAAAAATAAACATTTAAGAAATTAACTAAAACAACAAATTATCTACAACGATATTAAAATGCACCTACAACAATGAACGTGAAATCGCGAATGAAGTAAACTTGCATCTCTCTTGCACGCCGTCCGCGTCGCGCATCGTGTGATCGAACCTAGTTACCTACTACCCATCGTTGAGGCCGGATTGGTAAATTTTCAAAACGCGCCAATTTGTCTCCGCTTCTTTGATATTTTTTTCATTAAAATTATAAATTGATGTATTAAATTGGTAACGAATACTATTAATTTAATATCTGAACGAAATAAAATGTTACTACTGTATTGGTGACAAAATATCAAATAAAAAGGAGTCGCAGTCAGGGATCGATAATCGATTTATTTGGTGACAGATCTACCATTCTGAGCACAGAGCTATTATTTAAGTAACAAAACTATTATTATAAGAACGAAGTTTATATTCATGTAATGCAATATAATTTTATTGGTTATTGATCTCTAATTTTACACAAATATTAACATTAATTTGATAATTCATACCTGGAAACAATTTTTGTTTATCTGAGAACGAAAATATTTCGTGGCGATAGATCTATTTATTAGGTGATACAACTTGATGACAAATATAAATTTTGGTGATAGAAAATATAGTTCCCTTAAATTTTCATGATGTTCGTAAGCGTGGTTTTAAAAATATTACAAAATGACTACAGGGTCTATAGGGTCTACTATTGATTATCGAATTTTGTATGAAAAATTAGGTTTCCGTCAAATAGCTGTGGAGTTGGCATTTGCATTTTGTTAATTTTTTTTATCTAATTTGACCTTCTTTGCCTCTGTTACAATATCACATTCTGGTATACATTGCTCTCTTTAAAAAAAACATAAGGCACGTTTTCTCCACATTATCCCTTATTCACTTCTTTTCAAAGGACGCACAAATAATATTCACCACCTCTTCACAACTCATTCACTGTTGATGCAAGGAACACTTCAGATTACAGATCGTCAGTGCATAAGAGGAATTAAATGATTAATCCTCCCAGAATAGGAATTGAATAATACTGCAGAAGTCGCAAAAAATTTTGTGATTGGGACTAGTGTAGTTGTATAACCCACCACATAACCTACTACACACCTATTACAGGACCCAAACCAAAACATTGCTTTTACTGATTAGATCACTGATTGTACTTCTATTAAAGAGTTTAGCGTCTGTAAACCGTGAAAGCTCAATGGATAAGAACCTCCGTCCATCATACAGAAAGGCGTGAGTTCAAAATGCGAGTCAGCCCCAAAACTAATTGGCTTTTCTAAAGATATATGTGTGGTTAAGTTATCATGATCGTTTACGGGAAAACATCGCGTGAAACCCACATGGTTAAGTTGTACTTAGTTCTGTGACAGTGTATTCGTACAAAACGGCAATAGGCCTGCCTCCTATCATATGAGTATACTGTCCAAGCAAAACATGAGTACTCTGAACTCCAGGTGACAATGTCACGTGATGTTCAGAAGTATTAGTACCTCTGCCTACCCCTTCGGGGATATTCGGCGTGAACGTTTGAGCCTTGAGTGTTTACCGTCTACAAAATATTTCATTTGAGAGGTGCAATTTTATTCTAATATACACAATAAAACTAACTACTTCAGAGTGAAAGATATAACCATTACGGAGTATCCATTTTTTTTTATGATTTCAGGTAAAGCCTACTACAGTCAGAATGCACCGCCTCTAGAGCTAAATGAATACAATCCTTTGTGCCGATTCAAAGCTGTTGGTTATTCAAAACTTAGTACCAAAGAGGATAAGGATGGTCATGTAGCCTTAGTTTTCAACAAGTCTGAGCAAGAATTAAAGTAAGTTTTATTTTAATGCTTGTAGCCATTGCACACCAAGATTTACTGTCGCGCCTTTGACGCGCGTTTCTGTGCGTTAACAGTGGAGCTTTTTTCGTCAAAAATAAATTGGCTGCTTGATTTGTAAAGTTTCTTAGTACAATTCTTTTGAAAACTTCAGTTTGATATTTTTATCTACAGTTATCTTAAAAATTAAAATATATGTATAAACTTTAAAACACGAGCATAGAACAATAATAGTTATAGCACTTAATAGTTGATGAAACCAATGACATGTCTGGCTGTCTGTTCGTGTGTCACAGCAATTTCTTTCCAAAACTATTGAGACTATGTAATTGAAAATTAAACTGTAGATGTAAACAGTGAAAACGAAATTTAGTTTGCGATTTGATTTTGGTTAAAAAAATACATACATATACTCACGGCTATAAATCCCTTGAAGGGTTAGCCAGAGCTAGAGAATTAGAAATTCCTCAGCCACTTTTGGAAGTTGCGTGGGAAAAAGATGGTGAAATAAAGGTTGTTGGTGATTAGTCTCCAGCCAAATCGCCCAAAAATCGCTTAAAATTAAGTATTAAAAAAATACTTTACTTACTTACTTTATATTTGCAACTTAGAAACCCTACATGGGCAAATCTGACTCTCAGCTGGCCTTAATTTTATTGAATGTGCACAGTTCATAATGTGAGACAATTTAGCATCTAAGTTATAATAGATCAAAAGGAATTGTTTAAGTAATATATCTGCACTCAAGATCTGCGATGTTATAATTCGTAATTTATAAATGTATTTTATTATGACTTTAATCACTCTCGTATTTTTTCACTGTCACCTTTGTTTCAGAACAAACCAACAAGCCATGATCAATTCGTTCAACGGTCTCTTTGGAAACAAATCCAATTTAGTAGTCACTATAGAATCAGTCAAAACGATTTCTGATAACAAGTCACAAGTAAGTTATTTTTATTATTGGTTCGGTTATGATCAAGGTTGTACAATCATAATTAGAATGTTTTGTTCATGACAACCTCATATGGGATTATTACTTATAAATAAAGGAAAAAAAGGGGGCGTATACCCGGAGGCCGTGGGTTCGATCCCCTACGGTGTCGAAATTTTTCATACCTTTATTTCCGGCTATCCGTTATTGTACAATCATATGTTAGGTATGCAGTTTTTTTATGTCGGTTTTTTACTGTAGTGAATTATATAAATATTTCCCAATATCTTGCCAGTATTGAATCTGAACATTAAAGTAATTAAAAAAATAAAACATAAAAAATATGGCAAATTGCTTACTTGTGTCAGACGACATTTTTAAACACAGTCGTAAATGAAATGAGTAAAGAATCAAATTAGTAAAAAAACTTTTTGTCCAATAAAAACTCCGCCGAATAAAAAAGAGAATATGGCGACAAAAACTACTGTAGTTTTATTATGCGCACTGTGGCATGCTCAATGGTTGTCATGGCTGTAATTCAAATACAAAGAAATTCTCTTTTACACATCAATTAAAAAAAAAACTTATTAGAATGAAATAATTAAGAAATATAAGACACTTTCATAAAAATCAATGAGTCATAATCATAATCAATGCATTTGTAGTTGCCGTTAATTCTTAAGTAAGACTAACGGCTAGGAAACCCTTCTTTGAAACGCCCTTTGGCCAGTTCCTTATTTATATTTGAAAATGTGTAAATAGTTTCACTGTTTTTACTTCGTGCCTTTGTTTTACCAAATTTACATCTTAACCAAACAGCACAAACAACTAGTTCTATTTACAATTTCACTGGAATCCATTAGGAAGCCTACAAGTTTCCTAAATTATAAATTTAAAATGTGTCAAAAATCCTAGGAAACTTATAAGTTAAGGGCCTCCCCGCATTTTGCAGCTATTGCGCTCACTCTTACGTCAAATTTACTGAGAGTGACAGGAACGGAAAAAACGCGCGCGCAGGATAAATGTAGTTTATTTAGTTTTATTGAATAACTATAATGTTTAAATGAAAAGTTAAACATCAAAGTTACAGATCTTAAAGCTACGCGTATATAGACACATAATGAGTTCACATGTATGTTATGCCAGTGGAGCCTATACGGTTTTTATGAAAACAAAGCATGTTCCAATTCAATGTTTTTCATCATATTTTTCAACCAATTATTAAAATGTTAAACATCAAATTTTAACACCATGAACTAATCACCAACATATATTTTATTCATGTCATATCAATATCATCAAATCAGACTTTATAGAATTTCCAAACAATCAATATCAACCTATTTTTCCGGGGACGCCTTTAACAAGTTTGACTATTTTTCTGCGACATATACTTATGTGTCAAGTCAAATCTATGGTAGTGTAATGTATTCTTTATTAATTTAATGAATTTTAAATGCGTCATTTAAATGAATAGCATTTACTATCCTTCTGTATATAAACTATATGGTACACATACAGAACTGTACAGACCACATTTATTTCGCAATTTATTTAATTTCCCTTTAAATACTTTTAAAGCCTTCGCTTCACATATTAATATATAAGTATTTTTCGGTACATATCGACATTTATCGAACCATTAAAAACAATATTTAAAAATATAAAAACTCTATATATTTTATCATCATCAACACCCCTGCCACTATACCTATGTATATATCTACCTACTGTTTTTATTAACGTACTGATCTCACCATTCAAAGGTTGTCTGGAAGACATTGCTTTAAGCAATAAGACCGCCAAGTGTACTTCTAGTTAATAAATAATATGTATAAAATGTTTCTATCTATGAAGTACAATAAAGAGTTTTCTATTCTGTTCTATTCAATACGTTATAAAAAATATCTCCGTAAACCCATCATCTACATAGACGATATTCTCACAGTTGGTGATCTTCGTGAGCGACAACAACGCCGGTGGTACCCGTATTTCTTCTTCGGAATTAGCCAATTTTCTCAATTCGGGGTCAGCCCGCAATTCGCTGACGTCAGCAGGATGCAGCACTATAGCGGCTGCTGCTAGACCAACACCACAGGCCCTTCAACAATATCTGCAGACGCCACCGCCTGGTAAATAGTTTCAATATACTTACATACATATACTCACGGCTATAAATTCCTTAACGGGGTAGCCAGAGCTTTGGAATGATAAATTCCCAGCCACTTTTGGAAGTTGATTGGGGAAAAGATGATAATAAACGTTTTTGGTGACGGGTCTCCAACCACAAAGCCCAAAAATCACTTAAAAAGCCCCTATACCCTTAGTTGCCTCTTACGATCACCCACGGGTAGAAATGGGGCAGTGTTATTCTAAGCCGACACTACACGGCAATATACTTACACTGAAAATTAAAACTACCCCCTGGTACACATATTCATCATACTTGACATAAAGTCTAAATTAGAAATTCTTCAGTCAGAGTATATGTTGCAGATGCATACACGGCTATTAATACCAAAAACGGATAGCCGGAGTTTCAGAGTTAGAAATCGTTGCTTACTTTTGGACCTTGAATGGGGAAAAGGTAGTAAAATAAAGGTTGTCGGTAATGGATTTTAAAAAGCCCCAAACACCTAAGTTGCCTCTTAGGGCAACATACATACATATACTCATGGCCATAAATCCCAAAAATGGGTAGCCAGAGCTTTAGAGCTAGAAACTCTTTAGTCACATTTGGATGTTGACAGGGGGAGGATGGTAGAAATAAAGTATCGTTGATGATGGGTCTGCAACCGCATCACCTAAAAACCACTTAAAAAAGCCCCTTACCCTTAATCGCTTCTTATGACACCCGTGGGTAGAAAGAGGTAGTGAGACATACTAATTCGGCACTACATGCCTTTTAGGGCAACTGCGGGGATAAATGTATTAGTATGTGGGAACAGCAAAGATATACTGGCCAGTACACCCTACTGTGTACCAACTTCGAATTTGTATTTATGCTTAGCTAGAGAAACATTTCGATACCGCGATGTACGATTTTTTATGATGCTGCTAGTATGCGAGTGAGTTCGCCGTCTAGCGGTCGCCACAGTACTCCCCTCCTATTCGATAGACGATATTGAAGAGCTAGGAGGTACCTGTTACCAATAGTAGAGAGGGACTAGTGTGCGAGCGAGTTCGCCGTCTAGTAGTAGAGTGCAGTGTGAGCAGTGAGGCAGAGTAGCGTGCCAGTAGATGCTCGGTAGGGTGAGTAGAGTAGTTTGGTAAGGTAAGCGAGGAGTATAAGATGTGGGTAGATTGAGAAATGTAGTAGAAAGATTCGTCATGTTATGGTCGGGGGTCATCACTGTGGGAACAGCAAAGATATACTGGCCAGCACACCCTGCTGTGTACCAACTTTGAATTTGTATTAATGCTTAGCTAGAGAAACATTTCGATACCGCGATTTACGATTTTTTATGACGCTGCTAGTATGCGAGTGAGTTTGCCGTCTAGCGGTCGCCACAAGTACTATTTTAGGCCTACACTTAACAGCTGCAGTTTTGCGATGTGGGAAAATATGGTAAAATACAGGATTTTTAAATACTTATTCAGCCACATCACATAACAATGGGTTACCCCCACTGACCTCCATTATACTATATAAGTACGCTGGACTAACGATACGTATCAAAATGACAGCTATTTACTGTGCCAATTTGAAGCGCCCCCAATGAAGGAACGAGGAACTAAATACGACGTAAACTGCAAAATGGCCAGTGTTTTTTTACCATAAAGTATAATATATCTATGGTTTTTAGAAACAATTATAAATCAATAGTGCTGTAAAGTTTCGTTTCGATAAAACTTAGCCTTTCATTTAAGCAGAAACATTTTATCGATATATTTTATCTTACTGTCCCATCTCTTTTATTAGTTCCTTGTTCCTTCACTGCTGCCGTAAGCGCCAAAATGGCGAAAATCAAATCGCCTCACTGTCACCCGGCCTATAATTAGTCCAGCGTACTTATATAGTATAATGGAGGTCAGTGGTTACCCCTATTACAAGCAGATACAACCGATCTTTGTTCAACATTACAAAATCTTAGAGGCATAAGTAATATTTGTCGCACCTAAATTAAAGTATCTGATTGTGCTATGCCTTTTGGTCTTTATGCTTCTGCAGTCCATAGTCATTGCCGTGTAGTTTACCCCAATATGGCACAATCTTAGTTTTTTTTCGTAGGTGTCATACTGGAGACTATTGTAGTATAGGGATACATAGGTCTTAGCTTTTCAACATACAAAAGGGAGTGGATTTAAGCAGGCCAGGATGTTGTTTTAAAATGCTCAAATTTGTCTCGATTTCCATCTTAAAAAGTCATGTCTCTATAAAAGTCAGTAAAAGCAAAGTGTTGGTATTGTTTCTAAAATTACTCTCTATCTTATTTCCAGGAATGGATGCTCGCATGTGGAAGCAAGCGCAACTAGATAATCCTGATCCTGACAATTACATTCCTGTGCCGATTATCGGGTTCTCTGATGTAAGTTGATTAAAATTTGTGTTTAATAATTGTTCCCGACTTATATTAAAGTTGTGGAAGTTTACGACTATTTTATTTGTCACGTTAAATGGTGGCATCGGATGGCTTTTGTTGTATATGCAATCTTTAGTGATGACGGTCATTTAAGCGGTAAAAAGCATAAAGAATTTTAGAGTGTTCCGGCTAATACTTTACATACATTGATGTACACACTAACGGCTATAAATCCCAAAAAGAGGTAGCCCGAACTTGAGAATTAGAAATTCTTCAGCCACTGGGCGTTGGGCCTCTTTTCTCCGACCGCATGCCCAACAATCAATTAAAAAGCCCTAATATACTTATTGACCTCTCACGACTGGAGTAAACGGGTTAGTGTTATTCTAAGCCTTGTATAGGCGACATAACTATATGGAAGATGGTGTGTCAGATAAAGTTCCGATCGCAATGCGGCGGCGAGCAGTCGTCGCTGCAGGCGGGCTGGCTGCGTCGCGCGGCCGACACGTTGTCCGAGCTGAGAGAGCGCCGCGCTGCCATGGCCGCCCGGGCTCTACACCTTGCTGCGGCGCATAAGGCGTTGTCGCATCGGTTGTTGCAGGTATATATAATAACAAGTTAACAGGTATGCAATCCTTAATTTTAGATTTACAATTGAGTCCAAAATGACAAATATACAACGTACTGGCAGGTCTACACATACACGTAAATTCCATAAGTCTATTCCCGTCCCGTTCAGTCCCATTTTAAAATTGGCGTTGTGTTACTTTCCCACTACTAATCAAGATCATATCTTACTAAAGTCTTCTTTTGCCCGCATATCTTAAAGTTTTTGTACTAATAACATTATCAAAGCGGGTCATTTCTAGTCAAGAACACTAAATATTAAGCAACATTTGGTAGCTATTTTTGTCTGATTTCGGTAGCAATCGATTATACAAAAAAGTATCCTAAAACATAAAATTATTTCCTCCGCAGGTGATAGCAAGACAACAAGTGAGCACTCGAGTGGGCGCGGCTCTGTCTCCCGAAGAAGAGGAACTACGAGCGAGGTTGCATGAGCTAACTAGTCAACTTGCTATGCCGCCTTTACATACTGTGAGTTTACTTTTTTATATTCTTACTAGTGTTCCCTCGATCGGTTCAAAAGTGTAAAACAAAATGTCAAAAAGTGTAAAACAAACAAGGGATAGAAGAATTTCGCACTGGAAGCCATTGACACTGTAGCTCAATTGGCAGAGCGACGAAGGCGTATACCCGAGGTCGCGGGTTTGAACCCCGCCGGTGTCGAAATTTTTCTTTCCTTTATTTTTCTTTTATTTATTAGTAATAATCCCCACATGAGGTTTTCGTCAAAAACATTTAAATTATGTGATAGTTAGGCATTCTCAACATTTGCATTCTATCTGAAAAGGTGCACAAGTGGCCTTCCGAATTTGTAAAAAAATCGGAGGTAGGGAACGCAAACACTGCTTAAAAAGTGTTAAAGAAACAAAGGATAGAAGAATTTCGTACTGGAAGCCATTGACATAGTAGCTCAATTGGCAGAGCGACGAGGGCGTATACCCGAGGTCGAGGGTTCGAACCCCGCCGGTGCGGTGTCGAAATTTTTCTTTCCTTTATTTGTCTTTTATTTATTAGTAATAATCCCCATGTGACGTTTTCATGTCAAAAACATTCAAAATAAAGGATGTTGGTGGTTGGTCGGCAACCGCATCGCCCAAAAATCCCTTAAAAGCCCCAATAATAACAACTTAAATCTAAATAAAGCAACCGTGATAGCCCAGTGGGTAGAACACTCGGTTATCGTGCAAACGACTAGTGTTCAAATCCTGGGTCGGGCCTACACCAATTTGTCTTTTCTAAAGACATATGTGTGGTTAATTTATCATGGTTGTTAACGGTGAGGGAAAACATCGTGAGGAAACCCACATGGCTGAGTTGTACTTAGTCATGTGACAGTGTATTCGTACAAAACGGCGACAGGCCTGCCCCCTATCACGTGAGTACACTGTCCATGCAAAACGTGGGTACTCTGAACACCAGGTGACAAAGTCACGTGATGTTCAGAAGTATTAGTACCTCTGCCAACCCCTTCGGGGATATTCGGCGTGAACGTTTATGTATGTTATGTTAAATCTAAATCTAGGTAGGATTTGTTTATTGTAATTGATAATTATTGTTTCAGTAATAAGTGAAAATATGTTTGTTTTGTTGTTCTAACTTGTTTTTAATTTTCTAGTTTATATAAATACCTGCTGACGTAACTGTCATTACCATGTAGGGCTCACAATGAAAACCAGCTTCGGTTTTGTGTATACTCATACTTTTTCTTTCTTTTCAATACCGTAAGTCACCTCTTACGGTATTGAAAAGAAAGAATATATATAATATCACTACCCCATTTCTTCCCGGGTGTACCGACGGGAAGAAATGGGGTAGTGATATTATAAGCAGACACTTCACAGCTAAAAAAAAATAACGTAAATTTTGTTTTAAAACTAGTAAGTGGTTATTTAACAGGCTGTTTGACTGTAATAAAAATATACATTTCTTTAATTTCATTAGTCTTACTATTTCTTTTTTGGAGCAATATGTAATAATGCGAGATAAAAATATTGAATTATTTCACTAAATTCAGTCTTCTAAAATAAGTATTTTTGATGCAACTGTCACGTGACTAAAAACGACCGTGATTGGCTATTTCTATAATGACGTAGATCGCGCATAAACAGACTGTGTATCGCTTCGCTCATTGGTGTTTAATGCGGAATTGACGTCATTTGTGCTACAGCCGCCATATTACTTAAAGTCGCGTTTTCGCGGCACATTTGAATATTGCATTTTCTTTTTTGATTTTTTAATAAAATAGCTAAAATGAAGATAGAAAAATATTTTTCAAAACTTAGTCAAATAGCCTATTGTAATCGACAAAAATAATCATTCGATAAATATGACTATAGAAATATGATAAAATTGGGAATCTGATTAAAAAGGCAGGTGTCCCAAGTTTAAAGAATAAATAGGGCATGTATGAAATTATTGATGAATGTAGAAGAAGCTCGTTAGGTTTGCTAGGATAGTACAAAGAAGCGATCGATTCTCTGCCTTCCGCAATTGCTCCTAATTTATACATACATATACTTAAGGCTATAAACCCAAAAAAAGATAGTCAGAGCTACCAAATAAAAAAATCTTGAGTTAATTTTGGAAATTGATTGGGGATAAGATAGTATAAATAAAGTATTGTCGGTGATGTTTCTCCAGCCGCATCGCAGAACAACCACTCCCGATCCCATCACCAACCATCCTTTACTTTCTTGTTCTAAAACTCCGGCTACCCTTTTGTGATCTATAGCCGTGCGTTTATGTTGTTATCTAACTGTAACACTATATGACACAAATCATGTAATAACTTGTTTGATAATAACTTTATCTTTCGAAATTGTGTGTATATTTGTTTGTGACCAAATTCTGTTGTAACAGGATTGTTTTAAAATGGTAGTTTTGAACTATTTGTATTGTTACTAATAAATAAAGGAAAGAAAAATTTCGACACAGGCGGGAAATTCGGAGGTAGGAAACGCAAACACTACTTAAACGTGTAAAAGAAATAAAGGATAGAAGAATTTGGCGCTGGCAGCCATTGACACGGTAGCTCAATTGGCAGAGCGACGGGAGCGTATACCCGAGGTCGCGGGTTCGATTCCCGCCTTTGTCGAAATTTTTCTCTCCTTTATTTATTAGTAATAATCCCCACATGAGGTTTTCATTAACAAAAAAATATTTAAATTATTTGTATTGTTTTTTTATGTTCCTTCGTATTTCCATGTATGGCGTACAGAAAATAAAAATACGCATCCAAATTGAGCATTGTCAATCATATACTTGTTGAAATCTGATATTCACTATGTAACAGATAGGCTTAACTTAACGTAACATCTATTTCGATTACTAAAGGGTCATTTACGGAAACGGGAAAAAAAACAGCAAGTAATACTAAGTTTATCGCTTAAGAATGATAGCATTGTGAAATAAAAGGAGCATTTTACTAATCAAATTAAGGAATGAAATATTTCGGCACCAGCATGACTTGAACCCCGCGAGATCCCGGTCTACACCCCGTAAAATAATCCCCATATGAGGTTTCATGCAGAACAAAGTCTTATTATAAAGAGGAGCTTTATATGTTTCATAAAATGACTGTTTAATGTTTAAAGACCTTTTAATCCCTTGATCAATGTTAGACTTATTCAAAACGAAAATAAATAAAAAAACTACCCATATTTATTAGCGTTTGATTAAAATTTGCATATTAAGTAGCATAATGCTGTGTGCGCGCATGATATTATTTCTTAATTAAATCGTGATTACAAACGAAGTATTATTGGTAAGACATATAAAACGGCTTTTACCCAGTGGATAAAACCATTATAATATAAATGTTGTATAATTTTATTCTGATATTAAACCACCATCCTAACAAACATAAAACCAATACATTTACATCTCCGCCACCAAAATTGTCTAATCAAATACCGATACATCGATTCATTCGCAAGCGCCGACCAGACGAAGTGTCCTTGTCTGGGCGTAAAATTGGCAATCACGCTGCCACCGAGTGATACCGCGTATCTGTATCGCTATCTCCAGACATCTTTGTCAGTTCCGCGCAGACGCCGGGGAACTCAAACTCGACTGATAACGCATTTTCTTTGACTTTCTGCTATTTACAATGCCTACTCTTGGTGGTGGTTCTGTGAAGACGAAATGCGATTTGTCTTTATTTTGGAATCACTGGGGGTTGAGTTATATCATATTTGTTATACAATAAATGTTAAATATTTCAAGTAAACTTTGTAATTTAATAATTTTGAAGGCTTTGAATTTGATATTACTTGTAATGTTATTTCGCCTTTTCTCGATCTTGTTTAAGGTTTTTTCAACCCTTCTAATATCTGGCCCTAAGGAACTTACTGGGCTCTCTTACCAAAGTATTTACGATATTACGATATATTACTATCCTTAATCCTTGATACTTCCAGTCCACAGTTTTTATAACATGAATCAAAATGTTTTATGAATATTATTCTAGAATCAGTCAGATCGGAACAGAGTTGAGTTGCCTGGAGATCAACGGTTTACCTGCCAATACAATAGTAAATGGTTTTATTTATATGTCTATTTTTTTCTCTTTATGTTTCTATTTATTTCATGGTCAATCGTTACCAGTAGTAGTATGGTAGTAACGTAAAGGGCAACAAGAGTTAATGGTTTACCAGCCGTACATATGTTATAAAGAAGAAAATTATTATTTTTCACCAATTGCCGCAAAGATACTAAACGGAAGCTTAACAATAAATTGCAATACCCATATCGTAGCAACTTATAATCTAGTTCTCTACCGAATTGCGTCAAAAAAAAGTTCAAATGACGAATGTGTGTATGATATCAGGGTCGTCTGAACGAGCTGCTGTGCGCGGTTCGTCTGCAACGCAGCGCCAGCGCGTGCGGGGCGCAGGAGCGGTACCAGTTGGATCCTGGTGAGTGGGCAATTTTACTTTATTTAAGTATACATACATACATACATACATACATATTCTCACGGCTATAAATCCCTAGAAGGGGTAGCCAGAGCTAGGGAATTAGAAATTCCTTAGCCACTTTTGGAAGTTGCGTGTACAAATCGACAACAACCTTTATTTTACCATCTTTCCCCCACGCAACTTCCAGTATATATTTGGACTAAAAAGACGTTTAGTCCTTTAGTTGATTGGGCAGAAAATACTATTTTTTTTGTATAGTCATGAGGATGAAATCATTTAGTCGCTTAGTTGGGTGGGCAGAAAATACTATTCGCCCACTTTTCGTTTGCGATGTAAGCGGAAAATTAAGAAATACAGAAGGGACTTCAAAAAATATATTATCACGCCTCACTACAAGTAATTTTCCGTGTTAAAATTGTTTTTTGTTCTGCAGTATTTTTTGTTGTATTGAGCAAGATGTTCTTGAAATATCATTTTGAGTCGTTATCTTCATTCATAAAATGAAGGGTGACCATGAGTTTTAATAGATATTTTAGATACGTATAAAATTAGCTCAATGTGCTCTTTTACCTTTTGCCCACGAATACATTTTTAATAAATCCTTTTATGAATCCAGGTGCCCAAGAAGACGTGAAGCAGTTCCTATCTCTTCAGCAGCGTAGTATGGCTCACTTGCTAGACACAACCAAGAAAGACATGGCTGCACTCAATATTATCGCTGATGGAATGTCACAGTTTAATCGGTAGTAAGATACAATATTGGTTTTATATGAGAAACGCGTTCTGTGTTTTCGACTGAGGAAAATAATGTTTTGTTATCTAATTAGGAATATTGGAAATTCAAACTTACATTTAGGTTATTCATGTGTGAAGCGTAAATTTTTTATGTCATTTTGTAAAGTAATTTCTATCTGATTTATATGTATACCGCTCGTTGGGAAAAAGATCATAAAATATAAGTTTCGAGTTCATGTGATGCCCTAAACACTAAACCTAACGAAAATTATACCTAATATCATAATATTGTATATATCGAATTACTAAGACTTATTTCTTTGTAACTACATATGCCATTTCGATAGGAATATTTTCCTGTCTTCCTGATGTTTTCTTTTACAAGTCTGAGTAAGTATTAATTTAAATAAATATGTCCATCAAGATCCATTATCTTTTCTTTTTACCATATCCTATAGATACCATTCGTATAACACAGTATATAGTGATCCTTTCAACATCAGCCACAACGCTTCTGGCTTACATAATATTGTCTTTACAAATAACATTTGTGGGTTATGTATTAAGATTGTTAACGATGTGGGAAAATGTCATGAGGAAATCCACATGGCTGAGTTTCACTTATTCATACATACAAACATATACTCACGGCTATAAATTCCTACAAGGGGTAGCCAGAGCTATGGAATTAGAAATTCCTCAGCCACTTTTGGAAGTTAATGGGGAAAAGATGGTAAGACAAAGGTTGCTGGTGACGAGTGTCCAACGTCTCATAAAACCATTATCCATGCAGCTATTAGCTTGTCCCCATCACTTAACTTTTCAAGCCTAACTGTGGAACTCTAAGTATCAGTTGTATATACTTAGTGAATTTTACATACTAAATACTCACGTCTGTAAATAAATTCCAAAGGGTAACCAGACCTTCAGAATTAGAAATTTACTATCCACTTTTGGAAGTTTAGTTGCTGTGTAGTGTCGGCTTAGAATAGCACTACCCCATTTCTTCCGGTGGGTGTACGTAAGAGGCGACTAACGGTATTGGGGCTTTTAAGGGATTTTTGGGAGATGCGGTTGGAGACCCATCACCAACAACCTTTATTTTACCATCTTTTCCCCACTTAACTTTCCAAACGTGGCTGAGGAATTTCGAATTCCTTAGCTCTGGCTACCCCTTCTAGGGATTTAAAGCCATGAGTATATGTATGTATGTATGTATTTTGGAAGTTGTGTGAGGAAAACATTGCTCAATGAAGATGGTTTGATGATTGGTCTCCAGCCACATCGCTCAACAATCACATAAATAACCCCAAAACCCCACGTCGCCTACGAAACCTGTGGGAAAATAATGGTCAGTGATATTTTAAACCGACACTATGAAGCTTAATTCTAGATATGATTATGCTAGTCAGATCACCCACGAGCAATTTTATCGATGTAAGTATACATAGAATTTGTGACTCGACTGTTTTGTTTAAGATAGCAGATAAGTTGTGCAAATTCACGAGGACGCACCGTCATCTCAACTGTTTGCACAATGATAGCTTTGTGCTGAATACGATGAATAGTCTTCCTTTCGTGAGTAGCATCTTTTCATTATATTACTTGCATTCTATACTCATGTTTATATTATTAGTGTCGGCTTAGAATAACACTACCACATTTCTTCCCGTGGGTGTTGTAAGAGGCGGCTAAGGATATTCAGGGTTTTAAGTGATTTTTGGGCGATGCGGTTGGAGACTCATCACCAACAACCTATATTTTACAATTTTTTTCCCACTCAACTTCGAAAAGTGGCTGAGGAATTTCTCATTCCGAACTCGGGCCACAAGCTCGTGAGTATATGAACGTTGAGTTTATGGTGGTGGTGGTATTTATGTCCAACCTATAGTTTATTATTTCACTACTATAAAATTATGATTTTAAATCTTTCGGTTTGTTTAGTTACTATAAAACAGATACATGCCATTTAAAACAAACGAGAAATCTACTTCCTTATAGGAAGAACTTCAAAATCTAACGCATGAATCGGCCACTTACGGCACTGAATAGCGGAAACCAAATAAGCGATAAAGTTTGACACATTATCTTGATAAACTAACGTAAACTTGATACAAGTAGTAGAATATTCCGAGATCAAATAGGAAATGTTAAAATGCTAGGGAATCCGAAGCGATCAAAATATAAGAGCATGTATGAGAAGAATAATCAATGTGAGGGAAGCAACAGAAGCTTGCTAGGATCGTACAAAGTGGCGATCAATACTACTGCCTACCCCAATGGTTATTAAAGTCCTGAGTAAAATAAAGTTATCCTATTAATGGCTGGAATCAATAACAGCATGATTTACATTTCAAGTATACTTTAGCGATCATAAACTACTTGATGACACAAATTTGAATCGATCAATATTTTGATAGTTTTTTTTATATTTTGACTAGTGTGCCTTCTCATGGGAACTAATAGTGTTAAAAGTAAGTTACCCCTTACTACATCTTCTATCTGCCGGCGAAAGTCCCGCCAAGTCGGTCCTGCTATTTCAGGGATCCTCCGGAACAAACAGACTGACACACAGCTGTTTTTATTTATATGTATTCACAATATGGTTACCAACCTTATGTTTATAGTTAAAAGCAGTAATATAAGTAACAGACACTCTAATTTTATTTATGTGTCTAGATAGGTTCCGAATTTGAAACGCTAAAAATAATATTCTTTAAATAAAGCGTAAAATAGCTACGTCCCTACGTCCCATCAACCGATCAGTCTATCAAAAACAGTAGCAGCTTTCATGGATTTTTCAGTTGTGACATTGGGCGTTGTAATCTTGAAATAAAATTCATCAATTATACTTTTAAATAATCTTATTTAATTAATAATTTATCTAACTCTTAGTGCTTAAATCTAAAGGTAAGTCGGTCCGTCTTACTAAGTCTTCAATAGGCGTGCAATCGCTCTTGGAGCATTTTAAATTCAAAGGTAATTCCTCAACATCTACATCAATTTGAACTTCAGCCTCCATCTCGACATCAGCTGCGAAATTACGAATACTTTCATGGGAATATTCTTTACTTAATACTGGTGCGGTGTAATAACTTCTGTAGGTGTGCTCGTACATTTTTGCATATTCTGTATGAGACATCTTATACTGGGGTACTCGAAGTTGGTAATATGTGGGCATACTTTGGGTAGGTGGCATATACGGTATTTGATCTAGTGAAGACGAATAGGCCGATGATACTGGTACAAAAGATGTGCTTGTTGGAGACGCCAGTTGTCTTGAAGGACTCGGGAAGGGTTGATATGGAGGAATTTGAATTGAAGCATTTCTATCTATATTTTTGTATAAGGTGCTTTGGTCGACAGTTGGAGAAACTCTTGGAGAAGTTTCTGGACTTTTGGGGTATTCTGTGCATTCCGGTTTTGATACGACCTTTGGGATAGCATGATTGTAAGTTTTGACGTGTTTTCTTAGACTAGATGGGTCTGTGTACCGCTTGTTACATCCTTCTACTTTGCAGCAATATGGTTTGTCGACTGAGTGGGTTCTTGTGTGTTTGAAACGATCACTTGAATTGGAGTAGGCTTTGCCGCATCCCTAATAACAAAAAGATACATTTTATTAATAATCGAATTGTATAATTTAAAAAAAAGAGTTATAAAGATATTTCTTAGTATTTACAATTTAATGGTCGGTACAAAAATATTTAACTAAACTTATCTTTTATGCTCACGAAACTTCTTATTTAAAATAAAATTATCCTTTAATTACCTACCTCAAAAGGGCAAACGTAGGGCTTCTCTCCTGAGTGTGATCTAAGATGTATCTTCAGGTTCTCCGCTCTGGAAAAGCTCTTATTGCATTGGTTGCATGTGTGCGGCTTCTCATTTGTGTGGGTGCGTACGTGGACCAACATCTTGTATCTGTTAAAAACGTTATCAGTTAGTCATATATTTATTGAAAGATATACAAAATATTCTATAATTTATTGACATAATAAATTTTATTGTAAATTAAAATTTAATTAATAATATTAATTGTAAATAAATACTAACCGAGCATTGAATCCACGATGAGATCTATTGCACGTGGACCACTGGCAGTAGTAAAGTCCATCGCGGTGGGGGTAGCCGTGCGCGCGCGCAATGTGAGCGGAAAGACGCGCCAAGCTCCCACACTGAATATTGCACCCCCGCCACCCGCAGAGGGTGGTCTCTGACTGCTCTACTACTGTTTCACCCCCGCTCCATTCTGGGGATGATCCACTCGATGATGACTCCTCATCCACCTGGACATTCAAATTATAATTTTGTTAGTGACAGACACAGATGGATATGCTTATTATCAGAAGAAATTTTAAGAACACCATATGAAATTTGTCATCTTCTATAAAACTAAAAATGTCAAGTAGGAAGACATTGAATTAAGATACAAGTCGATCCATTTAGCTTTAACATATGTAGCGCTGTAATAAGAACTCCAGATTTTAGACATCCAGTACCGCAAAAAAAAACTATCGCACCTGAAATGCCTACTAAGATGACTGCACACAAATAAACCCACCTGTATTGGAGGTGTAGGACGAACGGGGACAGGTCGGGCGATGTAGGGAGCAAACCTCTCCGGTGGCGCCCACTGCAAGGTCCGTGCCCTGCACCCTTCCCCCGAAAACTCTGATGTCCAACGCGGAAACACTAACATTATTCAACTACTGTATTGTACCGTTCACGTCTGTATTGAAAATGAGTCGAGGTATCAGCGTGGCTTGCTTATAAAACGTCTCGGAACGCAACCGCTGATAAGCGACCGTGTCCCCTGCGAACTGAAACTCCGTAATCTTCAACGTTGGAAAATTACACAATATACCGGATAAATTTGGCTTATTCTTATATTCCTAAAGCGTTACAAACTTATTGTTCTAAATTTAAAATTCAACTGAGTTATTTTAGAGAGCCCTAGTTAGTTTGTTTGTTTGAATAGTGCTGGTAAACGCGCCACGTTTATTTGCTGGAACCAGCGTTATCTCGAAGAGGCCTGCTGCGGCCTGGTCCAGTTATTACCGGATCGATACGTCTAGGTTCAAGAGGTGACCAATACAGATAACAGGCCTGTGTCACTTCGTCGACCTCACACTAGTTACTGGCTTCTTAACAAATACTGTTTTGCTTGCGTTTTACCTCATTAATTGTCTTAATGATTGAGCAATATCTTTGTAGATTTAAGGGCGTCATTTACAACACTGTAGCACGAAAGCCATTGCTGCTCTAATTAGGAGGAAAAATTGTTTTATATGCATTCGCCAAAATATTGCCTACAGATTTCCGCAACCTCTTTGTAGGTTTTTTTTGGGTGGATTTATATACAATATGTAGTACTTAATGTAAATTTGACATGCTTTTCTCATATTTTGGCTTAAATTCACGTGATGTATTGTTGGCTCGAAAGTATAAGTAAATATGTCTTACATCCCATAGGGGATGTCCAGTGGATTACACTTTTTGTATGGTACTCCATGTTTTTATCCACAATCATTCTTTTATTTTCAAAACTACTTATTCACCGACAGAATTTATGATGGTAATATTTACATGGATGATATTAACTTCATCAGACCAAAAATAGAAATAAAAGTAGACATGCATGACGGTGATGATATTGTCTTCTGTAAAGTAATGAACAAACAGTTGTTATTTTAAATGAGTGCAAAGCAATGACAGTGTGTATCATCAACAAACTACAACGACTTTGGCGGGTGTCGTTATCAGAGTACACCAGTGTGTGTGCGTGTGGCATGCTTGTGTGCGTTACGCGGGTGGCCCCCTGTGGCCGACGCGTGCGCCAGTTTTAACTGGTTCCCTTATCTCGACAATCCGCTGGCCGTTCCCGACAATAATAAAGTAATTACTGTAATGAACTCATGATGATACGCGTTTATATGTTGTGATATTTTACTCCTTTCAATTCTTATACTTAACCTAGTTTCGATACCTTTGCAAGGTGAATTAGTTCAGATGAATAAGGAATAGCAAGGTAACAGGTAACAGAACTTGATAGCTGAGATAGAAATTGTTTTATTAAAATATATTGGACATAATTACATATTGAGGTACTTCCTGCCTCCGTGGTTTACATAGGTGGTTAGAGGACACGATCCCCGGCCCTGAAGTTTCGGTCGAATATAAATATTAACCTCTAAAAAACATATTTCAGTTTTGGCCGGGAATTCTAAGTAAATGTTAGAAGCTTTATGATTTGGAGGGCATGTCTTGCCGTCTCGGTCTCGGCTACTATCGCGGTAGTAGTCAGTCAAGTCCGCAACTAGATTAGCGTGGTGGTCTATAGCCTACTCACCCCATCCAGTATAGGTTCAATCCCTACAGAGGCGATGTGTTAACTAACAATGTACTCATGCCATTAGGCAGTGACTTTCGATCGTAATTTTCTTAAACCTGGACAAAGCTCTTTTGCTTCGCTTACATTAAACCTTTTCATAAATAACCGCGTCAGCACTGGTAGCATGAGGCTTGTGAGAGCGCGTTTGACACATGAGAAGTGAGAAACTGACAGTTTGCTCATACAAAATCTGTCAGTATCTCAGTTCTCAAATGACATACTCGCTCTCACACGCCTCATGCTACGGGGGCAGAAGCAATCAATATCTGCTTATACTAAATTCAACAGAACAATCTTCAGTACGATTAGGTCGGTAACTATTATCACGAAAAGTTTTTATAATAACTAGGGCAACACAAAAGTGTGGCAAGCTAGTTAAGTGTTCTATCAAAGTTTTTACATTTGAAGAAATCATTGTTATATACCCACATGTGTGCTTCATTTAATAGGGTTTTTATAGAATGTGGAAAAAATATCACACAGCCAACAATCTTAAGTCATTTGACTGTAAAGCTGTACAAACCACCCTATAGAGGCCATGCTCGATCCCATCGATGAAGACGTTCAAGATAAATGATGATGAAGAGAAGTTGATGTGATCTTCAGAATAACGAAAAATACAAAGTCAATTTTTACAGTAGGTCAAATTGCAGCAAACTGCGCTTTAATTCAGCTTCCTTCTTATCTTGTTTTGACTGGACGCAGTTCTGTCTTCACGGTCTAAAACAGTCAACAATCCAAAGGTCTCGAGTTAAATTCTCGGGGGAAGTACTCACAAATTTAATTAGAAGAATTTGACCCAGTTAAGTTGGATATTGCAGGATTAAATCACCTGATTATCCGAAAATCAAATCCGAGGGAATGTCAGCCGTCGTTTAGGGATACTATCACTATAGTACTCGTTTGCCTGTTAGCTTAATATTATGGCCGGTGTGATGGATCATGGCGTAATCATTATATTATGTACCCAATCCAGCCAGTCACTTATACAATATGACTAACTTTAAACCGAATATACATCTATAGATAAATGTGTCGCAGCCTGATTGTATAAACGGCAGTATTACATTACGGCTAGGCGTTTCCAAAATCAGCGCCGCTTTGTTTTGAGGCGGAAACACGATCAGCCGCAATGTCGCTATGTTCTTTAATACGGAGGCAGCTCAAACAAAACGGTGAATCCGTAATCATCAATCTGACCCCGCTTATTAGCAAGGGTAAAATATTTATTTTCTTAATTTCGTACATCTATGATTGACTGCCTTTTGAATTGATATACGGGCTTATCGAAGCATCATTTCATTGATGATCAGTTCGCCAAATGCAAAGATTAGTTCCTACATACTGCAACTGTGCATTATATTAGTAAAGAGAAGTATTAATAAACTCGTAGATAGAAATATGGTCGGCTATTGCACAAGCCAGTCTGCGGGCAGACCGACCGCAGTTGGTCTCACCAGTTTGAACTAGCTACAGCGCCTTATCAGCAGGTACTTAGATACAGCTGCTATGTTTAGACTATTATAAGGTCCTTGCGATGCAATAACTTTTCAAATCTTTTGGGGGTGGACTAAAACATCACGAGATATACATATACATACAGTAAAAAAGGGGCGCAGTAAAAAAGCAAAATATAGTCGCGATACTAAAAATATAGTAGCATTAGGAGAGGTTATAATTATTAGCTGTGTATTACCTGTACGCGTCTACATAGGATAAATATACGTCATACGACGTATGATAAAGGAGTTTAAAAATAAATAGATATATATCTATCTATCCTTATAAGGACCGGTCTTGTGCTGGCCAAATCAATAGGCTTCCTGAATAAATATATAACGCAGTGTTTTGAACCCTATAGCACAGACTCACGTCTATTATAGATAGGCATCGATGTAAAATTGCATAATCCTCAACCCAACTATATGTTCCAAATTGCAATGTATAACATAATATAAACGTTCACGCCGAATATCCCCGAAGGGGTTGGCAGAGGTACTAATACTTCTGAACATCACGTGACTTTGTCACCTGGTGTTTGGCGTACCCACGTTTTGCATGAACAGTGTACTCACGTGATAGGGGGCAGCCCTATCGCCGTTTTGTACTGTATATTTCAGATATTGTAAGTTAGCTGCTTTATTAGGCTTCATTTTTCAATAAACATTACTTTTCTTTATAATAACATGATAATTCTTCCTCAAAATAAATTATTGTCGGTGTTGCTCTCAGTTGAATCTCCTTACACAATACTCAGGGTGTGGATGGGAGAAAAACGGGCTGAATATAGCAGATGGTACATTTTCATCCAAGATAATTCAACTTTTGGCATTACGAAGAGGGTGATCACATCACGAATGAGTGTCTAACCGTACCGCCTAACAACGTTAAAAATCCATTTCAATTCTAATAATAAATATATGATAATAATTCTAATCGTGCCCAACATGTATTATTTAATCAAGATTTCAGGCAGTTTTACTATCATTTGGTTGTAGAGTGATATAAGAATGGAGATCGTGTAGCGGTATCGAAATCTCTTATCTGGTCATCATTTTAGCAGGCTCTATTCACGTGTGTCCTATCTTTGTAGAATCGTCAAGCTATGTTAGAATGGTAGTATTAACAATAAGTACCACTAAATCTTTTTGAGTGGTACACGTTTCTTTAACATGTCAATCGGATGTAATTTTGATAAGGTTTTTGAAATTCTTTAAGACTGTTGACCGTGAAAGAAAACGTCGCCGTGCGCCGTGAGGAAGCCCACAAGTCCGAAATATACTTGGTTTAAGGAATGTTGTAGTGATTTTGAACGAAATTACGATAGGCACAGGATGCACTCTCTAATCAAACTATGGGTAGTCTGAACTCCTGATAGTATTATTATTTCTGCTACTCTTTTGGAAATTTAAGGCTTTTACTTACGGCGTGAAAGTTTTAGAAACCATCTGAAGTAGACAAGCAACAGATAACAAAATTTCTTATTGGTTGTTACTGAATGCAATATATATATTTCATAAAATTTTATCCTATATTTATTGTAAGACAATGTCAAAACTCTCAACTCAACTCAAACGTTCACGCCGCATATCCTCGAAGGGGTTGGTAGAGGTACTAATACTTCTGAACATCACGTGACAATGTCAAAACTATAATATATATATAGTTGATATCAAATGTTCCTGTATTTTAAAATGGTATTTACCTTTTTCCGTCTTTGACTTTATGGGAACTTTGGTTAGGAAAATAGGTTAAAAGCAACAGACATCTCTAGAAAATTGTTATAAAAGAAACAATTAGTACACGGCCATCAAGTTAGGGTAGAGTTTTGGAATTTAGTCATTTTAACAGAATAGATAGATTGAGAATGATAGATTGTATCATGGGGTACAATTTCCCGAACGTACTATTCTCAAAGACTTAAGACTCAAACGTTCACGCTAAATATCCCCAGAGGGGTTGGCAGAGGTACTAATACTTCTGAACATCACGTGACATTGTCAACTGGTGTTCAGAGTACCCACGTTTTGCTTGGACAGTGTACTCACGTGATAGGGGGCCGGCCTTTTGTTCGCCGATCCGATCGCCGTTTTGTACAAATACACAGTCACATAACTAAATACAACTCATCCATGTGGGTTTACTCACGATGTTTTCCCTCACCGTGAACAACCATGATAAATTAACCACACATATGTCTGTAGAAAAGACAAATTGGTGTAGGTCCGACCCGGGATTAGGACACTAGTTGTCTGCACTATAAGCGGTGTTCTACCGATTGAGCCAGCACGTCGTCTATTCGTGCAGTAGAAATAAATATTTAAAATTAACATAAAAATATATTTATTTCATCTTATTATTATGCCATATGCTTTGTTTTGTAAGCAATCAAATCACTAACCAGTTAGTATCTACGTATAAGCAGCTACGTGAGCTTTCATGCAATAGACGATACTGGAAGCTCAATTGTTTAACAGGATAAAAAAGTAGTTCATATGATAAGATAGCTAATAAAACTGGTTTTCTTGAGTAAAAGATAGGCGAATGTTGCTGGATACCATTACTAAATAATTAATTTCACCATTTTATCTTATTATTCAAAAGTGCCAAAGAATTGATTGATACGAGCCCCTAATTTTCATTTTGGTTATCGCTTCTTGAAATTACAAGTAAAGCCGTGAGTTTATTCGTCCATCTAGTTAGTAATTTTATTGCCTATTCATTAATCCATCAATTAGACCAAATTACAAATTCTCCGCCGCAATTGTGATACGGATAATATAAAGATATCTAACCGTAAGAATGTTACGCTATGGATATCGATAAGAGACGAAGAAAAGTGAGGATTAGCAGCCTGATTCAGTCAGACAGAGTGTTATCGGTAGACCAGACATGCAGCCATCATTGGCAAGCTCGCTGATTAAGCAATCACTTATCTTTGATTAATGATAAGCTTAGTTTGTCACTAAAGGGTAGCGTGATTAGCACGATGCTAACATACGCTACCTGCGTGACTGGTGATGTTTCGAGTAAATCAATGAAAATAAATAAAAATTAATAAAAAAACGGTACAAATTAAGAATCACTATTCTGGGTACTTTGGTGATAGAGTAATGATTTAGTTATAATATAAAGCTAGAAAAGGGCATGTTTATACTGTTTGTACATTAAGAAGTTAGTGGACAGTGAAGCTACTTTAGATATATAGAGCCAAAGGTGGTGATAATGTCACGAGACGGCAACAAGGGATGAATTTGATCAAATAGAGAATGTGCTAAAAAGGCATAAAAGAGGCATTTTAGGTATAAAAGAAAAGGGCATTTATGAATTAAAATGTGGATGTAAATGAGGCCCGAGAGGTTCGGTATGATCGTAAGTGAATTTTAAATTTAGAGTCTAACGAACATTATATATCTGAAGAAGTTGCAAACGTTGAAACACATACTTAGTATATAGTAGGTTTGAGGGACCTATCTTTAGCGATAATCCTTTCCTTTAATCATATTATTTTATTTTGATGTGCCCCACTCAACTGTTTTTTCTGTTGTAAATTTTTACCTATCGAGTTTTGACTGTGTAGTACAAACATTCATGTAAATAAATTGATATGAAATACAGTAATACGGGCAGACACAGGACAGATAACCATGATTTTTTTTAAATTGCTATGAAATTCCTAAAGGGATTTGCGTTAAAATAAAGAGAAGTAAAATAAAAGGTTTATTAAAAAAGAACAGCTTATAAAAAATATTTAAAGCGAACGTTCTGAAACTTGAAACTTCTGAAATACCTGTTGTTTTCGGTCCGAATGTTAATATAATATTGATTTAATAAAAGTCAGAAATTCAAGAAAACAGTAATATAGAAGAGCTTCAAAGTAATATAAGAATTTATGTATCAGTAGATGTACCACCCTAATGAGACGTGATTGTTTTACATTTATTTGATTCTTATGTTTTTATATTGATTCGTGCTTTGTTAATTCACTTTTCAATCTATCTATACTTATAATAAATCTGTAGAGAGGTCAATTCTGTACATGAAATATATTTTCAAAATAACTATCAGGTGATGATTAGGGATCGATACTGATGCCAAAAATGCAATCAGTAAAATTTTTGTCTGTCTGTCTGTCTGTCTGTCTGTCTGTCTGTCTGTCTGTCTGTCTGTCTGTCTGTCGGTTTGTATGTTCCTTATGGAAACAAAAACTACTCGACGGATTCTAACGAAACTTGGTACAATTATTCTTAATACTCCTGCGCAGGTTTTTGTATACTTTCCAGCAGAGTAGTAAAGGGGAATTTTGGGAAATTTTGGGAAAACGGGAGAAGTTACTCCATTTTTTAAGCTTCCGTCGCGTGTGCAGCCTTAATGGTTAAACTTACATAGAAATCATGTATGACGGAAAAATACTGCATAAAATTATCTAAAAAAAAATTCTCAACAGTTTATGTCTATCTTTTACGGTTGAGTCACAATAACACGTGTAATTCCTGATAGCTTAGCAGTTCGGAACATTCTGATTATATTTGTTTACTCTTACGTTTGTAAACCTCTCACTCATCCCTAATTTAAAAAAGGTAACATTATTACCTATTCAATAAAAAAAGAATCATAGAAATCGGTAGACAAACACCGAAATCATACATAAAATAAGCCAGCGCGCCCGTGACCAAAACCAAATCTTTATTAATTTATTTATAACATACTGATGGCGCCAGTAGTTGCATCCTACATCACGTAATGATTTATTTTTCAGATTGTTATAAATATTTCATAGCGTTTTATTCCAAAATTTGTATTTAATGGAAATACTGAACCGTTCATTAAAGCGCATTCAAAATCACCAAACTACACTGTTTAAGGAGTGCTATAAATTAAATAAATTGAAAACATTGCGCTGAATTTCACAATGCTTAAGCAGGGACTGAAGAAAGAAACCTCAGATATTTAAAAAAATAACGCTACCCGTGCGAAGCTGGGACGATCCACTAGTACTTATAATAAATCTGTAGAGAGGTCAATTCTGTACATGAAATATATTTTCAAAATAACTATCAGGGGGTGATTAGGGATCGATACTGATGCCAAAAATGCAATCAGTAAAATTTTTGTCTGTCTGTCTGTCTGTCTGTCTGTCTGTCTGTCTGTCTGTCTGTCTGTCTGTCTGTCTGTCGGTTTGTATGTTCCTTATGGAAACAAAAACTACTCGACGGATTCAAACGAAACTTGGTACAATTATTCTACATACTCCTGCGCAGGTTTTTGTATACTTTCCAGCAGAGTAGTTAAGGGGAATTTTGGGAAATTTTGGGAAAACGGGAGAAGTTACTACATTTTTTAAGCTTCCGTCACGTGTGCAGCCTTAATGGTTAAATTAACATAGAAATCATGTACGACGGAAATATTCTTCATAAAATTATCTAAAAAAAAATCCTTAACAGTTTATGTCTATCTTTTACGGTTGACTCACAATAACACGTGTAATTCCTGATAGCTTAGCAGTTCGGAACATTCTGATTATATTTGTTTACTCTTACGTTTGTAAACCTCTCACTCATCCCTAATTTAAAAAAGGTAACATTATTACCTATTCAATAAAAAAAGAATCATAGAAATCGGTTGAGAAACACCGAAATTATACATAAAATAAGCCATCGCGCCCGTGACCAAAACCGAATCGTTACTAATTTACATATAACATACTAGATGGCGCCAGTAGTTGCATCCTACAACACGTAATGATTTATTTTTTAGATTGTTATAAATACTTCATAGCGTTTTATTCCAAAATTTGCTATTAAACGGAAATACTGAACCGTTCATTAAAGCGTATTCAAAATCACCAAACTACACTGTTTAGGGAGTGCTATAAATTTAATAAATTGAAAACATTGCGCTGAATTTCACAATGCTTGAGCAGTGACTAAAGAAAGAAACTTCAGATATTCAAAAAACAACGCTACCCGTGCGAAGCTGGGACGATCCACTAGTTTCTAATATTATTACATCATAATTAGATTTTACTTTTAGATGGTAGTACAATTGGCTCTAACGCAGCACTGTATAATAAGGGTCGATCATATTAATCTTCTAACTACTCAAACGTGGTACATACATACATACATATACTCACGGCTATATATCCCTAGAAGGGGTAGCCAGAGCTAAGGAATTAGAAATTTCTCAACCACTTTTGGAAAGTTATGTGGGGAAAAGATATTTAAATAAAGGTTTTTGATGATGGGTCTCCAACCGCATCGCCCAAAATCCCTCAAACGTGGTCTTGCCAAATAAGTAACCGAAATTAGGATCGACCCCCTAATAATAATAGTCTGTGAGTATTAAAGATATTACGTCTACTACGTACTAGATTCTCAGCCCTAGTAAATCAACACACAAAATTTCAATCGGATCGGTCAAGTTAATTACAACACTGGGACACGAAACTTTTTATATTAATCCATGGAAATGAATTGACTCACCATTGAATATTGATGCAGTTCCAATGAACGTCACAATGCACAATAAACTGACGACAGCCCAATTGTCAGCGTTCCCGCCAAAAGATGATGACGGCCACACGCAGTCTACGCTAAAATAAAATATTTTAAATAGCCGCCTTGTAGGAGTCGACATAGCTGAAGGTAAGTACCAACCACGAAGATGCCATGTCCACAATCACAGCACTGGATGCCCCCAGCCGAGTTCCTTAATAGTCTTTTTTATTTATGGTTTAATAACTTAAAACTGTGAAGGTGGGTCTTTCAATTCTAAGAAAGTATAGATGGAAGCGTAGAAGACCTATTATACCCGTTAACAAAAAGTGCATTAATCATTGATGAATTGAATTCACAAAGAAGATTAAAAAAGAAGCTTCAAATATGATACGCTAGTTTATGACACTTAGTTTCTTTTTAGCCAAGTACGGCGCCGGCGGAACAAAATGGAAAGCTTATAGGTAATATTTTTTTAATAAAATGGAACCGATTTTACAGATATTTGACGGAAACCTAATTTTTCATACAAAATTCGATAATCAACAGGGCCACCACGTAGCCATTCCTATTTATTGTAGTATTTTTATAAAAACGCTATCTAACATGTCCAATAGTACAAAAAACTAACTTTGAAATTCATTGACCCATTGACAGAGAATATAAAAGCATACAATCAAATTGAGAACCTCCTTTTTTAAGTTGGTCATAGAAAACGGTAGACGGCAGTTTATGTTTGTATCATTATCACCATCAGAGGTCATATATGTTTTCGCCGTATGTACCCACGTTGCTGTGTAATGTACGACCCCATTCCTTTTCATGGGTGTTCGTAAGAGGCGGCTAAGGGAATTGGGGCTTTTGAGTGATTTTTAGGCGATGCGTTTGGAGACAATCTTGTCCCTATTCAACTTTCAAAACTGGCTGAGGACTTTCTTATTCTGAAGCTCTGGCTACCCATTTTTGGGAATTATAGCCGTGAGTATATGTATGTATGTACGTATTTGCTGAGGGAATTTAACTCACTCTACATAGAATCATTTGGCCAAGGTCTACTAGGCTGGCCTGGGTCGGTGTCGCAGATTGACGGCTTAAAGTTTACTCCGAAGCACGGATAATGAGATGTGATTTATGCCTGTAATATCCTACATAACCATGTTAAATGTTAAAAATTGAATGAATGATTTTACCCTCCTCGGGCACCGCGGGCACGCAAAGAATTGAAACTGGGATCATTACTTGTTTGTATAGTGTGCGTAAGAAATGTTCGTGCCAGAACATTGTAAACATGTATATACTTCAAACTAGTATGTTTATTAATGTCTTGTCTAGCCTTGTAGTGTCGGCTTAGAATAACACGACCCCATTTCTACCCGTGGGTGATCGTAAGAGGCGACTAAGGGTATAGAGGTTTTTTAAGTGATTTTGGGCGATGTGGTTGGAGACCCGTCACCAAAAACATTTATTATTACCATCTTTTCCCCAATCAACTTCCAAAAGTGGCTGAGGAATTTCTCATTCCAAAGCTCTGGCTACCCCGTTCAGAGATTTATAGCCGTGAGTATATGTATGTATGTGTATGTTTATTGTTAACAGTGAGGGATCATCGTTAGGAAACCCACATGTATACTTAGTCATGTTAGTGCATTTGTTCCAAACGGCGATAGGCCTGCCCCCTACCACGTGAGTACACTGTGTAAGCAAAACATGGGTACTCAGAACACCAGATGACTATGTCACGGGGTGTTCAGAAGTATTAAAACATCTTCGGGGATATACGGCGTGAAAGTTTTAGTTTGAGTGATCTTTATTATTATAATAAATTTTATCAGCTTCACCTGTTAGTCCGGTCAATTTATACATTCAAGGTTACATAAATTCATAAGAAGCTGAAAATTGGCACAATTGTTCAAAACATGATTATAAATGAAACCTCAAAAGTCCCCATCGTTCCGAGGTGTGCTAAAAATTTTACACGGGGTCAAAGGTCAAAAAAAATAGTTTTTTGCGATTTTAAGCGAAACAGTGAGTTTTTCGCAAAATCTTTCCAGTACAAAATTGTAGATCAGAAGATTCTCTACAAAAAAGATTACAATATTTTTTTTCCTAAAAGCCACCATTTTGAAGATATAACGCGTTGAAAAGTTCGATCATTGGTAATCTTCATACTTTGCAAATGTACGCCACGTATGAACATCACTTATAAGGTGTTATAACTTAAACCTCAGTAGCTGCTCACCAACATTTATTTCGGGTATATTACCAAGTTCAAGTGTGTCTTGGTAATCACCTGGACCCTAAAGACTGGGGTTGGAAGTTGGTCGACAATAGATTAGAGCCAGTTCTAACTTTACTTCCACCAGCACCTGAGAAACTTCTCAACTCAATATTTTGTAACTGTAAAAAAGGTTGTAATGCTAAATGTGGATGCAGAAAAGTTGGACTGTTTTATTCCCTGGCATGCACAAACTGCCAAGGCCGATCGTGCTCTAATGTTGAGTCAGCTAATCTAGAAGACTCATATGATACCAATGAGGAATCGCTAGTGGGACAGTTGATCTGTGAAATAGAAGAAAAAGAAGAAGAAACACAGGAAGAAGAACAAGAAGAAGACGAAGGACAAGAAACAGTAATCCTGGAAAATTACGAATCAGACGAGGAATATTAATCATTTCATTTTCAATTACACCGCCATTATTTTAACCAACCGATATGTACAATAATATTTTACAATAGTTTTAAAACAAATAAAATCAATGCAGACCCGTGGAATAGGCCTACAGGAGATACCACGTTAAAATAAAACGCGCTAAGTACACTACCTCATAGGTGGCGTGGAAACGTGTGCAAAGTATGAAGATTACCAATGATCGAACTTTTCAACGCGTTATATCTTCAAAATGGTGGCTTTTAGGAAAAAAAATATTGATATCTTTTTTGTAGAAAATCTTCTGATCTACAATTTTGTACTGGAAAGATTTTGCGAAAAACTCACCGTTTCGCTTAAAATCGCAAAAAACTAATTTTTTTGACCTTTGACCCCATGTAAAATTTTTAGCACACCTCGGAACGATGGGGACTTTTGAGGTTTCATTTATAATCATGTTTTGAACAATTGTGCCAATTTTCAGCTTCTTATGAATTTATGTAACCTTCCTCCTTATTTTAGGCCTAAATTGACCGGACTATGTATCCTTTATTTAACCTTTTAACTCGACTTTGACTCACTTTAAACGGACTGATTTAATTCAAACTTCGTACATTTATCAAGAACCAATGACAATATATTAATTTCAAATGTCCATCTCATTAACCTGATTAGTCACCAGGATTAAATAATTTCAGTTGGTTCAGTTCTAAAATGGGAAAAATCGATACATACATACATACACTCACAGCTATAAAACCCTAAAAGTGGTAGCCAGAACTTCAGAATAAGAAAATTCTTCAGCCACTTTTAGGAGTTAAGTGGGGAAAGATGGTAGAAATAAAGTATCGTTGGTGATGGGTCTCCAACCGCATCGCCCAAAAACCTCTTATAAAAGTCCCATACCCTTAGTCGCCTCTAACAACACCCGTGGTTAGAAAGGGGTAGTGACATTCTAAGCCGTGCCGGCGTACACGGCTCTCTTTATTCTGTTTTTTAAAACTATATTTATCGTGAATATTAGCTTCATGAGTTGATGACATATAGCCGCCCGTCTTACATTTCATCTGAAGCTTGTAGGATTAACAAAAGAACGATTATTAAAATTTATAATGGTATTGGAGCCTATTCAAATTTCATGGGAAATAATAATGGTTCCGATAAATAAATGAATCTCCAACTACATCTGTCCGACTATTATTCTAAAAAACCAGCGTTTTAATAAATTACCGACAAAAAACCCAAAACATACCGAAAAAAATAAATAAATTTAACAAACACCTATGAACAGGATCAAATTACATTTTTACTTACAAATATAATATTTAATAATAATAATATTTAATAAGACCTGGCGGATCGAGTTCGGTACATACAGCGCTCAGAACTTTTTAGCACTACCGAACTCGAACAATTGCGACGCGAGGCTGTTCCCCCGCTAGACGAAGAGCCACCTTTGCAGGTTCTCCCTCCAGTCCCTGAACGGGAAGTACGGAGGGAGCCAATTGTTAACCTGCCGGATGTGGGTGGTGCGGAAAGCGATTGGGGAACAGTCTCCCTGGATTTGGATTTGGTGAGGAGCGCACTCGAAGAGACGATCCTGGAATATCGCCAAGTGCCTCTCGAAAGGAGGCCAAGGCTGCCCCGAGTTCCTCTCAGCATCAAGGTTCGGGATGTCGTTGAGGCCGTCAATAACATGCTGCCGTCATTTTTAGAGAGCAGCATGGACCTTTGGGATACGGGTTCAATTCTCGTTGGCGCCGCAATGACAGTTTGTCAATTAGTCGGCGTCAGGATGCCGCCAACAAGAGTTGGTGGCTCCCGTCAGGCTGGCAGTACTAGTCCCAGGATTAGAACTAGACCAGCCTGGATGAGGCGGATTGAAAGCCGTATCACAAGGGCCAGGGTCCTCATCGGCAAACTGACCAGCTTCAGATCAGGCAACAATAGGCCGAGGGTGGTGCGCTTCGTCAGGGAGGCATTCCCTGGTGAGAATGTCTTTGACAACTCACCGGAGTTTGCCTGTAGACTGGTGGAGCGCATCGATGATCTGAAGCAGAAGATCGCTGCTTGGGGTAAGCGAATTAGGCGATATTCTGAAAGGGTAAAGAGGTACCAACAGAATCGTCTCTTCATGAGTGACCAGAAGAAGTTCTACAGAACTTTGGGACGTCCCGACGTGGTTACGACAGGTCAGCGACCGGAAAAAGCAGATGTAGTTGCCTTTTGGCGTGGGCTTTGGTCGCTGCCTGTTGATCACGAAGAGGGCCGATGGTTCGAGGCGGTCGAGGGAGCGTGCGAGCCCATAGCGCCCATGAACCCCGTCAACATATCCGAGGAGGATGTGGTGGCTGCGATGCGTAAGGCTCCGAACTGGAAAAGTCCGGGGCCGGACGGATTGCACCATTACTGGTTGAAGGGGTTCACGCGCTGTCACGCTACTCTCGCCCGTCAGTTCCAAAGTGCCCTCGAGAGTGGGACGCTCCCGAACTTCTTAACTACTGGGGTCACTCATTTAGCTCCAAAGAGCGATCCTACCACGGATCCATCACAATACCGCCCCATTACTTGTCTTTGTACAATTTACAAGACCTTGACATCCGTTCTGAGCTCCAAGATTACTCAACACATTGTTGATAACAATGTGATATCTGGAGCTCAGAACGGATGTAGGGGCGGTAGTCGCGGTAGCAAGGAGCTGCTCCTCATCGACGCAGTCGTAGGCCAACTGGTCAAACGCAACCGTCGGAACTTCTCCGCTGGCTGGATAGACTACAGGAAGGCGTTCGATTCGGTACCTCATACATGGCTCATGAGGGTCCTTGAGCTGTACAAAATTGATAGTACAGTTCGACACTTCCTCGGGCAGTGTATGGGGTGCTGGAGAACGATCCTGAGTTTAGACGGTCAGCGGATGACGGACGCGGATGACCAAATTGATATAAGGCGAGGGATTTTCCAGGGCGATTGCCTGAGTCCAGTTTGGTTTTGCTTGGCCCTGAATCCTCTAAGCACACTCTTGGAGAATTCGGGGACAGGCTTTCAGTTTCGGAGAGGCGGACCACGCTTGCCTCATCTCCTTTACATGGATGACCTGAAGCTTTACGCCCCCACGGCTGATAGATTTTCGGAGCTACTGACGATCACTAACGATTTCAGTGGTTCCGTCAAGATGGAGCTCGGGGTCGATAAGTGTGCGGTCATCCATGTTGAGAGGGGGCATGTCGTGCACTCTGATGGTGTCGATGTCGGCACCAATCATTTGAGGGCACTCTCCGAGGCTGAAACATACCGGTATCTGGGCATGTCACAAACCATCGGTGTGAAGGTGGCAGACGTGAAACAGGCTGTTTGCGAGGAGTTTTATGAACGCCTGAAAAGTGTGCTTAATAGCTACTTGTCAGGCGTTAATAAGATCCGAGCCATTAACTCCTGGGTCATGCCTGTACTGATGTACACATTTGGCGTGCTCAGATGGACTCAGACCGAACTCGACGCTCTGGACAGACGAGTCCGCACGATGATGACCTCTCATCGAATGCATCATCCGAGGTCGTCGGTTATGAGATTGTATATCCCGCGGAAGTGTGGTGGTCGAGGCCTCTTGAGTGCCAAAATCATGCACAGCCGCGAGGTATGCAACCTCAGAAACTATTTTTTGACGATGACGGATGATAGTATTCGGGGAGAGATGGTCACTAGTGATAAAGGACTGACTCCCTTATCGTTGGCCTCACAGGATTGGCGAACCCCGGAGGTACTTAGCACCTCTGATCGGGAGTCTGTATGGAAAGAGAAGGAGCTGCATGGGAGGTTTTACAAGGTACTTCACGAACCTTTCGTGGACTGTAAAGCCTCCCTGCATTGGCTGCGTTTCGGGGACCTCTTTGGGGAAACCGAAGGTTTTGTCTGTGCAATACAAGACCAGGTTATCAAGACGCGGAACTATCGGAAATACATCCTAAAGGACGGTACCACAGACATCTGTCGAGCATGTGGCCGTCCCGGAGAGTCACTTAGGCATGTTATTTCCGGTTGTTCGGCTCTTGCTAACACTGAGTACTTGCACAGACACAACCAAGCAGCCAAAATCCTGCATCAGGAGCTCGCTCTGAAATACGGACTCTTGCAACAGAGGCTGCCGTATTACAAGTATCTGCCGGAGCCAATCCTAGAAAACGACCGTGCCAAAATCTATTGGGACCGATCCGTTATCACGGACAGGACTATTCTAGCGAATAAGCCTGATATCGTGGTATGGGATCGGTCGCAGTCGAGGGTGTTTCTAGTCGATGTCACTATCCCTCATGACGAGGGTCTCGTGAAAGCCGAAACCGAGAAGCGTCGGAAGTATCTCGATCTGGCCCACGAGATCACCGACATGTGGGGTGTGACTTCGACAGAAATAATCCCAATTGTTTTGTCCGTGAACGGGTTAATTCCAACCAGCCTCGCGACCAACTTGAGGCGGTTGGATTTCTGTGGCGTGTCGGTTCCAGCACAGATGCAGAAAGCGGTGCTGCTCGATACGGCTCGGATCGTCCGTCGGTTCTTGAACCTGACTCCCTGACCCCGACCGACTGTGCTCTTGTCGGGGAGTACCGCCTCTCCCATTTAAAATTCTAATTTTCTGTTTCGGCCTTGGGAGAGGCGAGAAGCTAAAAGTGATCCCGAAATAATAATAATAAATGTTTTTAATTGTCTCTTAAAATACAACAATACAAGAAAATAAAGTAACAAAGAAAACAACAATGATATCAAACAACAGACAAAAAGGTGCAAAGCTCGTTCTATCCACAACAAGCAGATAGCTTCGCTTTTCAGCTCTGACCTATAACTTAAAACTACTTATATCTAAATTAAATTAAGGTGAACATGATATTTTGCAATGTAATCAAAATGTGCACATTGCAATTACAGTTTGTTTTATTATTATCTCCTATTAGCACAGATGATTACTTTATATAGTTTTAGATAGATAATTAATGTATATATACGTATGTATATAGCATATAGTATAAATAAATATAAATATGTATATATTTATATATAAAAGATAAGTATAAATAATGGTTAAAGTATCATATTAAAGAATTTATAGAATTTTAACATTTGATGTACTTACATAAATAAAAATAAGAGTATCTCAAGGTGTAACACAACCATACTGGACTTTAAATTGATTTTGCTGCAACACAATAAGCCATTTTCGCATTCTACTTTTAAAAGTGTGAGGTGTTTTGGCTTCTTTAATTGGCGGTGGAATATCGTTCCAGCATTTGGATGCTGCTAGTTTAAAGCAGCCCTTCGTCTTTGTAAGGTTGTGTTTTGGTAATAGAAGAACATTACGATTTAACTTCGAATAATAAAATTAAACATCCGAATAAAAATTTTAAGCAGTAAATTTAATGAATTTTGCAAGGACAATTTCTATTTTATTATCGGAGCTTTTATTACTACCCAAATTTTACTAAGCACTATAAATATTCCTTCGTGCGAATCTGGACATATGTCGCAGGAAAATCGTCAAACTCGTTAACTTATAAGTTTCCTAGGAAACTTGTAAGTTGACGGAAAACCGTCAAACAGCAAGCGAATTTACATCTTACCTGATAGTTTTTAGGAAACTTGTAAAAATAACGAACTCAACTCAGGAAACTTGTAATTGGGAATCATTTTTGTCAAGTTTTCGAGTTTTGAATTTATAATTTAGGAAATTTGTAAGCTTCCTAATGGCTGCTAGTGACATTGTTAACAGAACCTGTTTCTTATACTGATTGGTTAAGAAGTGAGTTGAGTAAAAAGCATGAATTGAAAGTAATGACAATAACTGGCCTAAGAGCGTTTCAAAGAAGGGTTAGCCCATAATCTTAAGTAATAATAAACGAAAACTACGAATAACGGATTTTTACAATAGTTTCCATTCGCTTATCAACCAACCTTCTGGCTTTTCACTCACTCACATTACAGTAGCTAATCACAATAAAATGTATTTTGAGCTACAGAATTAGAAGGTGGCGGTGGATATGCAGCCACTTCACCCAACAAGCAATTACAAAGCCTTTGGTTTCCTCTGGCGACAACCGCGGGACAAAATATTATGAGTGAAGTAAATTATTAAGAGTTTAAAATCTAACAATTATCGGTTGAGAATAGCACTAACATATTTCTGACGGTAACCTATACGAACGGATGTCATTGGAGGTGGCTCCTTAGTCCTTACCTTACCTTGGGGCTTTTTTAGTGTTGTTTTGACGATGCGGTTCTATGACTATCTATCTATCACCATGACATACATACATATTCTCACGCCGTTAGTTCCCATTGGGGTAGGCAGAGACTATCGATCGCCACTTTGTACGATCCTTGCAAACCTCTCTGGCTTCGTTTACATCCATCAATCTTTTCATACATGCTCTTTTATTCTTCATACTGCGGACACCTGCCTTTTTGAGCACATGTTCTCACCATGAATGTTCTCACCATCACCATGAATGTTTATTTAACAAACTTTTCTCATTTAACTTCAAGAAGTATCTAAACTCCGACGCTAAGGCCCTCCCCTCCCCTTCTAGGGAGTTATTGCCGTGAGTGTAGGTATTTATGTATCGGTATTAAAACGCTCTTTAAATTAAAACGGCATTAAAAATTATCCAGGTGCTATTCATACTATGCAATTAAAAAGTATCACGATATATACTTAAACAAATTACATACATACATAGATATACTCACGGCTATAAATCCCTAGAAGAGGTAGCCAGAGCCACAGACACTTTTGGAAACTTGAGTGGGGAAAAGATGATGAGATTAAGGTTGTTGGTGATGGGTCTCCAACCGCATCACCCAGCAATACCTCAAAAGCCCCAATACCGTTAGTCGCCTCTTACGTACACCCACCGGAAGAAATGGGGTAGTGCTATTCTAAGCCGACACTACACAGCCGCAAAAATTATATTTAATAAATACTCTTAAAACGTTTTAACTTCATGTCAGTGACATTAAATAATAGCAAATTAATAGATTAGTAAAGTAAAGAAAATATTGTTGATTGTCGAGTTGATAAAACGCGCGAATGCGTCACGTCACGTGACCGCGGCCGGCCAATAAGCATTGACTAACACCCCTCTCTTCGCGCCGTCAGCGCTTCTTTGACAAGTTTCCTGAGGTGAGCAGTGTTGCCAACGTAGGCGATTTTTCGCCATTTAGGCTACTCAGATTGGAAAACGGCGACCAAAAAATCGTAAAGGCGACTGGTCGCCGTTTAGGCTACTCGAAAAAGATTAAATTTACTTTTATTTATAATCGAATTACGACACAAATAAGCACAAAAAAATAATCTACATAAGAAGATTTATGACAATCAAGATAAAAAGATGGCAAAACCCTTCACCCATATTAAACGTTTCATCTCTAAATACCTCTGAGATCATGTTGGCAATACTGTGAAAATATCACAGGTGGAGTTGCAAAAATTTAAATTCGAATCAACCGAATATTCGAATCAGTATGTTTATTAGAACTATTCGAATCAGGAATTTTTATCCGCTTAACCTTTAGGAGTAATAACAAAACAGGGCAAGAACAGAAATTGCTCGCAGCAGATCAAGCAGAATAATGTTTTAGAGTCTGGCTAATGAGTCTTTGGACACGCCAATTTAAAATCTTTTCTTTCTTTAACTTTAATACACTGTTTTGATACTTTTATTTTCTTTAAATAACTTCAAACTCTAGTTTAAAAGACTTGTTGTTTAAGTGTTAAGTACTGATTTTATTGTATGTACAGGAAGTTATAATATAAATACATAAGTAAATAGTTAAAAAGGTGGTTTTTATTTTAGTTTCGGGTTTGGGCTACTTTAGGCTACTCAAGCATTGAAAATTGGGCGACATACGGTCTTGACTTGTTGGCAACACTGGAGGTGAGTCCGTTATTTTACATTACAAGTTTCCTAAAAACTATCAGGTAAAGTGTAAATTCACATGCTGTTTGACGGATTACCGTCAACTTACAAGTTTCCTAGGAAACTTATAAGTTAACGAGTTTGACGATTTTCCTGCGACATATATATATATAGGCCACTCAGAAAATATTGCGAAAAAAGGTTTTAATGTATGAAACACTGGCCGGTTGTAATGTATACTAAAAATATGAGTCTTTATAAATAAAAAAAGGTACGTTCCAAATTTAAAATTTCCCTCTTTATTTTTTACGAGCTATTTTAAATTGTCGTGTCTTGTCTTACTGAAAAATGAATCTGAGCCGGGAACATTTACGCGCTATGATTTTTTACGATTTCAAATGTCGCTTAAAACCAGACGAATTATACGATAGACTTCAAATGGCGTTTATGGATGAAGGGCCTTCCAAGGCAACCGTGTATCGTTGGTATAACGAATTCAAGCGTGGTCGATTAACTTTGCGGGATGAAGAAAGAAGTGGTCGCCCTCTAACGGCTGTTACGCATGAAAACGTGGTGGAAGTGAAAAATTTAAGTCATGACAATAGGCGAATAACGTATCTAGATATTCAACTCATTATGCAGATTGGATCGGGAAGCGTTCATGAGATTTTACACGAACATCTTCACGTGAGGAGGATAGTTTCACGCTGGGTGCCACACAACCTCACCGAGGTACAGAAACAGGCCCGGGTGGAATGGTGTCGTGATATGATTAATAAATTTGATGCTGGCTCGTCTCGGCGTGTTTACGACATCGTTACAGGTGATGAGTCCTGGATTTATCAATACGATCCAGAAACGAAGCGCCAGTCGACGGTTTGGGTGTTTCAAAACGAAGCGACCCCAACCTTTATTTTATTTCGTTTGAAAGCTATACAGCTTTATATAAATTTAAAAAACACCAAAATTATTACAGGTAGCCATTTGAAAAATCTTCACATTTACATATCTATATCATGAATATAAAAAGGTCCTAGACTCTATAAAAAATAATTACATAGGTGAAATATATTAACGTTAGTTAACATGAATATTGCTAATATGCCAAAAAAATAAATAAACAAAACTGAGACTAAATTTAAAACTTACGCCATATACAGCCACATACAAAAAAGATACGATAATATAAAAAAGAAAAAAAAAGAGTAAAATATATATTTTGAATAAAAAAATACGAATGCAACGAAACAACGAAACTATTCACATCTTCACTGATTCAAAGAATCGTTGGGAAGAATTAATCATCCAATTGATAGATAAAAACACCTATTGATGAAAGAATTAGACTTTTTTATTATGGTTTAGTTTTAAATTGTACGTATATACTCGATACATACGTAAACCAAAGTAAAGCTCAATGTGAATATTTGCTGTATTAAGTCATTTCGATTAGTATCCATTTAGTATAATCACCATGTAATGAGTTGCTATTACTGTATATCCGCCATACCTCGACTGCAATTTGCCTGTCAATCTTGACTATTGAATCGACCATGATCATGATTGTTTTTTTCTAGATCTTTGAGTCATAGAACAATAGGAGTATTTCAGTTAGACTAATGCCTTGTATTTTCAATTTAAAGTAGTCTCAATGCAATCATCATCAGCATGGCCAATACGAGCAACCTTTTAACTAGATGTCGCGTGGTATAACAGCCATCTCTTTCGCACTTACATAGTATCGTGCACTGCCATCTCATTCTAACCGATTTCGTGACGATTAAATAGCGCTCGTGCTAGGACTTCTAGACACGAATGAATTTCTTGGTGAATCATATTTCACTGTATGATATAATATACTTCTTTCAGAGATCCATCGTTATCAGCGAACCATAAAGCTATTGAAATAATTTTTAACAAAAAGAAAACCGACTTCATAGAAAAACAACCGAAAATAAACAATCTAGTACTAAAAAGTACGAAATAAGTTTTTTTAATTGAATATGAGTACTGTGATTGATACCTTAGCAATTTATTTATTCCACACGCGTCAGTTCAACCTACCTAAACATTACAATTCTCTTAAATTAATTTGTGAGCCGGTGCCAGCCACGATGATAATTGATAATAAGAAGTGTGTATTTCGCACTTTATATACATGTAAAATGTAGGGTACCTTGTAGTTGTAGGGTAAATTGATTTTTGTACGTATTATCATTTAAAACGTTAGGCGATAGATATAATTATATTGTTTAGATTGTAATAATCAGAGATAGATAGCAGGGTGAATTTACTTTTGTTTGTCTGGCACCGACTCAAAAATTAATTTAAGAGAATTGTAATATTTAGGTAGGTTGAACTGACGCGTGTGGAATAAATAAATTGCTAAGGTATCAATCACAGTACTCATATTCAATTAAAAAAACTTATTTCGTACTTTTTAGTACTAGATTGTTTATTTTCGGTTGTTTTTCTATGAAGTCGGTTTTCTTTTTGTTAAAAATTATTTTATTTTACGAGTTTTAGAGATAGGTAGACCTAGCAAAGATGCCTCTCGGATGAGGAAGCGACAGTTACTGTATTATTCTTCGTATTTCGGTATTTCTATTATAGTACGATATTAAATAGGCTCAACCATATGTAACCTTACATTGTTCTTAAAATCCTTCGAAAGGCGGTTTTTCTTCAATTCTACATCTCAAGAAAGACTCAAACGCTCACGCCGAATATCCCTGAAGGGGTTAGCAGAGGTAGTAATACTTCTGAATATCACGTGACATTGTCACCTGTTGTTCAGAGTACCCACGATTTATTAGGCAGTGTTCTCACGTTATACAGGGCTGGCCTATCAGCGTTTTGAACAAATACACTGTCACATAATTGTGAGTTTCGACAGTCCCCTCGATTTCCTGGGATGCCATCATCAGATCCTGGTCTCATGGTGCTTTCTCGGTAACAATAACATAACAAAAGAAATGTTTAGTGAACCTGTACTTCTCTTCATAAAAGCTACGAAGAGGAGTATAAATCTATATAGAATGTGGAAAGAACTGTTTCCTAATACCTAGTGATTGAGGATCCACACCTTCTATCATCAGCTCAGCAGCATAACAATATGATTTTCAGAAGCAAATGCCAATATAAGTTCAGAAAATATGTAAAACGCGGTACATTTGCCTATAAAATTTGAGGGTTCCCCTCGATTTCTCCAGGATCCCATCATCAGACCCTGATATCCTCATCATGGTACCAATCCGGGAGTATCTTCTTTCGAATATAAAAATAATAATCAAAATCGGTTCATAAATGGCGAAGTAATCGGCGAACAAACATAAAAAAAAAAAAATATGCGGTCGAATTGAGAATACTCCGTTTTTTGAAGTCGGTTAAAAATATAGTTCACGTGGACGTAGTCGCGGGCAAAAACCTAGTAATATATGACTCATTGTTATTGCAAGGTATACCAGTTCCCATACATTTCTGCCCATCCTCCTTTGTCTCAAGGTGTTCCTTTCACATGAAATGGAGCTCTTTTCTAAAGTAATTGTATACATAGCTATCATACATACCTGCTATAAATCCCTAGAAGGGGTAGCCAGAGCTAAGAAATTAGAAATTCCTCGGCCAATTCTGGAAGTTGATTGGGGAAAAATTGGTAAAATATAGGTTGTTAGTGATGGGTCTACATCCGCATCTACAGTCGCCTCTAACATAGTATAGTACACCCACAGGATGAAACGGGGTAATGCTATTCTAAGCCAACACTACGCAGCTATCGTTCTGTCAAATCTCTTGTATGCTGATGCTACGGTGCTGATTCGCAGCAAGGACATTGGTTGCAAATATTGGGTATGTCAGTCAACTGCCAGGACATGAGCTACGATTTCATTCACTGTGGCCGGTGTCGGTCAGGATTGTTATTAGATTTTATAAACCAGGTTACTCAAAAAGGCAGGTGTCCGTAGTACGAAGAATAAAAGAGCATGTATGGAAAGATTGATGGATGTGAATGAAGCTAGAGAGGTTTGCCAGGATCGTACAAAGTGGCGATCGATAGTCTCTGCCTACCCCAATGGGAACTAACAGCTTGAGAATATGTATGTATGTATGTATGTATAAACCAGGTTACAGGTAGATAAAATGTATACCTCACTGGCGTAGTGATATAACCAAACAAACCAAATAAAACAAACATTGAAATGGAATCAGTTTATTAAAATCCAAATTAAAAGTTATAATTAATTAAGTCAGTTACGTCTGTTTTTATATTTTCGACAAAATATTAAGTAGGCAAAATATTAAGTAGGAAAATCACAATGTAAAATCTTGATTTCGTTGCTTTATTTCTACTGCACGAATAATGCAACAGTATAATACTTTTTGCTTAAGTACTTAGATTTTTTAAGTACACTATTTAAATTGCGTGAAATTGCACAGAAAAATGCAAATAGCTGTCTTGTAAGTCTCATTTATCTATTTTATAAATTCCATTATGAACACAACATTCGTGTAAAAATTGAGCTAAAAGGAATCTCTATATAATATTAATAGTAATATCTAGTCATAGTACGGACGAGGGATCATTAACAGAATATAACAGAAAGAAAACACGATATATAAACTTAAGCTAGTAGTTAAAATGCAGAAACCAAGAACACAATAAAATGCTATATAGAAATACAAATAGATCCTAAAGATGACAAAAAAAGAAAATACAAAAAAGAATTGCTAGATGCTTAGTCTCATTACACATTAGGAGACTCCATGTCATCCATTCTCCATTCACAATTATCCTATCAATTGCGTAGCATGTTAAAATATACTAAGTATTCTTATTAGCTAGCCATAAATATGGAAAAATCGTGGAATAGCGTAACCTGTTATCCAATTACATAAATCAAAATCAACCAGGATCTTCATAACAATTAATTCTCAAAAGAAGGACTTGCCATGGTGTATGTAAGGTCTCGGTCAGGTCAATTTTTAGAGCTTAGGCTTTGCTATATTAATGAATAATATGCTAAAATTCTGAATAATATGTTCGATGTTGCATTTGATTTTGTTTCTTAATTTTATCATGTATTATCTAATGGTTGAATATGTGCGTTTTTGTGTTGGTAATAAAGTCAGGCATGCAGGCAGTCCTAAATATTGGCAATGAGGTCATGTGACGAAGTTTAGTCAAATGCAGTTAACAAGCGATTTGTGCTTTTAAATCTGAACACGTTTGGTAGAAAAGCATTATAATAAAATGTCTTATTCAAAGTGTTTGTCTTTTATAATTTTAGTAATTTTTTATTGTAAAAATTGCCTAATTATGTTTTTGATAATTATTCTAAAGAGTGACACTCGTTCGTTCTAATCGCTTCATTGGATATAATTGCATCAATTCACTGACCTCCATTATACTATATAAGTACGCTGGACTAATGATACGTATCAAAATGACAGCTATTTACTGTGCCAATTTGAAGCGCCCCCAATGAAGGAACGAGAAACTAAATATGACGTAAACTGCAAAATGGCCAGTGTTTTTTTTACCATAAAGCATAATATATCTACGAGTATGATTTTTAGAAACAATTATAAATCAATAGTGCTGTAAAGTTTCGTTTCGATAAAACTTAGCATTTCCTTTAGGCAGAAACATTTTATCGATATATTTTATCTTCCTGTCCCATCTCTTTTATTAGTTCCTTGTTCCTTCACTGCTGCCGTAAGCGCCAAAATGGCGAAAATCAAATCGCCTCACTGTCACCCGGCCTATAATTAGTCCAGCGTACTTATATAGTATAATGGAGGTCAGTGCATCAATTTAATATTTAAGGTCAATACAAAATTATGGTGTATAATTAAAATTCAGTATAAACGAATGTGTTAGGATAATTAAATAGAATACTAAACAAAGCAAAATTCAAATTAGGTGTAGGTAATTGTTTAAGTATAATTTGAGTTTAAACAGGTTTCATTTTTTGTATGGATGTTCAAATATTTATTTATTTAAACTCGAACCAGTTTATGACTTTTTTAATTTGATACTTTTATTTTGTATATGTTTAGGCATGCATTTTTTATGTCTCGTTATGATACAATTATATTCAACAAGCGAAATTTTCCTTACGTTCTTACAATCCGTTCACACGGCGGCATCCCATTTATTTGATTGAAGGAACAGTATATTGCAGAATCCCATTAAGTAACAATTAAAACATTCACACGACCCTCAATGTAACAGGGTATTGTTTCTAGTTCCCGCAAGAAAACTGGACGATGCCGTGAAAATGGATGCTAAGTTCACGGAGCGGTATGGCGGCGTAAAAGAGTTATGTGTTTCTTGCCGCCATGTCTTACTAGTCACGCGTACGTTTCTCTGAAGCGTTTCTGAAGATGATGGGCAGCGTTTAGTATGCGGTGTTGGAGGGTGATGTGGGGGTGGGGGGTGAAGACGGGGGGTGCGGGGACGGGGGCGACCTGCGGGGGCAGGGTGGGGAGGCTGGCGTCGTTGTCAGGGTGACAGAAGAAAGCGACGCAATGGCGGCCGCGGGAACGCGCGTAGTTTCCTTCGGGAACCACGACGCGGTGGACCTGAAACATTGTGATCGTGGTTAGATTCACTATTATAAGGTATTGTTGAGAAGATACAGGGATACAATATTTTTCATATTTGGTATTGTCACCAGTCCGAGTACTCATATTTGTTTTAGGTGTTAATCGGTTTCGCATACTAAATTTCCCTAACGTCTAAGATATATAATATAGATATATAATATTTTAGGAATTATTGCACTACCTCTAGAATAACTCTGTACGATGCAGGAAGAACTTGAAATAATAATTAAAGAAAAGAAAGAATATGAGATAATTATTTCATGGAAGTTATACTTATTTACAAAACTTTTGACGCCGGGCAGATAAAAGTTATAGACAAATACCAGGGCAAAAATACTTACTAAAGCTGGGAGTAGGTTAGTAGTCCAAGTTGCTAGAAGTTCCCCACTCTGAATCAGAATAGCACCAGGGAGATGACCCAAGGCTTGCCACTTCTCACTACCGTTTAATTTCACCTGAAATTAGAGGAACATCATAAGTGGTTATTCAGATTGATTTAATTTTTTACCAAATGTTTAGATGGCGTTTTGTTATTTTGCTTGCGATCTCCTACGTTATTTAAACATAGAAGAGTAAAATCAAATTATTTATTCTACCTCCTCTTTTGGAACTGAAAGTATAAAACGGTCAGCAATTGTAAAAAGGGGAGGGTATTTTTAAACAGCTCTTCTCTAAAGCAATCTCTCTCGGAGATCTCAGATTCAATTTTGGGGGATAAATTTTTATATTAAACCAGTAAAATCTAACCCTTTTTGGAATAATATTACTGCATTTAATGTAGATGATTCCTTGCCTCAAAGGGAACAGTAATCCGTCGGGCCCTACTATTATCACGGTTTCAGTCGTTAACCGTCCACCTCATTTAGCCAATATTGTGGACCATGACTAAAACACCCTATTACAGTTTAAACTAGAGCCTTTTGGTGGAAGCATATATGAACTGTGATAAGCAAGTACAAATTTCGTTTACCTCTAATCCCCCTTCAGAATCTTGAGCAAGCAAAGTGAACGTGCCATAATCGGCGTGTGCCCCACATCGCGTGTACACGGAACCCTGGCAGCAAGGGTTCTCATCTTCGGGAGGCACGGGCGGGTAATACAGGAGTCTCATAGTGGATGGATTCCGGCCGTCACTGGCCAGCATTCCGGAGTGGCATTCTAGAAGAGTCGCCGGGGGCAGCCCTGTAATGTGATGGGAGGATTTTGATATATCTAAGTGTGAAACGAAGTACATTTAAACGGGTGGATGCATAAGAGAAATAGAGAGATATAAGTCGTTGACTCAAACTTTAACATTTAAGGAAATAAATGGGGATCCATTTACGAGTGATAATACTCACGTATTTACTGAAGGCAAGTTTAACGTCTATATTTACAATAGTCAAATTGAATGGAGTACAGTTGGAATAAACTGTTATGATTACATGATAGACATGCTAAAAAACGAATACTTTTGCGACATGTACTCGTATTATGAAATCATAAATTACGCCACATTCACTATGACGAAATAAAATATACGAAAATATGTAAGTAAAGTTGTTCCCATTTAATATTACGTTGAATAACATTCTAAGCTACCGGGGCAGGTTACTTTCTTAATGTTTTCTTATATATAAGACATATATGTCTTTATTTGCAGTCAATCTTCAGCTTCCTTCCATTTTCTTTCTTAAATATTTATTACCTATTTTTTATCTACAAATTGATTACTATGACTTACCCAAGGCATAAGCAAGAGCTTGAAGAAGCATCCTCGAAAGGTTGGTGAGGTCGTGTGCGAGAGGGACGGCATGCTGTGAGAATTCTGGAACCTCCTCTTGAGCTGGGAACGCTGCAGCCGACAGTGAGGTGATGTTGAAAGAGTGACGGAGTTCCTGTGTCAAATAAAAATAATTATTAGGAATTCGAATGTGTTATTAATGTTACATTTTTGAAATTATGTGTGTGTATTTAAATTTATGGAAATGCGACTACAACGTCTTAATCTGATCTATTATGTATTTTGGATTGAGTATTATTTTGTATGAAGTCCGAAATATGCAAGCGGAAAAGATTCATCGCGCTCAACAACGATAGATGTTAAATGGTAAGTACGACGGATGGAAACAAGAAACAGACAAAGTCTAGATTTACGTTATTCCGTTATAATATTATTTTTTGATCAACTTGATTACCGGACTAGCGGGAAACGGGAATAACTTTGCTTATAACATTTATCTATCCAGCCCCGGATCTACGATTTTTTCGAACCGGGGCAAGAACTTGATATAGCGCTCCTTCTCGTGAGCGTTTGATTAACACTTAGTGGCATTTTTGGTGGTCGAAAGAATACTCTTTAATAAATTTGTACTCTTTATTATTTATTACTAATAACTTTTTCTTTAGTGTGACATCAAATTAAATATAACAACAACAATTAACAACGCTCCCGATATTCAAGACATTTTTTTTAATTTTCTTCATCGTTTTTTTTCTCTTTTATCTTACTAGAGCTTTACACGGCGTGCTTTCTTTTCCGCGAAAGAATCTATTAGCTCATCAAAGTCCGTCTCAAAGGCAGTTTTATTTTCAATAGCTAGAATCGTGAGGCCAGATAAACGTTTTTGGCTCATTGTTGAACGCAGATAGTTTTTAATTATTTTCAGTTTGCTGAAACTTCACTCACAGCTGGCAGATGTCTTCGGTAATGTGCAATATATCCTCAAAGCTATACTAACTTTAGGAAACGCTTCTTGCAAGTCATTCTTACACAGATGTTGTAACAGGTCGAATGCACTTGATTTTTCATCAATTTCCGTTACTAGGTCTTTGAATACAGAAAGTTCCTGGCAAAAATCAACTGCATTCAAGTCTTTTGAATATTTTCGAGCTAGATCGGCTCCATGTTTCTGCAGATCAGTCGACATATTTAAAAATGGGTGACCACTGAGGAAGGCGAAATTTTCATGTAGGCTCTTTGTTGTTTCATTTTACTAATTATTCGGACACGCAATCTAAAATAAACTAAACAACGATCGTCCCTTGGCGTAAAGGGTTATTCGGCTCGGTTCGTGTAGCCTCTAGTGCTACATGTGACATACGTGGGAATCCCCGGCAGTGATACGTACGTTATCAGTATTGCCAATTAGGCTACAACTATACAGAATGTATTAAATTGATTTTTGCGCCCTCTGAAACTGCCGCCAGGGGCAGGTGCCCCGGTTTGCCCCCCCCTAGATCCGGGGCTGCATTTATCAGTGAAAGTAAATCGTGTACTACGACAATAATGGTCGGAATATATATATGGAAAAATCTTAGTAATATACAGCCATATAAACATAACATGGACTTTGTCATCTCGTGATCTTATCTTAAGCACATTTATCTCTCTACTGGAGATGATGTTCGATCATTTATGTAAGGAATAACATTCATATGAAAGACAAAATATTAAATTTACCTATATATCCAACCAATTATTTTTAAAATATTGTGTTGTTAATATTACCTTCTTAGTGTTGTCAAACTGTTCCATGCCAGGGCGCACGTATCCATGATTGTTGTCGGGATTTCGAAGATACTGAGCCTGGCAACCCTCGGGGAGAGCACAGAAGTTATCCAAATCCGCATAAACCGCTTTCAACTGCAAAAAAAGATGTTAACATATAAGTGGACTTGAAAGTATATAGGCTACAAAACTAAGATGTGAGAATCTAGTAAATGTTTTGAAAGGAAGGCTAAAGCATAATTTTCGGTCATTGTATGCAGGAGATAATTAAATATGGTCTAAAATATAATATTACTTAAGTTTTGAGTTTTGATAATAATGTCATGTGATGTTCAGAAGTACCTCTACTACCCTCTGCCACCCTCTGCCACCCTCTGCCTCTCGTCTGCCACGTCGGGGATATAAGGCGCGAAATCTTAAGTTGAGTTTAAAATATAGACACATCATAGACATTTTATCATCATGTTTATCATACACATCTGATTAATTGACTCGCTTGAAAGTTAGTCATATCAGTAGGCACTGAATCACTCGTGAAATCATACCAGGTGACCTTCAATACAAAAGCCTGATTCTATACGTTTATGTCGAAGTACTAAAAGGAGAGGAAGGGTTTTCATGCTCGTAAACGTACGTAGTGAGTGACGAACATTACTCTTTGCCTGCATCAGAATTAATGGTGTGACTATAAATATACAAGATGCTCAGACAAACTGAGTCCAGACCCCATCAGCTATCCTAAGAAGTATGCAGAGCTACAGAATTCAGGGACCAATGATATAGAATTTATGTTTAATAGTCTCTGTCTGTCTAAAGTGTGATTTTAGACCAGTAGTAAATGTTTAACACTAAACAAATACTAGCTGAACTGGCAAACGTTATTTTACCATTTAAATTGTTTCAGGGAATTTCTAGTCGATAAAATGAAAATAATATGTTAGATGTGTATATTAAATAGTTATAAACCTATTCTCAGACCTACCTAATGTTTATGCAAATTTCATTTAAATTGGTTCAGCCGTTTCGGATGAGTTTGGTGACAATCATTGTGACACGTCAATTTTGTGTATAAGATGCAGAGTGTAGTTTTATATAGTTTCCGCGCATTTGTTCAAGAATACTTGGTTGGGCGGTATTAAAACTCACTTTCTCGTCAGCAATGCCGTGGTTGACCAGCATAGCCAGACCCTTGTTGCTGAGCGCTGTGAACAACTGCTGCCCGATACGTCGGACCACCGATTTCATTGGACAAATGTCCGTACCTGAAATTAAGAGAAACACTATTTAGTACACTACAGTTTCCTTATTTGTACAAGAAGAAAGAGTTTAGAATCACGCGATTAAAAATACTAGTTTTTTTTTCGTTCTCCCTTTACTTACCTACATTTCATAAAGCTATTTTAGTATGAAAGAGGTAAATGTTATTTTAATATTATAACTAAAGCTGTGTTTATAAACTGAAGCTAATTTCAAAGCCATAGGCTTTATCTAGCCATTTCTATTCAAATTTGCTTAGATTTTAAGGTCAATGGATGCAGGGCCGCGCCGCCCTTATGTGCGAAGTGTGCGGCGCACACAGGCGCCAGGTCTATAGGGGCGCCGCGCCCGCGCCCCCTAAATTATTTTTGTTACCTACCTACCTTGTTACCTAAAAGATTTAGAAGTAAGTAGGTAGAATAGGCCCAACATACGCCTTGTAAACAACAAAACACCTATTACGCTCATTGAACATATCGCTGCTTTCATATTATAGGGGCACAATTCAAAAAACATGATTGATGGGAAAATGCGTTTAAAGAGTTTTGAGCCTCTGTATTTTCACAAAATCGGTCATAAATAACTTTAAAATCATATAACTTTATAAGTGTATGTCCATTAAGCAGGAAATGTCCATATATTATTCAAACTCGAAATCTCAATTTTTATAGATGTGCCCCTATAATATGAAAGACGCATCCCTCAATATGTAATGTTTATTATTATTCACGTTTAAGGTTTCATTTTACTCTTAGGGTTTTATTTTACATTACTTATGAGCTCAAAGTTAAAACGGCGGCAGTTCTTTTGAGCCTTAGAGGCGTCGAGTTTGTATTAGTATGTATTAGTGAGTTTGTGTTGTGTACGCAACCCGCTGCGATGCGTGCGATATAATGAACGAGATAGCCAAGACAAAACAAAACAATTGAATTTGTTTAACAAAAAAGAGCCCTAAGAATTATCTTACGACTATCGTATAGAGAATCATGCAAAGATTTTTTTAAGAGATTAAAGATTTTAACAGTTCCTGCTCTTTATGTATACGTGCTCTTGACAAACTTTAGAGATAAATGTGGTTGCATTGAGACAGAACAGAATAAGTTAATAAGAGAGTCCAAAAGAAGAAAAGATTTCTACCTCAAACAAGAAAGTGTTCCCTTGTACAAAATAGTTGAACATGCCCCAAGATACCAGATAACGAAAATTTATAATTGTATTCCAAATGAAATAAGACTAATAGAATCTCCTCTAGTTTTTAAGAAAAAGCTGAAAGTTTTTCTTTTAGATAATTGTATATACGACATAAGAGAATTAGAGCATTGCATTTAAATATATTTTTTTAATACTATCGAATTTTAATTTAACTATTTGACATTTATTTAGCATTTTGTGATTATTATTTTTTGATTATTTTGATTTATTCACTATTATTAATTGTATATTTAGATTTAAGTTAGTCCTAAGTTAGTTGTATCAATTCTGACACAATGAATATTGTTTGATGAATAAATAAATACAATACAATACAATCATTTGATTGCAATTATGTGTAAGGTTGATTTTTTATAATAAATAGTTAAGAAAGATTTGGTCTGGTTACGAGAATCTTATCAGGAAAAGAAAACAAGAAGAAGAACGTAATAAAAATGCAACTAATAGTTTACGGCTCAACCATCCATTTGGACACCATCATAAGAGACAGAAAGCAGTCAGGTCATCGATGAAAGTGTTAATAAAACTGATTAAAAAAACGCTTCAAGTAGTGGTCGGTATGAATTTTTATGTAATTTTCTACACAAATAAATATAAGTTCTGTTTAAGATATAAAACAAAAAACTAATTTTGAATAGAAAAAAATACTTTCTCCCGGCTGTTTTAGAGACTAGGCGGAAGGAACAGACATTAATTAATGATATTTTATTTTATATACTTTTTACCAAATACTTACACCGTTAACCCTTAAGCATTTAGTTAAAGCTATGATTTAAATATTACAAATTTATTTCAGTCAAAATTAAAAATTTAAAATATTCATTAAAAGTCTAAAATCTTGCTATTTACTTTACTGTTATTAAATTATTGGTTTTGAAAGGTGATATACAAGTAAATATTCTGTAAAAAAATTTAGCGTCTACTTATTAACGTTTTTAAAATTGAGCAATAAAATACGATAAAGACACGTTTATTGTATGAAATGTTTTTTTTTGTATTTGTTGTCATAGCGGCAACAGAAATAAATCATTTGTAAAAATTCCAGCTTTCTAGCTATCACTTATGAGATACCTACAGCCTGGAGACAGACAGACAGATAAACAGCAAAGTCTTAATAATTGGGTCCCGTTTTACCTTTTGGTAGGGAACCCTAAAAAGAGGCGCTTCAGAGGTTCCGCACACAGGCGCTGCCTGGGGTCGGCGCGGCCCTGAATGGATGATCCAACCTTCAATAAAGGTTAAATTTAAAACTGGCCATTTATTCAACTATGTATATTCTACGTTGTAAGACAATCAAATTGTTGCTATATAAATCCCACACTCAGTTTATGGTAGATAAGGTCAGAGTCTGATGAGCTGCTAAAAATGCTGGGCAGGCGGTTCACCTCACCTATCCTGTGGAGTTCCGTGTTTACTGACTGACCATGACATCGCCGCATGCTCATTATTTTCCTGTTAAACCTTAACTTGGTTCTGCTTTAATCGACAGAGTACACTACATATTTACCTAAGGATTCTTGAGAATTCTTACTAAACGTTTTTATTGTCAATTAGCAGAGTACAAACATCGTAGTTTATTTCAATATCTTCGTAAATCATTGTTTTTGTCTAAGTAGATGGCAATATTACAAAAAATTGTTAATCGTAACTCCTAGATCAAGTTTAATCAGAGCATTTAATAGTCTTACAAAACTTTATGTATGGGGTCATTTATATGCATTAAATGTACTTGGCGATGAATGGTGTATTTGATCTTTAGAAGTCTTTCTCACCAGGATTTCATAATATTGTACGAGTCCTAAAAAACATGATATTTACGACTTACAATAAAACTTTGGAAAATTTACTACATAAGCATACCTACTTTTAGGAGTCAAAGTATAAATTTCATATGAGTTTCGTTTTCATTTTAAACTAGTGCGGGTATTTATATTATATAATTACATAAACATAAACGTTCACGCCGTTTATCCCCGAAGGGGTTGGCAGAGGTACCAATACTCCTGAACTCACATGGCAAGCGCCATCTAGTTTCCAGAGAAGGTACCCACGTTTTGCTTAGACAGTGTACTCACGTGATAGGAGGCAGGCCTATCGCCGTTTTTGAACGAATACACTGTCACATGACTAAGTACAACTCAGCCATGTGGGTTTCCTCACGACTTTTTCCCTCACCGGTTAGCAACCATGATAAATTAACCACACATATGACTTTAGAAAAGACAAATTGGTGTAGGCCCGTCCCAGGATTGGAACTCACGCCCTTCTGTTTTCGGGCGGGTGTTCTACCCACTGGACTATCATGGCGCTATTATATCATAAATACGACCTATATAATTTGTTTCAATTCAAAATTAGCTATATGCCAGTGTAGGCCTCATCAAAATCGGTCCAGTAGTTTCAGAGTAAAAACAGTCATTAATTTGTAATTTATCTCAATTCATTTATTAATACCAATGGGTGTTTTTCTCTCGTACATTGGATTTAAATTTAAGGGAATATTATTTCGGTGTCACATATATTGGTTATTGCTTATAGATAACTACTACAAATGATAGACCAAATAATAAAGTAGATTCACGAACATGGTATTCTTTGTCTACGAAATCTTTAAATATATTTATTTCAATGACAACTACGTCTGATTGAAACAGGTTCTTATTGATTATACTTTCGAAAAAGGTTAAGACCGCGAGACCTTCGCGTGATTCGGTGAGTACCGGCTTAACTGTTTGCGTATCATTTTATCATTAACACTTATGTAATTATAGTGATAAATTATATTACGTACTTCGGTCTCCAAATAAACGGTTGATATGTTTTATCTTGGATCCGCGAATTATCGTAATGAATGTGTGAGTTTATTAGTGGTTACAACATAAAACTATTATTTCAATTTGAGATCCTCACTTATTTTTCCTTATTTGTTATGTCGCTTTAGTGTTTGGTGTCCGGTTTAGTTTATTTATATCAAGACTCACAAGAAATTCCCAAAATAAAAATGTTTTTATCGTCACATGACTAATAAGAAAGTATTTAGTTACGCAAAGAGTCGAGTGAGATAACTTGTATTAATTCGTTTAGTTGTTGAGCTTCCATCGCAAAAAAAACTTTATTTTACTACCTTTTCTTCATTAAACTCCTAAAACTGATGTGGAGTTATTAATTTTTTGAGTTCTGTATTTCTCTTTTAAATCGATTGATACATTAAAGCTACGAGTATAGAAGGGATCATTTTTCGTTAACTTTGCACACAGTTCTTCATTTTTTTGATATCAAAGCATTCATCATTGCAGGTTGAAGACAAACAAAGAACACATGAAACAACTAATCTTAAATGGCACACAAGAGATGAGTCCAGACTCGCATCGGCCGTTAACGGAATAAACAAAGTGTTTGTTATTAGTCGCAATCATCGTATCGGCTTCGCATGTGGCACTGAAATTAGAGCACCATTATAATTATGTGATCACGAGGTCACTCCGTGGACATCTTGTGTTCCAAGATGGCCCTAAATTATTTATTTGGTTAATAGTTTGCTCTGTATATGTAAATATACCAGCTCAAACTAGATTTCGTTATCTGCATGTAATGCTAGTAAAGGAAGTTTTTAACTATTTGTGTTGTAGCCGAAATTAGGTTTCTTTGTATAAAGCATACATGGGCAACGGCCGGCCCGCTTTGGCTTTTGACCCGGCCCGCGGCACATTTTGAAATTTCAAACCGAAACTGGGTATGTGTGCTGTATAAAATAGAAAAATAATTTAAAAACTGAAATTAACGACTACTTGTAATATAAATGACAACCATTGCTTGTTATGGCTACCTTTAGTGTGTTAAATTCTAGCGGGCGTACGCAATGAATAGGTAACTTATCGAAAAACGCAATAACATCGCATTATCGTGGTGCGGTCACTAAAAGGTTCAAAGTGTTCGCGAATGGGCTTCATTGGAAATTCGGATGAAAAAGCAACTGAATTGGACATTCAGAAAAATGATTTGATACTTTGCATTGCATTAACCACCAACAAAACACCATTGAGTCTTCAATGGTGTTTTGTTGGTGGTTTTGTGTCTCTAGTAAACACTATCAATTTTGTTCGATCTCGCGCGCTTAACCATTGCCAGTACAAAGCATTTTTAGAGAATATCACATCTGATTACAATGATTTGACGTACTTTTGCAAAGTAAGGTAATCACCAAGGAAAAAAAGCAAAGGAAAAAAAAATTAAACAGATTTTATGCCCTTAAAAAGGAATTTCTGATTTTATGGGAATCAAGGAAAACCCATTGTAGAACTTAGTGACCCAAAATGGTTAAGCGATTTAGCATTTCTCGTCGATATCACAAGTCACTTAAACAACCTCAACTTGAAATTACAAAAACAGGGTCACCTGGTAAATGAATTATACAGCCACCTAAATGCGTTTCAAACCAAAATTTGCTTATGGTAAATCAAATGAGGTCTAGAAGCTACTATCATGTTCCAACACTAAGTAGCCATGAAAATGTAGCTTACGATCAGTACGCTGAGGAGCTAAAATTACTATCGGAGCAATTTGATAGCAGGTTTACAAATTTTAAGAATATGGAAAGAAACTTCAATCTTTTCGCTACTCCGACCAAAAGTGAAGTAAAAGATGCTCCATTGCAGCTGCAAATGGAAATGATCGAGCTTCGGGAAGACACTAACTTGAAGTCAAAATTTGATGACATGGACTTATACGAGTTTTACAAGACATATGTCGATGAAGAGAAATACAAACAGCTGAGAGCGATCGCGAGACGAATTGTTTGCGTTTATAGAAGTACATATAAATGTGAACAATTCTTCTCGATGATGAAGACTAACAAATCGAAACACCGAAAGAAGAGACTCACAGACGAAAATCTCGAAAACTCTTTACGCCTCTGTATAAGTAGAATTTGCCCAGACATTAAAAAACTTGTTGCAGAAGTTCAAGCACAAATTGCTCATTGATTGTAACAATACATTATCCATTAAAAATTATAGAACAGATATTACTAATTTTTTTTCCTAGTCTGTCTGGCCCGCGTCTGTATATTTATGATAAGTTTGGCACGCAACATGACAAAGGTTGCCCATACCTGGTATAAAGCATAAAATGCTTTCGATAAGTATTTTTATTTACATCGCACTAATCGAGTTGAATAAAATTGCATTATACGATTTTATGGCGTAAATATAAACCGTTAGAACATTGGATTTCTGGGTTATACTGTTGTTAGCCCCAACGAAAAAGCTAAATTTTTCTTTTCGTTCCGTGGTGTTATATTCATGAAAGGTGTTGACAAATTTAATATTTTTTTAGTCTATGGGACAGGAGGTGTAATTTATGTTTGTTTAATAATCATGAATAGAGTTGGATTCAATGTTGTGGACGATGCAGTTGGCCACGGTCTTGGACTTTACCATCCTTTCTCCTTTTTCTTAATGAAACTAGGAAACTGAGAGGAATCTTTGGTTGTTCAACACTAGGTACCTCAAATCTCGGTAACAGGCAAGCACAACGAAGTATTCTGCGATTATTACATCTAAATTTATAAAAGGTGGTAGAGAGTAAGCGTGTTAGGTCACTCTAAAATTCTAACGGTGCGAGGTGATTGAACGGGCGATTCGGGTTAAGAGCCCAGTATCAAAATAATATTTACTGGCTATAAGTGTATTGCATTCATTGATATTCACGAACCGCTTCATACATATATTAAATTCTATGTTATTTATCAAAAAAAATAAACATGACGATCACATACCTTACTAAAACTATTGACGGTATTTTATGACTAAACTCTGAGTTATGGATCTAAAATCAGACGACAACAATGGGGTCCTTAAAAATGAATGTAATCAAACAACATCAAAAATAAAAATTTACGAAAATAGAGAAATGATCAACATAACCATTATTTATAGATCCATATTTATTTTTATTGCCAGGGTTTATTGATCGCCTAACTTGGCACTATTTTGAGGAATCTCTCGCGCTCGATTCCTTCATATTCACTATATGCTCATATACTTAAAAAAATATAAAGAAAAAACATTTATTGGGACGGATCTAGAAGAAGTTTGATAAGGAGTAATTGTTATCGACTGTAATCGTTTACAATAAGCACCGGTTATTATGGATATTAAATAGATTATAGGAAACATCACATTGTGAAGAACAATAGGTTTAACTTTTCCGAATTCCTTTGCTTAATTAATCCACTCTATTGTTAACTATTACTATCTAAGAAATAACACGTGTATTATTAATACTACTAAATACATACTTATACTCGCAGCTTTAAAGAGGTAGAGTCAGAGCTTTAGAATGAGGAAAATCATAGCCACTTTTGGAAGTCGAATGGGTAAGAGAAAGGATAGGAGATTTATATATTCCCCACCCCACTGCCCATATATGTCCCCACCAAGGGGCTCGAGCCTACCCTATATAGGGTGATTTGGCCTTAGTCCACCACGCTGGCCAATTGCGGGTTGGCAGTTTAACTACTACTACCATAATAGTAGCCGGGCCCGACGGCTGAACGTGCCCTCCGAAGCACGGAATCATATTAATTTTCGGATAATCAGGTGATTCAAGCCTGCAATATCCTTCCAGACTGGGTTAAATCTTACAAATTAAATTTGTAAGGCTACCACCCCCCGGGAATCGAACCCGAGACCTACGTATTTGAAACCAAGTGCGGAGGCAGACAGATTTATATATACATACTTCCATTAAGCGACAAACCGGTGGACAGAGCTGCAAAATCATAATTTGTGAGCGACATATAGAAAGTCACAACGGGCAAGTCCAAGTCCAAGCAACCAGTCGAGTATCCTACAACTATCTTATTTAGAAATATTTTTAATTTTGTTTCATTAGTAGTTTTTACTAGTTTACATTCAGTCGAAAACATCTTTGTCATTGAAACAAAGTATCGAAATGGTCCGATTAAGCCACCAACTTATAAGTAGTATAGTTTCAAAATAATAATAATTACTTATTTTGTCCAATCACTGTTAATTTTAAAATTAATTACAACGCCGGGTAATGGAAATCGCTGCGGTACGTTTATTCTACGAGCAATAGTTATTTTAGATTTATCTACGGTCTTTTCTGATAAGTTAACAAAATGTCTCGTATTTGCTCTTTGTTGTAGCTTCCGGGTACGTACTTGAACGTACTTATGTACTTATACGTACGTAGGTGTATAAAACAGTAAAACTACTAGCCAAAATTTCAATAAGACAACCAGTACTAGACTAGTTTTCTTAACCATATATTTTCTTTGTCCCCAAGTACGAAAGTTAATATGCGTATTTCAAAGAACCTAGCCGTATGATCGATATTTATAATTTGAATAATCAGGTCATTATAAACCAGAGTAGTAGTAATGATTATCATTATAGGCAATTACTCGGAAGGCAGAACTCGACGCCATCCAAGACAACTATTGCCGGAGAAGGTGAATATAGAAAGTGAAACTATAATGAGTTGACGTTCACCACTTTAAACTTTTTGCAGTGTGTTTTATTTTAACGTTTCGTTGCCTTTGTTCGTGATAAGATTAGAACAGTTTTGCAACCCGTTTTTGTGGCAACACTGCGTGACGTGGCGTAAGAGCAGCTGTTATAATTAGATACATACAAAAACTAACTTTAAGTTTCCTGCAATAAAGCTTAAGTTTGAGTGGCTTCTTGTAAACGGTTTGGCCACTTATCTGAATTTAAATAATAAAGTCTATAAAAACTACTTCTATATTTAAATTTAATTCAACGCAGCCATTTTTTGTTTCGTGTTCTTTATTAAGGATGTATAAAACATTAAATTTATAATAAACCTGCAAAAAATGTGCATGTAGTTGGTGAAACCCAAATCGTTGTAGGTAGAACGGCATCGCCAGAAGAACAGACAGAAAAATAAGGTTTAAATATTACAACCTTACTTCATAATAAAAACAACCCGAATACGTGAGGTCTGTATCATAGAAACACAAAAATATAGGGTAGAGCCGTCGTCAAACATAATATACATCATCCATTTATGTTCCTGGCGTAATTGCAACGTGCTTGCAAAGAGGATTTTTTGATACACATATAAAAAACCATAATTTGACTTTTTGTGAAGGTCTGTGTTCTGTTTATATGATATTTCCCTTATAATTTATCATTTATTCATTGCTTTGTAGTGTCTGCTTAGAATAGCACTACCCCATTTCTTCCGGTGAGTGTACATAAGAGATTTTAGGGCGATGCGGTTGGAGACCTATCACCAACCACCTTTATTTCACCGTCTTTTCCCCACTCAACTTTTCCAAAAGTAGCTGAGGAATTTCTAATTCCTTGCAATGAAATCTAAATTATATCGTGAGTTCGTCGGTTAAAATGAGATGAGGTTATACGATACATTGTAACAGTCACATATTCTTTTAACTACAAGATATGTATTTAAAGTGACAAGTGTGCTACTATCGCATCAATTAAACAAATAAAAAATTTCGACACCAGCGGACTCGAACCCACGACATCCGGGTATACGCCCCGTCGCTCTGCCAACTGAGCTATGATATCAAGTGACCACTAGCGCGAAAATTTGTATTTGCGTGTTTCTTTACAGCTTTTACTTTTATTATTTCCTTAATTGGCCAAATTATTAATCCCAACATGAGGTTTTCATGCAAAACAAAACCTAATTATGCTACTACCGCAGGTGATCAATTTTTAATACTACATACATATACTCACGGCTGTAAATCCCTAGAAGGGGTAGCCAGAGCTAAGGAATTAGAAATTCCTCAGCCACTTTTGGAAGTTGCATTGGGAATAGATGGTAAAGTAAAGGTTGTTGGTGATGGGTCTCCAACCGCATCGCCCAAAAATCCCTTAAAAGCCCCAATACCATTAGTCGCCTCTTACGTACACCCATCGGAAGAAATGGGGTAGTGCTATTCTAAGCCGACACTACACAGCAAGTTTAAGTTAAGTTAAGTTTTTAATACTGTTAACTGTTTTAGTACTTGACTAGTGAAACTGAAACCTTGTACGAGAGGAGACCTTCACCTTTCATCATGAGCATTACAAAGAATTCGTATGAGGCAGCAGATAGCAATCGTAGTTATATCTTAATAGAGGTGTGATAAGACAAGTATTGATATCGATAAGTGGTCGATCAATTGAGATACTTACAATATCACTAGTTGCGATTTCGTCAGGAATAAGTGTAGCGTAGAAATAATTGACAAGGAATACTTTTTTACTTTATGCTGATTTCCTATATACACATAATTAAAATTTAAAACATCAACTTCCAAATGTGGTTGAGGAGTTTCTAGCTCTGAAGCTCTGGCTACGCCTTTTTGATATTTATGGCCGTGAGTATATGTATGTATGTTAAAACTTAATATTTCAAACCATAGATAGCCATGTATATGTAGCCTTTGTTCGTAACAAAGAGACCCTCAAATTATACCCTATTGTATCGATTGCATAGAATATAGTTTTGTCCTTGAATACTATATGAAGTGAGGTGAAGGTATCTAATAGAAACAAAAACGAATATTTTATTCAGACTTGAATTTCATATTTTTTATGTTCAGAGAATTAGTTTAAAGTAAATTTAGATTTCTGTAGCCAAGATTTTTATAACCGCATTTATAATGCAAATATAATGATATGACGTTTTCCCCTAAAGTTACGATAATATTAAAGCATTAAAATCAAACCCATAAAACCAAACGTAAGAAAGTAAATTTTCAAAGGAAGACTTTTACAGACACTGAAAAGTCCTCTGGCTATAAATCCGTATGACAGGTAGGGCTTCAGAATTAGAAACACCTTAACAGCTTTTGAAAGTGCAAACGGTAAAATATTGTAAAATTAAGGATGGCCGATGATGGGGCTCCCTCCCTCCTGCACAAAACATTAAAAATCACTTTAAAACACCCAGTTCCCTAAGTCGCCTGCTGCTATTATAAGCAACCACTACACACCAGTAAAAAGTAATCTTTACATTAGTTTAAATACAAATTAGTTGTGCTTATATAAGTAGGACTAAAGCTATATAATATAAATCCAACTAACGTAAGAAAGTATTCCGTTTGTAATTCAAAGAAACTGTGTTGAAGTTACACGTGCTGTATATTTGTCACGTGTGTCAGGTTTGGAGATTGTGTGGAAACAGTAAGAGCTGCATATCTGCAATTAGCCTGATATCAATCGGTTACTTCGCAGCTGCAAGGGAAAGTGCTGCTTTCATTAACTTGCAGAATACTCGTAAATATTCAGGATCGGATTTCCGCGAAGGCTTAATCTAGACCATGTCCAATCAGTAACACCGACCACTTTAGCCGACGACTTTCGTAGCTTTCCTTGTTTAATGCGATGGAAACGTTAATTTGTATTTGTATTGACGTGAAGGGTAGAGGGAAGGATGTATCAACAAAATATATGATCTATCGTGCACTTGCTTTAGAGATTGTATTAAAAAAATACTTATGCGTTTTACATTATCTGTTTCTTTATCGATAAGAACATCAATGTTTGTGACAGATTTTATATTGTTTTTCATCGAAGCTAAGCGATAGCACTTTAATCTTATTTCACTGAAATTTCATCGATATCGTAGCATATTTGTGAGCATTTTCTGATTGCGACGGTGCTGGTTTGTACGCACTCAATGTCCTTACGTACTTAGACGGTTAGCAAACACACCAATTTGTGTACACAGATGGCGATGGCTTCAAGACGACAATACTTATCATGCGTCACTTATGGATACAATATACATCATGCACATAATTTCAGCTTGGCAGCTGGAACAATAGGCATGCCTTATCTACCACAATCAAATAGCTTCGCGAAACAAAATTACGATGACAAAGACGGTTACGCGTGATTCACATTATGTTGATTTTTCAGTCCCTAAGTATATTTAAACTACATGCATTGAATAGTTTTGAACTTTGATTTGTGAAATAATATTTCAAGGGAAAACTAATTAAATAAAGGATGGTATCTATAGGATAGTTACGGAGTAAACTTAAAAAAAGGAACATTAAAACTCATGATGATCTCAGTTTAAACCTTAGATTATTTTTATCTTTAACACACAAAGAACTTTATTATCATCAATTAAAGTAATTTAGTCGAATTTGGAAATAAAACTTGATCATGTTACCATACCGCAGATATGAGTAACTATACAGATATGTACTAGTTGCCGTTACCAAAGAAACTATTGGAGCACGCATAGCATGTGACAAAAAGATAATGAAAAAATACTTGAATCGTCATTATCGTATGAAACGGGGTTTTGGGGACAATTTCGGTTGTGTGTTATGTGGTCTTGACATTCGGAGGACTAGTGACATTGTTCTAAAAACCCATTTTATATTTTCACTATTTTCAAAATAGGGTTTTCTCTATGATTAACATAAAAGCGATGGATGGGATAATCAACATATTTATGTTAAGCAGATCCTAGAATTTTGTATTTTTGCCTAATTTATAATTTCAATGATACATAGCATGCGCCGAGACGGTGCGTGTGGGCTTGGATTTATATTTTCAAACGTTTTTGAATTTTCGCACTTATTGCTGGCAAAAATTACAGAAATAAGTTTCAAATTATTCTTTAAATCATCAAATTGCAATACACATTTTTTTCTATAGTTCGCTTTGGTTAAAATTAATAGTATTATTCTATCCTGTTGCTTCCGCACTGCGTGGCGTATTATCTAGGGAAATATAATAATAATTTAAATGAGCAGTAAATATGGTTATCAGTTTATTGGACGAGTATCAAGAACTGACTTGTACATTAGGCATTATATCAAACACTATATTTAAAAAAATATCAAGCTTTACAATGAATTCAAGAAAATAATGTACACAAGTGTGGCGCACACACAAAGGACGTAGCATATCTTAATAGCTTGAATATTATTAAATTGTTTTTCACTTTGACTCTGGGCTGATTTAAATGATGAAAGACAGGAGGAGGATAAATATGAATTTCCCTAGTAGTTTTGGCGTAATTAAATATATGTATGTATAAAAAAACTAGGAATCAATATTTATAATATGGCTTAATGTTATTAACAGTTCTATTTTCATTGTTATTTGAGACAAAAGATCTTCTATAAACATATGTAATACAATTTAAACTCATTCAGTTAGACAGGAAGCTATAAGAATCATCATACATATACAATGTCTGCGGTGAATTAGATATAACGATATAGAAATACATCGTTTGAAGACAAGGCTGCTTGTTTGTAGACAATAAGACCCATTACTTCTGTGATTATTTGAAGGTGCAGATAGGCTAGATATAAATAAACCCATGTTATAAAATGCGATTCTGTATTTCTTGGTTCAGTATGTTTCTCTCATGAATGTATAAAAACAATCAGTATAACCGTATAAGCTGTCTGTACGTCTGCCATTATTTACTCGACACTTAGCATTATGTATTTCTTTACAAAATTGGCAAACGGATATTTCAGTGAGTCATTCCAAGTCATGAACTCATGATGTTCATGCAAGTCGTGATTACCAACTCAGCGAATGTAGGTTACTAGGATATCGGCCACTAAGCTCATTGTGCTGAGCGAAAATTTGTGACTGGACTATTAGCACATCGGCAACTCATTTGCGTGTTAAAACCGGCATGGCTGCCGGCCCACACAGTCCAACGTTTCAACTAATACTACAACTAGAACGGCTTCTATTTGTATGAATACATGCACAGTTATGGTTTCAAAACGAAAGTTGGTTCCTGCTTTAATCATCAGCAAATCTTTCAGTTACAATAGCTTCATCTACTTTAATGGACATGTCAATGTAAATGCGAACATCGCAAAGATATAATATTTGTCTAGAGACGTGTTGTTAATTTATCATGGTTGTTACCGGTGAGAGAAACATCGTGAGGAAACCCACATGTCTGAGTGGTACGTAGTCATGTAACAGTGTATTCGTAACAAACTGCGATAGGTCTGCCCCATATGACGTGATTACACTGTCAAAACAAAACGTACTCTGAACACTAACTGACAATGTCACGTGCGATTCAGAAGTATTCGTACCTATGCCAACCCCTGCGGGGATAATCGTCGTGAACGTTTGATTTTGATATATGATTTATTTGATATATTGTTTCTGTGACCATGATATAGCATGATGCAGGTATGTTGGGCGAAAACTCGCGTGTTTCTAAATCACAGTAGTAGCGCTTGTTTTATAAAGTCTTTTGTGTATCGTTAAAATGATCGTTTTCCTGAGGAGTGGAGAGATACGGATATTTATTTCATTTTATTTATTTAATCATGAACATTTCAAATTAAGGGTACAGCGGAGTATTACAGGGGGTTTGAGCCCATCTCTTAGAATTTGATAATTTATTATATGAATATTATAGTTGAATCGTTAACTACTTAAATAGAAAAGTGGAAGGAATACATCCTGGTTCGAAGCGTGTTAAAAATAGCACCTAAGAATGAAGATGCAAAACTTACGTCATTTTGTCTTAACGATAAGCATATGTAAGATATGATGCAATAAAATAAATAGTTTGTATAAAGTTTAACTATCTACCATAAAAAAAGATAATACTACAATCAAACTTAGTTCACTGTATAGGTTATTAACTTTAATATGAATATTTAATTTTATATCATATATAACTACATAAACACACTAAAATATATCGTATGTATCTCAAACAGCCCGTAGCGTAGCTAACGAGGATCCTTTCATTAAAAGCTAGGGTTGTATAGGTTTTTTTATAAAATATCAGTTGTAGTAAGTGTTCATCACATTCACATCCAAGGAAGTAATAAAATTTCTCCTGGGTTAACATTTAAGTTGGAGCCGTTTTTAACTGCATAGATGGCGGTGACTAAGGGTATGGGGCTTCTCAAGGTGGTTTTTGGGCGATGCGGTTGGAGACCCATCACCAGAAACATTTACTTTACAATCTTTTCCCTCTCTTAAGCTCTGGCTTACCCATTTTGGGATTTATGGGCGTGAGTTTATGTATGTATGTATGATACTGTACATTAAACACTGAGCATTGCTGTTATAGTATTTACATAATGATTAGACAACAATGACTAACTGATTATTGCATATCACATTTCTTTCGTTTAATGACAAAGGGGTGCTAATGACAGCAATATTTAAACTGGCATAAAGCTGATTTAGTCCAAAATTTTAGAATTGGAATCTTTTGCGTCATCGGCAGTAACGAGTATTTAATAATAGGTGTGACAAAAACTATAAAGGTACAAGTGCCTGAGACAGCTCGGCTTTACGTAGTTATTTTTAAATCTGTAGAGCGGCGCCTCGTGCAAGAAATGAGGTGTTCTGTCTGCCACATGGTTCTATAATACAATTGCAATAAGTATAAAAAAACACATCAAGTACCTACTAATTAGTATTAACTAATTAGTAGTAGTACATAATCTATTAATATCATGATGATCTTATAATACAAGTTTTCATGTATGAATCTTAATGGCTTTTAGCAAAAAAATAAAATATGGTTCTAGGAACATGCGCAGGAAACGTATTATGTATGACTTAGTATATTTTTCATTTTTCTACGATTACCTAGAATTGAAATAGTATTAATTTAGAATTATCTAGTACCTCGAGTTTAATTTTACAAAAAATAACCTTTGTCATCACAGAAATTCATTGAAAACATTTTCGAATTTCACAATCTTAACTAAATACGAACAAGAGATGAGCAAGTCCTAGATTTTTAATGAGACCGCCGCTATGACAGATGACCGCAAAACAACATGTTAAAATTAATTGCACCTATCAAGTATTATATTATCTGTGGTTTCAAATAGGCGGAAAAATATTTGTCAACGGTAAGAAATTCCTAATAATATCAATAGAAAACGGAATATATTCTGTCAGAGTTCTGTGACCTTTCACAATTATTATAACTTACATAAATTTACAAACAGGATTATTAAGAAGCCATTGATTCCGAATCATGTATTTGTGGCTTATAGTCTAATGTGAAATGTCTTTATCAAACAAGTTTTTTTGAGGGATAATTATAACTAGAATAGCGAATACACTAGAATAAATAAAATATTATCGTAATAAACTAATTTATGCAAGTTGTTGAGTGTAACAAATAAACGCACTTATTCTAGCCCTATAATACTCTACCCGAGTATAAGAAGAAATATATGTATAGTTTTTTGAATTGGCAATGAAAGTTTCTTATAAAAGAACTGAATCTGTTTTACTGATCTTGGAGTTTAGAAATATTGGCTTTGTCGTTCGCATTGTCATTTTGTGTTGCTTGGGGTTGACAGGCTGATTCAAATGGCAATAGCAACGCATAATCTCCAAATTTTATCTGAAGATTTGAATATATTTGAAATATAACGTATTTTTAAACATATTGAAGCACTTTTAAAAAAGAAACGTATAGTTTGTATCATATGATTAGTTTCGTTTTTAGTCAGGGTAATATTCGCTTTAGATACAGGTCAAAACATATCAAGATATGGAAGGATATAATAATCTTAACTATATAGGTTGTCTTCACATTCTGAATGTCACGTAACTAATTCTTTCTTTACCAATGAGTAAATGTAACACAGTTTTAATTCAATTGAAACACAAATTGATTCAATTATTGCATTATCAGTTCTAGCTATAAATTGTCGCCATTAGTAGCAAGAAATGGAAATGTCGTGGTAGATATATCGAACTATGCACGTGTGTGATTGTGATAACGTTCATTTTACTACTTTAGTTCTTTTTGTTCATAGTTTTGCCACAAAAATAAGTTTGATTTCAAGCTTGAAACCAAAGGAAAATCTATCGAATAGGCACACAAAGATGGCATCTTTGTGAACGGTACAACTAATGCCGCTACTCTGTTTTTCTTTCGATACTTTCTGTAAAATATATATCTGGTTAAGTAAGATTTTTTTAAGATATGTGTTATAAGTTAGATAGCAATTGTATTAATATTAATAAAACTATTTCAGTCATGCTCAGGCATCATCAGGCAGGATCATGTCAGATGATCCATTTAGATATTGTTACTTTACGGGAATCCATTTAAGCATGTTATTGTATTTTTACAAATTAAAAGCTTTTATTTTGTAGTTGATGTTATAAAAATAGTACAAATACCTTAAATTTAACACGATATCTTTACTATATTCAATCACGCGGATAAAAGCGTATCGCATCATACCATATGAATCAGAATTCTTCGTAAGTACTTCAAAGTTCAATAACTGCAAGGATCTGTAACAGCTGGCTTCTTAAGGAAAATGAAACAACACTGCAGGAAAATAAATAAGGATGTGCTATGTCGTATGCTGTTGATGAAAATAAAATCCATGAGAGAATTTATGAAGAGGCAATTATAATCGGAGCTGACGGTCACTCATTGGCCTCTATCGAAGATGTCCGCAACAACAAAGCTTGCGCATCATCTAATCTTACTAATGAGGGGTTACCCCACCCCAGTCTGTGATGTCCTGAACCGTATGTGGCTGCCACTCCAACACTTTTAAGCCTTCTAGCGGAATAGATCTGCACACTTAGCAAATGATTTCCTATGCAAGACTAAGCAACACGCCATTGTGAAAATTTCTTTCTGCTGTCGAAGCTAGTTGGAGCCTATTGGATTCGACGACTATTTGCGGAACATCCTAGACCCTCTTGTTTCTCCTGATCGTTGAATGTTATCTAGCTGCTTAAGTTTAAGAACTAAGTGAACTCTTTACTCTAGCTCTACCTGACTAGTCGTTACCAATTGAATGACGTAGTGCATGTTATTATGATTAGGCTCATTGGAATGTACAGCTCCTAGGTATCTATCAAATATTCTTTGTTTTTAATATACTTGTCCATCCATTAAGATATAGAGACGGTGCTTGTTTTCATATTCTATCTTGCTCGGACTGCTACAGAAGTAGTGGGGACTGTACGTTGTTTAAGTTTGTCCCTTTCATTTCGGTACAAAATAATTACAATTTCTTTTGTTACAGCTCTTATATTAGCAATTCTCGCAGCCGTTTTTATTGTATGGGTCTTCATTTGTGAATTCATAGTTGGCTGTTAGTGTTCGGCAAAACCTATGCATTGATGCAATATTCAATGTTTTTGTTATATATCGATTGAGATTTTGTTCAATTGCTTCCTTTCTTTAAAGTTACTCAAAAGCTCTTTTAGGTATATGTATCCGTTAAAAGATGTTCGTTAATAATCTATAAATGTCGATACTTAGGTATTATTACGTACATTCTTGGGTGTGTTATTATAAGATAGATATTATATTATATCAGAATCACAACAGTAGTGTTATAGTGACTGTTGTGGGACGAACGGTTGGGGAACTGCGCGCGGTCTTTGAACCTTCGAAGCGAGGGAGAGCAGGATGGACAGTTAAGAACCACTCTGGTTTTCTGTTTAATGACAAATAAAGCATCGGGCCGCACAGCTGTCCGTTGCCACGCAACCAATCGTCGTCGATCCGACGAGGAAGGAATGCAGGTACAACTCCGTTTCTTTGTTCACCAACCTCTCTTTATTTTGTATAAACATTTAAGAAACCGTTATGAACATTTATTTGAAATGGAACACATAAAACTACAATCATCGGTATTATGTGGACAAAGATCGGTGTGGGAAACTTACCAATGTGTGCAAGATCGATAATAGGTATCTCGCAGCGAGACAGCAACGTCTCCTCGTGCTGCGGCGCGGCCATGGTGTTCATCATGCTGCGCTGATCAGCTCCTAGATTGAGTCGACAGAGGACACGAGCTCTCGCGCCTGCCGCAACACAACTGCACTGGCTTATCAGTTGACACTCCAAGTAATTAGCAATTAAACGACCGCGATATCAATGAAAGAGCAGCACTGACACACCGTGCGGTAAAACTTGAAATGTTAAAGTTTATTAAAGTTATGGATGGTCTCTTGGTTATTCCTTGTGTAGAAACGTTCTGAACTCATTTGCATAACCTTGTAATTTCTGCTGTAAGCGCTCTGCGATCTGACGTAGCAGCAGTAAGCTATACTGACTTGACACATTAAAAATTGGTAACAGTTTATCTTTCACAGCAATACGGAGGATTCGATAGGAAACTTTGATCCCGCGTGTGCGACCCGACGGCGTCGCGCCCCCCCCGTCCCTCGCAGATGAAGTTTCGAATGTCTATCTAGATTTAAGTAGCTCACCGTGTGCGATGAGCGTTACCCAGACGTGAGGTGTCGACTCTCACTTGTATATCATCGCGCGGACTTTCGCAACCGATTGGCGTGTCGAAACTGCTCAAGGTGGAGCACGTTGGTGTTTGCGCGAGGCGGCGATGGTGCGGCTCCGTGGACGCTCCGAGTGGCACTGCGCGCCGCCGCCCCGCCCGCCCCGCACGGTCCCACCACGCCGCATGATTCACGGCACTCGCTCGTGACGACACACATACGGCTCACTTCACTGTATTACTAACTCGCCCTCTTCAAACCACTTGACCAAAGTCTGGTAAAAATAAACTTCTCTAAACTGGGCTACGGACTATACGGTATACGGTTAACCGATGGCGGTGGCATAGCTTTCGTTACCAACATAAATTATCTATCTTTATATAAAACGATTTCTCGCTTAGGCTTACATTTCGAAATTGTTTAACCTCGAAGGACTTGATAAGAAAAACCTGACCTACATGGATATCATCATGTAGGTACTTTGATATTATTATTTTTTTGTTTAAATGGATACATACAAAGGAAAATACGAAGGTTGAGTACATGATATAAAATTACTCGTGATAAGAAGTCAGGAAGCCGGAGCGTTAGCCCTTAAATATAGGTTCATTCTTTAACATCGGAGTCATCGGATATAGAAAGAAAGATGGCGATGGAGAATACACATCACCACACCACAACACTGAAATGATTGCAAGTGCATACAAGTATAAGTTTGTGACCACTGAACCCAGCTATCGTTTCATTTTTAACATAAATATCCAACTCAAATTGTACCTATTGCATATTGCCTGAAAAGTCCCGAAAATAAAATAAAATCAGTAGAAAGTATGTTTCCAAGCAATTCTGTAACAACTATATACAGATGACACTTTTGCGTCTTTTCTATGGTCATAGAATGGGTATCATATTAGTCGCGTGTTTTATTTACTAAATAGGATAACGATGAGGTGAAACATCGTGAGGATACCCATACGACTGAGTTATCCTTTGTCATCAGAATATCAAACTCTCAAACTCAAAAGTTCACGCCATATATACCCGAATGGTTTGGCAGAGGTACTAATACTTCTGAACATCACGTGACAATGTCAATGTTCAGAGTACCATCAGAATATAATTGTGAATTCACGAATAAGTAAAATTGGGTACTCTGAACACCGGTTAAGAAAGGGTCACATCAACTTAGTAAGCAAACGAAGGTACTTCAGGGACCCTTCCGGTGACAGAGTAAACGCAATGACATACATACATACATGCATACATATACTCACGGCTATAAATCCCTAAAAGGGGTAGCCAGAGCTGAGAAATTATAAATTCCTCAGCCACTTTTGGAAGTTGAGTGGGGAAAAGATGGTAGAATAAAGGTTGTTGATGATGGGTCTCCAACCGCATCGCCCAAAAATCCCTTAAAAAGCGCCAAGTCCGTTAGTCGCCTCTTACGTACACCCACCGGAAGAAATGGGGTAGTGCTATTCTAAGCTGACACTACACAGCTTAAACAAACGCAATGAATATGCCTTAAAATCTTTCCAGCGTTTATAACAACCGTGCAAATAATATCTGCACAGATGCACTATTTTGTATGAAAAACTAGTGGTCCGCCCCGGCTTCGCACGGCTGGTTTTAAGTACTTTTCACTTCTAACCCCTCCTGTTGCGGAGCCTATTCATTACACATAAACAAATCTTCCCTTTCATAAAAATCATACGTTCTTTTGGCTTATTCCGATTATCCACCCTAAAAAATCCTCCCTAAGTCGGATATTCGGAAACGCATGTCCGATTATCCACCCTGAACGGGGTGGATAATCGGAATTCATAATAAAATGTTTCTTCCGATTTTCTACCCTGCCTACGTACAGTCCTTTACAGGAACATGTAAATTATTATTTATTGTGTGTCAGTGGTGAAAAGACCCTAAGTTTTAATTTTGTTATTTTTTGTTACGAGTTTCTTTCTTGTTATGGTTTCATTTGTCACAACAGTCAATTTAAATGGTTTTCACCCAAATCTACAGGTGCTTACCTGCAATTTTTTTATTTTTTTTTAAGATTACTTAAGTTTTTCGTTTAACAATAACTATTAAATTAAAACTTTCCACCAGGATAATTTTATTCAGACTGTAAGTAGGAAAGTAGGTATGTATATCTCTGTTGAAGTTTCTTGGACCAGGTTGTGAGTATGTTTCTGTGAATGACTGTACTTGGGGTAAAAAATCGGAAGAAACATTTTATTATGAATTCCGATTATCCACCCCGTTCAGGGTGGATAATCGGACATGCGTTTCCGAATATCCGACTTAGGGAGGATTTTTTAGGGTGGATAATCGGAATAAGCCGTTCTTTTCTTGGTCTTAAGCTACCTCTCCACAAATTTTCAGCCAAATCGGTTCATCCGTTCTTGAGTTATAAATAGTGAAACTAACACCACTTTCTTTTATATATGTGAAATGACTGGACAAGAAAATTCAATGAAGGAGTTGTAGAATTACTACTGAGCATAAAATACGATACACATACATATACTTTCGACTATTAATCTAGCTCATCAAGAAGTGGCCAGAACTTCAGAATAAAGGAATTTCTCAGCCGCTATCGGAAGTTGAGGAGGGATGGGATTTTAAAATAAAGGATGTTTTGTGAAAGGTCACCAGCCACATCGCCCATCTATCACTTATTACCCCAACATCCACAACCCTTTTTATATTACGTGAGATTCTACGCTTATGAAGCTTTCACTACCTCATCGCTGAAATATATTTGTTGTTTTTTTACTTCTTTAGATATTTTACTCAACCTGCTATCAAATAACTGTTTTATTTTATTCTGATTCCCACTTAGTTTATTTAATAGTAACCAATTATAAAAACCCCAAGTAGGTCTATGGCATGGCACCCGCGGTAATAACGCCGTAACGTACTTTTAACGCCTTAAAAATAGGCAGCAGCAAATATCTTTGCAGAAGATATCGGCTTCGAAACGCAATTAATTTTCATTAATAATATTGTCCACAATGCTGTAACATAATTACATACTTACCATCTAAGAAAACCATTGTGGAACGCAATAAATCAATTGAGTATTAATTTAAAACTACATGATTAGCACAACTGTTTGAAGCTTAAAATATTTTTAATAATCTATATCTATACTTATAATAAATCTGTAGAGAGGTCAATTCTGTACATGAAATATATTTTCAAAATAACTATCAGGTGGTGATTAGGGATCGATACTGATGCCAAAAATGCAATCAGTAAAATTTTTGTCTGTCTGTCTGTCTGTCTGTCTGTCTGTCTGTCGGTTTGTATGTTCCTTATGGAAACAAAAACTACTCGACGGATTTTAACGAAACTTGGTACAATTATTCTTCATACTCTTGCGCAGGTTTTTGTATACTTTCCAGCAGAGAAGTAATGGGGAAATTTGGGAAATTTTGGGAAAACGGGAGAAGTTACTCCATTTTTTAAGCTTCCGTCGCGTGTGCAGCCTTAATGGTTAAACTTACATAGAAATCATGTGTGGCGGAAATATTCTTCATAAAATTAACTAAAAAAAAATCCTCAACAGTATATGTCTATCTTTTACGGTTGACTCACAATATCACGTGTAATTCCAGATAGCTTAGCAGTTCGGAACATCCTGATTATATTTGTTTACTCTTACGTTTGTAAACCTCTCACTCATCCCTAATTTAAAAAGGTAACATTATTACCTATTTAATAAAAAAAGAATCATAGAAATCGGTAGATAAACACCGAAATTATTTATAAAATAAGCCATCACGCCCGTGATCGAAACCAAATCTTTACTAATTTACATATAACATACTAGATGGCGCCAGTAGTTGCATCCTACATAACGTAATGATTTAATTTTTAGATTGTTATAAATACTTCATGGCGTTTTATTCAAAAATTTGCTATTAAACGGAAATACTGAACCGTTCATTAAAGCGCATTCAAAATCACCAAACTACACTGTTAAGGGAGTGCTATAAATTTAATAAATTGAAAACATTACGCTGAATTTCACAATGCTTGAGCAGTGACTGAAGAAAGAAACCTCAGATATTTAAAAAAACAACGCTACCCGTGCGAAGCTGGGACGATCCACTAGTTTAAAATAAATTTGCCAGCTCCCGTATTACAGATTAACGCTGACTGCGTCGCAATCATGTCGCTGTCAATTGTCATATCATAATGCATAAAAATTAATGGCATTGCCAAGGAAAATCGTGAAATTTTATCAGGGAGCGGGAGAGACTCGTTTTGGTATAAATAAATGCATCGATAACAAAATTGCTAACTAGTTTAATTTACTAACTTGATTGCATTCTTTGTCTTATTTAAGAGTTTTTTTGGATGATTTTGTTAAAAATCAACGATAAAAAACAACATGCACTAACATTTGAAAGCTGCTTAAAGAGCCTTCATTAAGGAAACTCGTGTAAAATTTACATTCCAAAAGTAAAAACGTGAAAAGGGGAATTCAATATATATTTTAATTTGTATTATTAATTTATTTGATTATTTCAATTCTCTCCATTATTGGGATGAAACACACAACAAAGTTGCTATCACATTACATACAAATTAATAATATTATTACAGAAATATGTCCATTATTAAGATTTGGTTAACATGATAGATAGTTCGCTAGAGATAATAAAATAGCCCCGGCCGACGTGCAGTTCTACTACTTTACCCAACTGCAAAGGATGTAGTGCAAGGAATCTTTCTGACATTGCATACCCAGACGCACTGCTATTATTAATTATTATCTCACTCAAACCAGCTCTTTCATATTTTTTGTCGTGTTTTTGTATTATATGAAGTATTCACTAATAAACTATGGTATTATTCAACTGCTTAACCTCCATAACGTCAAATAAATAAAATAAAGAGATTCTCATGAAAAGTGTGAGATTTTATTATTATTACAATATAATAGTCGTAGAGCGTATTGTACAGTGTGGCTTGGGCGTGTTCTGTTGTTCATTTAAGGCAGCGCTCGAAGTAGGAAGAGCCGACGTAGCCGCCTCTCATGGCTCGTTGCACATGCTGTTCGAACAATCTCCGATTGCTTTGCAGTTCGTCGGCCGCTTCTTTGTTCAGTGGGTCCTCTGGGTTCGGTTCCTGTAATATACATATTTTATGGTTATACGTTAAGATATAAGATATTTTGGCTTTAATAGTAAACTTATGTAAAGACAATAATACAAAGATTTTTGAAAATAAATAGCATAATAAATGAAACACAAGTGTCCAGATGTTTTTTGCCATTTGAAAATTTTCCCACCTCAAAGTCGGTGCCACTCAATGAGTTATAATTTTTAAATTAAGTGACTAGCGTGAACTCACTGATAAACGTTTACCAGAAACCAAAAGCAGAGGTCGAAATTAGATATCCACGACAGTCCTTTTTGCACACTCACCAACAAATGAGCAGGAAACGTTTATACATTCAGAAACAGATTTAGGTATTGTTTTGCCAATGTGTAAATAAATTACTTATATTCACAGATTTTTAAGCGTGTAAATGGAATACTTATGCAATTTGCAATGACCCATTGTAGTAAATTAGTATTTTCAACTCATTACCAGAATAAAGACTATCGATCGCCATTTTGCAAGATCCTGACAAATCTCTCATTCATGTTCTTTTATTCTTTTAACTTCAAAATTTTGCCGCTGCAAGGACGTTTTCAATCGAGTTTTTAAACGTCTTGCGCACATTGGATCAATGTATCTCAATCGCCACTTTCTTTAATCCATCCGCTTTATGTTCCATAACCACCTTAAATACCTTTTTCTATCTTGGACCCTATGTCATCTTTCATAGGTAACCGTTCACGAAATACACTATTTCTCTGTATCATACAACCTTACATTAGATATACTTCAGATCTCATTTCCACATTAGTTACCATACATCAGCATAGGAACCAGAACAGCTTTGTTGCTATTGAAGCTTTTTCAGGCAACAACTGGCTCGACATCAGACTGTTTATGGCTCCATTTACTACATAACCCTTTTTAAGTCTCCTTTCAATATCTTCCTCACATTTCAGGTTTTTGATAAAGGGGAAAAAATTACAGAATTTCAGATTATAGTAAATGGAAAGCAAGTTTAACAAGTGAAAGAGTTTGTACATCTAGGAAGCTGGTTTACTAGGGTCAGAAAATATTAAGAACTTTATTAGTTTCAAATCTAATCATTTTTTTAATTTAGGAATGAAACAGGACCTTAGCATATATTATGCAAAATAGTCATAAAAATACCAACTACTACTTCTGCCAAAGGCTAGTGTTAAAATAAAAAAAGAGTATTTCTAATATATACTGTTGACAGCATATTCCAACTGACACAAACAAGCTATGTGCACCCACGGTTCATAGACAAAAGAAAGGAGTGTAGGAGCTATCTCTCAAACTTGTGCATCAAGATACAATAGGTACATACAACATATTATAGTAAACAGAGTATACCTCACATTATAAAATTTGCAGTAAGCCAAGCAGTATAACATATGTTGAAAAATTTTCCACCTATAACCTACTACAGCAATGCCATCAACCTATGCCTTTGCCTTTTTAAAATACTTAAATTAGTAAAATCAAATAACAAGGGCATTTAAGAAAAGATTTATGAATATAAATGAAGCTTGAGAGGTATGCTAGGATTTGACAAAAATGTATATTTAGATTGTCTCTGCCTACCCCAATTGGAACCAATAGTGTGAGTATATTATATATTTGTAATAATAAGTATGTATGTAAAAATAGATAAAGGATACAAAAACAATGCAGAGAAATCTGGGACATCATAATAGCATGAAAACAAGCCCACAAAAAAGAGACATGGACTGACAACAGAAGCTCTAAACGCGACAACCTATTGCAAGGCTCAAATAAAGACACTAAGTAGATTATTTTCTGCAACCAACATATCTTTTATTTGCCACCCTCATCCACAATTTGTTTTACGATTTAAAACATAGTAAAAAAATTGTGGTGTGAACCTAGACAGGAGAAAACTTTAAATGGTAAAGGTATCATACAGCACACTGCTCACTAAACAAATACTACTTAACACGGGAATTGCAGACAGCCCATTCTGCAGAGCCTGGATGGAGGCTAATCAAATAACAAATCATTTGAAAGGTATCAGACAAATAGTTGATGTCTGGCTAGAACTTGGGTTGTATAACAGCCAAGGCCCAGGTGATAAGGCCCTGCAGCAACCAATTGCGAAAACCACTTTTGTTATCTTTCAATCAATAGGTATAATAATAATAATATAATAATAATAATAAAATGTGTGAAAATAAGGAATCCAAATGTTAATTGTGCAGCCTACAAACTATTTCTACATATTATTTAATTTATATTCGAGGAACTGATCATTAACATAATAACTATTTATGTACTCTTCAGACAAGAAACCATTGAAAGGATAAGTTTATTTTTAAATTTCATCATATAGCAAGCTTTTCTTCTATTTGCTTTCTAAATTTAAATTGAGTGTTTGATACAAACATATTGGGTATAAATTACAAGAAGGGGCAGCCTGAGTTCAAGAATTAGAAATTCCTTAGCTACTTTTGGAAGTAGAGTAGGAATAAATAGTAATATAAAGGTTGTAGGTAATCAGTCTCTAACTGCATCACCAAAATATTATTTACAAAGGCGCAATACCTTTAGTTGTCTCTTACAAACACCAAATGGAAGGAATCGGGTAGTACTATTATAACCTAACACTACACAGTACCAAGTTTAGTTTCACTCACCAAAAATAAATACTGTAATCCATAAACTATAGAGTTAACTGTGAGCACTGGTTTCCAATCTTCTCTGAGTATATTCAGACATACATTTCCTTCAAGATCTATGTTTGGATGATATACAGCTGTTTCACACTTGACCTTTGGAGGTTCATGTGGATAGTTTGGTCCTACCTGTAATAATATAAATGGACATTAATATATTTAAAGCAATTAAAGCACAAAAAACAAACAGAGAAGCTTATAAGTATAGCAAAGTTACACCACCCCAGCTTAATAGAATTAAGAGTAAACCTCAAGCTAATTTCAACACTAATTTTGCGTTGGATTATAATTATTACAAAATAAATTTATAAAACTTACCTTAAAACTAAATACAAATCGCCCACCTCTGTAGAAGCCCTCATCTGGGCATATAATTAATTTAAAGTTTAATAAATCATCTGGGTCGGGAAATTCTGTATTACACGTTTTGGGTAAATTGAGTTCATTTAAATCTGAAAATATAAATACAAACCATTGTTTATGTTTACGAAAACTAACAATTTGCTATAAACGTTCGTAGTTGATGAGCTGGAGCTGGACCACTTTTACTTAAGTGGCAAATTATGTAATGTTAGATCAATTATTTAATTATAAAGTCAATTTGGTTTATTAACTATTTCGTATTATTTAGTTTCTTGTAGCACTACAAATAGACAAGTAGGAGAAACAGTTACCTTTTGTTATTCGCAGCTGTGCAGCGGAGGCCTTTTTTTGAGTACCCCCAGGTCGTACCGAGCCTTCCTCATCTTTTTTCTTTAGAGAAAAAAGTTTTATCATTGTCCTAATATAAATACAAATCAATAAAATATTTCAGAAGATATTATTTCAAAGCCACAAGCACGACTTATTTTGACACTTTGCTTGCTTTTTGATTTGATAGAATTGAATTTGATGTTATATTTTTATGATAATAATATACAGATCCTGGTTTCTAAACTTTTAGAGCCAGCTTTCTCCGAAGTATCTACCTACTTCTGTTAGAAAATTACCTCTTTTAAATTAGATGCAGTCACATATAATATAATAAATGCAGTAAACAGACTGGTTTTTAGCAATATAGCTAAGAAATTGTTATTAAGCGACTTAATTGGCTAACATGCCTGGCAATAGGCACAGAGGCTCAGGAAATAATTTTAGTCAAATATCGAATTTACGAGTTTGCGAGCTACTACTCTATTTTCAATAAGCTTTATCTATTATTATTTTTATCATTTTCTACATTTTTCTTCATTCTACGTCTACCATGTGATGATACCTACACTTCCTTGTTAGATTGTTGAGAGTGCTGGAATGATATCATATCCGTAAAGCAGGTTGTCGATATCTTTTGGGTGAAAGTTCAAAACTTATTTATTTGTTAATTAAAACGAGCTTCAGCGATCTAGTTTAGCCATCCTTGTTCAGGACCTTCCTTGACAGGACACTTTAGAACGCGAGTACTCATTCCTATTTAGAAAGTACTTCTTGAACATAAGGGTTTAAAAAAATATTATTAGTCACACAACAATATATCTAATTCACCTACCTAAAATAGTACTAAGTTATATTGTTTATCACCTGCATATATTGATTTTAGTTTGTTAGCCACTGTGTAAAATTTATTTTTGTTCGCCAGCTCCTCAAAAGAAAAAACATGAAGCCATCGTGAGGGAATGAACGACAGATACTGTCAATTCTGTCTATGTAGGTAGAGTGATAATAATCTGTGGGTTATTATAGTTTTGTAAGCAAATTACAGTAAAGCCGCTATAATTTGCAAATAGTTGTATATGTATGGTTTTTGTATGCCGACGTATTTGAGTCGAGTGAATCAAGAACCTGGTTATAAATATAAGCCATGGCTTCAGATGTTATAGAACTTCCTAGTTCTTCGGATGAAGATCGTGAGCCAGAAGAGCCTCCTTCCAAAAAGGTTTGAAATTTCGCTTATCCCGTCTAGTCGTGATTATTATACCTATAATGTTTCGCTTAATCACCGAATTTGTTCTTTACAGGTTAAAATTTTACCCAATGCCATGGTTCACATACCTAGACACCTACCAAATTTGTCCATAAAACTGAAGAAGACTAGTAATGGCAATGGTAAAAATCCAATGCCGAATCCATTTAATGCAACTAATAAGATAACATCTACAAATTTGAAAATTTTGCCATCATCTTCAAGAGTTCCAATAAAAAGTAAACAGTTGGTAAATCCAATTACTATGTCAAATTTAAAAATAAGAAATATGAAAGCCCTGAATTCCCCTATTCAAAATTTACCACTTAGAATGCTTCCTGGAGCAGTTTGCTCAAATATTAAGACTATTCCATCAACACCCAACAAAAGTAACATAAAATTAAGAACACTGCCAATAAATAGTTCAAGTGGGAATCCAAAGATATCAATGAATACAAAAAATAATGGCTTTAATTGTTTGGCTAAATTACCTCCTAATGTAACAGTTGTCAAAACTAGTAGTATCAATAAGCGACCATTGCAAACATATTCACGAGCAGTTGTTAAGAAAATTAAAACTAATCCTATGCATTCTCAAGTTGGTCAGGTGTTAATGGCAGAATTTGAAAAAAGTGAGCCAGATCAGCCATCAAATGCGATGTCATGGTACAGAAGGCCTGAGGAAACTAATATAGAACTTAAAAGCAAACAACCAAAGACTATAGAAATAACAATTGAAGATAGCCCAGTAAAGCATATAGACACTGGAGAAAACAAAGAATTAAACTCTATCACAATAGAAGATAGTCCTGTAAGACCTGTTCAAAATAAATTAAATAGAAGCAAGATAAGTTCAAACTCTACTCCAACTAGTAGAAAGAAATTGATTTACACTTGCCGAGAAGTCCCTATAGAGTTGGATGAAGGGGTTGCAATTGATAAAAAAGATATACAGGAAGTAGTTCCAAATGTTGAAACTACTGAGGCTCCGGAAAATGAGATAAAAAAAGATGAAAATACATTTGTAGAACATGAAACCAATGATTCCCAAGATGATGACATTATAGAAATAATAGAGTCACCAACTAAAAAGAAAGTAAGTAATGAAAAACAAACAATTATTGATAAGACTAGTATAGTTGAAGAAGAATGTGAATTTGATTCAGTTTATCAAAGTTTCATTGAACTCTGTTTGACTCTGGAAGATACTGAAGATATGAAAAAAATTGTTGAGAAAAAAGTGAAAGCATATTACAGACAAGTTTCAAAAGAGTATACTACCTCTGAAGAATTTCAGGAAATGGTTTCTAGCAAAATGTCTGCCATGAAGGCTGGACCTGAGAAAATGTACCTTTATATAAAAGATATTGTCGATGATTTAAATATCCAGAGAAAAAAACCTCAGTCTAAGGCTGAAGAAATAAAGCAAACCAAGGGTAAATATTCTATGTTATATATATTCAAAAGTTACAGATCTTTACTGATTTATTTAGTTAGTAAGTTTTTGAGAATAGAAGAGGTCTCATATGAAATGCTAGCAACACTGCCTAAACTTGATAGCATAAAAAAACCTTATTTATTTCTAAGGCATTATAAAGCTTTAGTTACTAAGAACAACTTAAAATATTTTTCGACTGCTACTTGCTCTGGATTTACTAGATCACACTTCTCTAGATCTACTTCTTATGTAAACTTATAAAGAGCAAAAACAATTAACCTAGGTCTAAAGGTGCATACTCATCTAACAGTGTAACTTGTTTTGTGGCAAATACAGTGTCTAGTGAATATGTACTGTGTATGTAAGTGTATACAGTAACAAGTTGATACTATCCCAGGATCTTGTAGCTAAATAACCTCTTCATGGATCACTGCGGACAAGATATACCCTTTTGCAGGGTGATATATGATACAGTTCCTGCCAAATGATTTGTTACACGGCTAGGTAACTTCAGCTTAAAATAGAATACTATAAATTTTTTGGTTTCTGGTATAGCAACATTTCCAGAAGCATACTCATTATCATATGGGTCTAACAGGAGTATTTAAATTGAAATAGAAAAAAAGTTAAGCTAATTATCTCCCAATCAAACTTAACTCATATATATTAATTAACACATCTCATGGTGCATGTCTCTTAACTTAACATACTTGAATCATTCATGCTGCTCAGGCCATCACAGCATGAGAAATCTCAAAAAGTCACCTTTCAAATGTTTCTCTATTCCTTAAACTAGAAGCCCTTGATCAGAGCAACTTAACTTCAGGATTAATCCTGGAATATCATTAACCCAAGAAAGTATGCATGTCTACACATAGCAAAAAGTACATGCAATTAGTTTTACTGGATGATGCAATAATTTAAAAGAATAGTTAGTATAATCGATTAGCTCATAATGAGCTTATATTTTTCTACTTGAAATATTTTCATAAATATAAAAGGAAGCTATGTCATCCTCATATGGGAACTGGGGTTTAGTAAGTAGTTTGACAATTTTATTGTGGTTGGGCGCCCAGTTGTAGGACTTGTTGCCAAATACCTCTATTTATAGTTTCAATCCCCAATCAAACCTTATGATATAGGATATGGTTTGGGTCTTTGCCATGGAAGTGATCAAGCTCATGTGTGAGTGAGCCACCAACAGCTTGGGGCCTATAGTCTAGTCTAAACAATATTGATTGCAACTAACACACTCACCCTTCACAGGTTTCTAAACTACTCTCAATGTGGTAGACAATTGAATGGAATAATAAAATTATGATGTAAATTAATTTTAGAGGCCGAAGCAGCTCGATTCTATGGAGAAAAGTTGGGGCAAAATCCAAAGCGGATGAGACAAGTTAAAAAACTGGAGAAAACACTGAACAAGTTAAACAGAGCTATCCACAAATTAGAAGAAAAGGAAGTGGATTTTGATGATGATGGTGACTCAGTTTATATTTTAACTGAAAGGTAAACAATTATTTACTTTTTAAGACCTTTCTGCTTGTCTAATATATTTTTTATGATATAATACTCTAAAAGGCCAAAAGGCCCAAATGACTGCATTGTGGTATCCTTCTCTGAAGGACAAGGATAAAATCAGAGAGAATTCCGTAAATATGAGGTCCTCAGAAAATAATGAAATTTAATTTAAAATATAACGTCATTATGATGGAGTGAGAAGTTATGGTATCAACACTCAAACATCCGTGGCCTGGCACTAAGCAACGTCAACGAATAATAGATAGTTGTTCTTACCTTCGAAAACATATATATACTTACGTACTTACTAATTCTCAAGGCCATAAATCCTTAAAAGGGGTAGCCAGAGATTTAGAGCTAGAAACTCCTCAGCCACATTTGGAAGTTGATAGGGGATGAGATGGTAGAAATAAAGTATCGTTGGTGATAGGTCTCCAATCGCATCGCCCAAAAAGTACTTAAATAAGCGCCATACCCTCGATCGCTAGCTTCATTATCGTCAAATTCCTTCTCGATAGCATTTAACCAAGATTTGACCGTCGCTGTGGAACATCGTGTGGTTTTAATTTGTACAGTAATGTTAATCACGAATCGTGAGATGTGAAAGAGGATGTGATGAGAAATATAGAAAAAGGTATACTTGGACATTGTCTTAAAAGAGGTAAAAGTACCAAGCGTGATGTAGAAAAGGTTTGTGCCAAGTGGCAATTAATAGTCACTGTCTACCCCAATATTTTTCAACAAACTATAATTACACGTATCTATATGGTATATTTTAAAGCTGTAGAAAAGGGGCTTATTCAATTAGCCTACACCTATTCTCGGGACTCATGGCTATAAATCCCAAAAAGTGGACGCAGGATCTTTAAAATAAAAGTATATTTTCATATGTCTAGTTCCATAAATTTGTGCTCAATTAGGCTCATCATGAGGGTATTCTACCATGCCATGGGATAATGATAACCAAAAGATAATATAATTTGGGAATATGCAGTTATACATGCCTCAATCAATGCAATAAAATTACCAATTGTTTATAATAAAAAAACTCGGTTACTGTTTGTTCCAACTCAAAGATTCAAACATACACGCTGTATATTCCCGAAGGGGTGGCAGAGAACGAAATTTAATTCGAATTTGAAACGTGGGTGATCTGAACAGCACGTGACATTGCCACCTGGTGTTCAGATTACACACGTTTTGCTTTGACACATTGTTTCCTTAGAACTTTTTATGTGTTGGTCACACATAAAGACACACTTTGTTTCATACATAAAAAGCACTTTAAAGTACAAAAAATTCTCTACTTTCAGATACAAAGAGCGTCTGATCAGAGTACATGCAAAACTCTGTCAACTGTCAAATACGAAAATGCCTTCAGAACCTAAATTGCGAATAGAGAGGCGACCTGGCCGGCCTGAAGGTCCAGTGAATAAACTGGAAAAATGGATCAACAAGCGAGTGCCGGCTGGAACCCCACTTCCGTTCCCTGATTTCCATGATGTTCTTCATTGTGTTAGAGAAGCTAATAAGGAAGATAATCTTGGGTGGAATGAAGCTGATATAATGGAAGAAGGTACGTAAAATTTAAAGAGATTCAATTAAACTTCAAATGACTTGTAAATAAACCTACTAAACTACTTAAAAATAAACTACCTTAGAAAACTGTTTGCGTCTGCTCATATGAAATGCTTACCAGGTCTGCTATCTCCTGGGTATTTTGAGGTTTTCTTATTTGAGATCACGCACTTTATGGATGTTTTCTTCGGTCGTAGGCAACATAGCTTGGCCGGAGTGAGAATTATATTCAATGCTCTCTCTTCCTCGTTTAAATTCTGCCACTGACTTTTTACCTGTGCTATAGGATACAGAGACTCTTAATGTTGTCGTCATGCTATTATGGATGTTTTTTAGCGTTAATTCTTTTTTGAACAAATATTTTTTCACCATCAATTGCTAAGATTTGTACATTTTGAAAATAATGTCTATTTGGTCTCACTTAAGTCGAGTAAAATGCATTAAGTACATTACTTCCTAAAAAGTGTTTTAATGTTAACAAATAACTTTGATTTCACAGCTCGTGACTTGTTCACAAGATGTGGTAGAAAGCTGCAACGGCGAAGACAGGAGAATGAGTGGAGAATGGCGTCGTTAAGAATAACAGGTGTAGAGGACCCAGCGGTCGAGAGTACTGATCTCAAGAAGAAACTCGAGGAAAATAGAAAATTGTCTACCAAAAAAGAAGTCGAACTCATCAACAGGTATTTCAAACATTTTTAAAGCTAATGTAAACACTAGCTGTAAATTAAAATAATAGACCTATTGTTACATGGAAGTTTACCTTATCTTATCGTTAGAGCTAGTGGTGTAGTACAAAATAATAATCAACCTAATTATGAAACACTGTATAAAAGGAATCGACTATTCTCGGGAAATTTGATGGATTCTTTAAAAGAAATAAAATAATCATTTATTGACTAACCAACATCAGCTGCTCACTATGAAATAGCTGTAATAAACTGGGGTCCTCATTGCAGCTTGGAGTCGAGAGTTATCCTTTAGAAAACTGTGTCATCCAAAAATACAAACTTTTCATTCTTATAATTATTTCATTATCAACACGCTTTACATTGGGTAAAACAAATTTAATGCATTTGGTTTTTTTGCCATTGAGTACAAGATAATTAGAAACAAACAATGTTCTGCAAACAATGTTTAAATCAATGACACCATTTTATTTATTCGTACATATTCTGATCATTTCATTTAATGTCAAATACTAAAGAAGTATCATCAGCAAATAACACTTGTAATATATCTTCCTATCACCCTTTGCACATATACACTGTCACAAGACTCAGACATGTGAGTTTCCTCTCACCATTAGATGCCTTGATAATTTAGCCATAGCCATACATATAACTTTACTAAAGATTTAGGATATGAACTCAGGTGTCCTCTGCATGAGATGCCATGGTTTTCTCACTAAGCTATCATTGCAACATACACACTTATTGTACCTAAATCTATTTTTGGCTGAAGTGTATATGTTGTAAGTAAGTATAATAATCTACCAACTAATATAATAAGCAACCGTGATAGCCTAGTGGGTAGAACACTCGGTTATCGTGCAAATGACTAGTGTTCAAATCCTGGGTCGGGCCTACACCAATTTTTCTTTTCTAAAGACATATGTGTGGTTAATTTATCATGGTTGTTAACGGTGAGGGAAAACATCGTGAGGAAACTCACATGGCTGAGTTGTACTTAGTCATGTGACAGTGTATTCGTACAAAACGGCGATAGGCCTGCCCCCTATCACGTGAGTACACTGTCCATGCAAAGCGTGGGTACTCTGAAGAAGTATTAGTACCTCTGCCAAACCCTTCGGGGATATTCGGCGTGAACGTTTATGTTTATTATGTAAGTATAATATGCCCCAAATACGCATCCTTGTGAGACTAACTGATTAATATAATATTTTTAGTTTTTTACCATTCATTTTCATCTTTATTAATCTTTATTATCTATTGTTCTAGGTTTGCTGAAAAACAGAACCAGTTAAAATTAGAAGGTGTGGAAATTGACGAAAAAGATGCTGAAGGGTCTACTGCGGAAAGTGAAGAAGAGGCAGAAGAGAAAGAGGATGAAGTTTCACTTGAGACGGCAGATCAAAGAAAAGTTAGGTTAAAAAGACTTCTTTCCGAAAAATCTAGAAGCAATTCTACAGATTCTAGAGGAAGTGAAGGACCATCTCAAGTTGATAAAAAAATTACCACGGTATCTCGCGATCAGTCTGATTGTAAAGACAAAGCTGAAACTCTACCGAACAATGAAAACGAAAATAAAGAGACAAATATTGTTACTGATCAACAGCTTGTAAAAGACAAAAATACAGAAAATTGTGAAATAGGTAGAAATAATGAGTTAGGATCAGATGTCGATGAGCTGAATTTGCTTCAAAAGCTTCACTCTGGTACTGATATAGCCAGCACAGTATCATCAGATAGCGAAGTTGCTATCAGTATTTCAGACGAGGAAGGTGAAGGTTATGTCAGTGAAAATGGTTCTGAAGTGGTCAGCATTGAAGACTCTAGTTGTTCTGAGCGAGAAAACCCTATTGATAATGTATGTTCTGATTTAGAAACTGCTTATGATGATCCAAAAGATTCAGATTTTAATGAAACAAATGATGATAATGTCGATTCTAATGCAGAGGAACAGCCTCACTATGACGAAGATATTTCTGACCAAATAATTTTAACAGTTTCTGAAAATGGTATGTTAGCGGTTTCCGATGCTGCCAAAGATGTCGGTAGCTTGAACCAAAACACAACAGATGATGCGGAAATGAATGAAATAAACGAACAAGAAGAAACTGATAAAAATACGTTCACTAGTTCTAATGAAGACGATCAGGAATTTGAAGTAGAAAAGAGGAAAGATGCTGAGGTGACTCTTCAAGATAAAAATTGCGATTTAAAATTAGTTTCAGACCAAATCACGGAGCAAATTGTTCTTGAAAATACAGAAGATGGCGTCAATTCAATCCCAGACTCCGATGGCGATAGTTTGAACCAAAACACAATAGATGATATAAATATGGATGAAATTGTCGAACAAGAAGAAATTGACAAAAATAATGTAACTTATTCTAATGAAGACGATCAGGAATTTGAAGTAGAAAAGAGAAAAGATGCTGAGGTGACCCTTCAAGATAAAAATTGCGATTTAAAATCAGGTTCGGACCAAATCACGGAGCAAGTTATTCTTGAAAATACAGAAGATGGCATCAATTCAATCACAGATTCCGATGACAAAGTGGATGATTGCCATTCACATGATGCCAACTCTAACCAGGATACTGAACAAATCTCAAACAATGATTTTGATAATACATCAGAAAAAACATCGACTTCCGATAAACAACTTGCAGATATAGACAACGATGTGCAAACAATTTCTAGTGTTGAGTCTTCCAATAAAGAAGACGAAGTTGAGGAAACTGCCAAAAGTGCAGAATCGCAGCTTGATGAGAAAACCACAAGTTCAGAAAGTAATGCGAAAGAGACAGATCCGAAAGCTGCAAATGATTCAGAAGATGGTAAAAACAGCCCAGAGATAGAGGACCTTGAAAGAGAACTAGATTTAATTTATAGCTAGATATAGTGGCTGCTGGCAGTAGTGTTATTTTAATACAACGTTTTTTGGATATTGATTATATAATGATTCTGAATGTGTGCCTAAAATATTTTATAATATGTGAAAGTGAATCACAAGCTATAAACATTCAGTCATAAATATATATATTTATTAATTTCTAGTATTTTCTGTAATATAGTAAAATAGTTATTAAGTGCTTAAATTTTTACTCAATATTCATCAATAATGTTAATAAAGTAAGTTACTTGTGAATGTGGTTTTTATATACTTAGTTAAACATATTTTCAATTAATTTATTTAAACTTAACGAAGGTAACAGCACGACAGCACGAGTGATATGTATGCATGTATGGCTGAGTTTAGTTTAGTTATTTCTAATATATCAAACACTAGCGTGACTGACTCGAAAAACACACTCTCGATGCAATTTTTTGAGTTGTTCGCTTGAGAGTCTAAGTAAGCACTAAAAATGGATTACAACAAACAATTGTATTCCATAAAATATTTAAGCTTATCGTATGCACGATTTTTTTTGTGGCTATAATAAAATTAGCTTGAGTATCATTCTTTAAATAATCTGTAAGGTTTTTGTTAAGGATGTTGTTTCTTTGGAGTTTTTTTTGAAATGAATTGAAATGAAATAATATTTATTTGCATGGCACATTAAATTAATTAAAAGTTCCTCAGCCACTTTTGGAAATGTGAGCTGGAAAAGATGGTAAAAAGGGGTAGGGGGAGGGGTATCCAACCGCATTGCGCAAAAATCCCTTAAAAGCCTCAATACCGTTAGTCGCCTCTTACGTACACCCACCAGAAGAAATGGACTGAATATGCTGTGTAGTGTCGGCTTGGGATAGCACTACCACATTTCAGTTTCATACCAATTTTAAAGAAACTAAAATTAAAACAATTCATTAAATCATATTAATGACAAATAATTCCGACTTAAAAACAAAATAAAATAATAATAAAAGGTCCAATTTATATCAATGTCACGTTACTTAATAAATGAATAATAATAATATATTTTTATAAAATATCATTACAGAGTTAAAACACATTTCAGTTAACCATTGTTTTAAATTTTTAAGAAAAAAATGATTGTTCATAATATATTATATTTAACGTGTTGGGGGACCTTATTATAAATTGAAATGCACATTGAATAGCAATTTTTTTACACATGCTGGTCCTGATGAATGGTACTGCTAATCGTCCTGTATCGCGAATGTATTTGCGTTTCGATGATCGCGTGGCAATCCCGTTAATTTTCTGCACTCGGAATTCTATATAGCAGAATATTTATCATTAATAAATGGCACTCAACAAAAAATATTTATTAAACATAAAATTATGATTCTGTAATTTTCTTTGGCAGCAAGAATAGCCCTTCAATCAGCACCAACAACCCGGCTTCTTAAACTAATCTTTAATCTCCATGTTTTAAACAAGGCAGGCTTCCAATTCAAATTGACGGTGGTTCACCAGAGCCGAAGAAAACGTTTGGAAGTCGATTAAAGGAAGTTTCTTCGTTCGAGACTTCTTGATTACCACAACAATCGAATCGCTTCCGACTCGCATAACCATATTGTTAAGTTAATTAACATACATAACATAAACTTTCACGCCGTTTATCCCCGAAGGGGTTGGCAGAGGTACCAATACTCGTACTCCTGAACTCACATGGCAAGCGCCATCTAGTTTCCAGAGAAGGTACCCACGTTTTGCTTAGACAGTGTACTCACGTGATAGGGGGCAGGCCTATCGCCGTTTTGTACTAATACACTGTCACATGACTAAGTACAACTCAGCCATGTGGGTTTCCTCACGATGTTTTCCCTCACCGTTAGCAACCATCATTATCATAAGACAGTTTATCAATTAAAGGTTATGCAAATTTATCTGACTTATGGTGAAGGTTTTAATGAAAAAATGAATAAGAAGACGAAGTATCTTCACAAAATCAAAGTAGTCGATATAGACTGTCTTTTGTAGCTTTACAATGAATGTCTCTAAAATGTTGTGAGTTTTTGAACCTAATATTTTGATGACGGGTCTTTAATCCCGAATTAAAAATTTCACAATGTCATAATTTAGTGAATTGTTTAATATAATAAAATAACGTAAAGTCTTAGGTAAAATAAATAAGAGAAATAAAAGTACATACAAATTTATAGAAACTCGGCTTACGAAAACCCTATTTTATGGTTACTTTACGCTTTTGATCGGGTTTTTGGGATTATAATGTTGTGTAAATGAATGTATTGTAAAGAAATATCGATAAACAACACCTTATTTCCCCGTCTGAACAAAACGTTTCATTTTGTCACTTTTGCCTGTAGAATTCACGTAGTAGAAGGCAGGACTATTATTGTTGCTTTGAATAGCACTACCCCATTTCTACCCTTGGGTATTCGTAAGGGCCGGCCAAGGGTATTGGTTTTTTTTAAGTAATTGTTGGGATATGCGGTTGGAGACCCATCACCGACAAACTTTATATTTAAATCTTTTCTCCACTCAACTTCCAAAGGCGGCTGAAGAATTTCTTGTTCCGAAGCTCAGGCTACCCCATCTAGGGATTTATAGCCGTGAATATATGTATGGCATGTAGAGCCAAATGAGTGAGTACAGCTAAGTAAAGTGGGAAACCTTACGAAATTTGCAGCCCTAAACTTGCTAGTTTCAAGAGTATATAACATATCATAACATAAACGTTCACGCCGAATATCCCCGAAGGGGTTGGCAGAGGTACAAATACTTCTGAACATCACGTGACATTGTCACCTGGCGTTCAGAGTACCCACGTTTTGCATGGACAGTGTACTCACGTGATAGATGGCAAGCCAATCGCCGTTTTGTACGAATACACGGTCACATGACTAAGTATAACTCAGCCATGTGAGTTTCCTCACGAGTTTTAAGAGTATAATTGTCTTTAAATAGATAATTATGTACATTAATAAATCCAATATGTAGGAATTAAATATCACAAGGAGCTAAATCAAGGCACGTCTCGTCACATTTATTATGCAAACAAATAGACATCATTAGAAATCAGAGTTTCACATTCAACATGGATCTTCAATTGCTATATTTGGCAGCGGTTTTCATTGATGTAACGTATTTAAAACAAACATATTTGAAATACAGATGGGTGCAAAATGAATACGTAAATTATGTAGTCAGAATTACGTTGCGCGTCACGTGTGAAAATAGGCTATTTGACTGTAATAAAAATATACATTTCTTTTATTTCATTAGTCTTAATATTTCTTTTTTGGAGCAATATGTAATAATGCGAGATAAAAATATTGCATTATTTCAGTGAAATCCGTCTTCTAAAATAAGTATTTTTGATGCAACTGTCACGTGACTAAAAACGACCGTGATTGGCTATTTCTATAATGACGTAGATCGCGCATAAACTGTCTGTGTATCGCTTCGCTCACTGGTGTTTAATGCGGAACTGACATCATTTGTGCTACAGCCGATTATATTAGCCGCTATTATTTAAAGTCGCGTTTTCGCGGGACATTTGAATATTGCATTTTCTTTTTCGATTTTTTTATAAAATAGCTAAAATGAAGACAGAAAAATATTTTTTTAGGACTCCTTATCTATACATATAATAAATCTGTAGAAAAGTAATTTTTGTACATTGAAGAAATTGAAAAAAAAAATAGCCAGCGTGTGAACAGATAAGTAACAGAACCCATTTCCATCATTTTTTAAATTTTTGTCTGTTTGTCTGTTTATATGTTTGTTTGTGCGCACAGCACGTAAAATGCTGCAATGCTGAAAATGTTTATATACAAAAATTATACGTAACTTGAGGTATAACTTAGTTTTTGTTTCATCGAAATCAGTTCACTCTATCAAAAGATATGATTAATTTTATGAGTTCAAGAAGAAAAATATTACGTTACGCAATTCAGTATAGTACTTGCAACGACATCTTAAGTCTAAATGTAGAACTAATGTTGATAGTTGGAATCCAAAGTCCAATAGATGGCGTTGTGCAAAAATAAAATAAAGAACCAAAATAAAATAAAGCAAAAATAAAATTTGCATTTTCTTAGCCCCCTTAACCCCTTATTTTAAAGTCGGTTAAAGTAATAGAAGCTACAGGAAACAAGCAAGACGAAATTAATACAAGCTGCCAATGTCAAGTGAATTCGCCGACTATGAAAATAACTAAAATGCTTTTACATATTATCTTTACTTAGTTTCTTAAATTAGGCTTATTAATATCAATATATAATGTGAATAGTCTGCCTATTCATAAATCCAATTTGGTGAGCCGAATTTTGAAATTCTTAGCCATTCTTCAAACACAACCAGTTTTCGTGAATGTAATAAAAAACTGAATTTTGGTCTACATTAAACACCAAACCTCTCTGGCTTCATTTACATCCATCAATCTTTTCATACATGCTCTTTTATTCTTCATACTGCGGACACCTGCCTTTTTGAGCACATTTTCTATTTGATCCAAATGTGTCCTCCGAGGTCGTCCTCTACTAACATTACCTTCCACATTGGCGATAAAAAAAGTGTAAAGTACAAAGTGGCGATCGATAGTCTCTGCCTACCCCAATGGAAACTAACGGCGTGAGAATATGTATGTATGTATGTATTAAACACCAGAAACATAAGACATCTTTTAAGTTCTACTTTTTTAAACACTAAAATGATGTAGTGACCTTAGTGACTAACCTTAATTTAGTTATATTTGCATATTATACATACATATACTCACGTCTTTAAATCCCTAGAAGGGGTAGCCAGAGCTAAGGAATTAGAAATTCCTCAGCCACTTTTGGAAAATTGAGTGGGGAAAAGATGGTAAAATAAAGGTTGTTGGTGATGGGTCTCCAACCGCATCGCCCAAAAATCCCTTAAAACCCCCAATACCGTTAGTCGCCTCTTACGTACATCCACCGGAAGAAATGGGGTAGTGCTATTCTAAGCCGACACTACACAGCTATTACAGTGCATATTATGCCACTGATAAATCGATTTAATTCAATGTATTATCATCATAGTACAACCAACAACCGTAAACCCTAATAATAGTAAAGTACCTTTTTTGAGCGGTTTTATTTAGCTTACCCCGTTTGTTTTATTCTTTCTTGAGTGAAATTAAGTAATTTAAATTTCACCCCCTTCCTGTCAACCGGTTAATATTTCCTTTCGGAAGGAAAAGACGTGATGAGCTCGAAGCAAAGAGTGATGAGCTCAAGGCCCGACCACCTGCGGCCATCAATAATAACTACCTATATATTGGAGGGTTACTGATTTTTCAACATACGTCATAGAACATTTGTCGGAAAGATTGGCTATGTCAGTCACATGAGAGCACATGAACACACTCTTAATAGCCGGATACCAGAAGTTGCTGTGGCCGAAATCGGGCGGGATTGATATATGATCTATATGCAAAATTCCGAAGTGTTAAAAACAAAAGGGATTTATAAATATATTGATGCATTATGCAGCTCTGCTAGGATCGTTCAAGGTAGCGATCCATAATCTTTGGCTAACCCTGTAACTGTATCTAAATAAACACTAATTTAAATGAGATACACACAGTTACGACCTTTTATTATTTCAACTGGATAATGGCTACTGTAATTTATTAAATATCATTATAAAATACTTAATAGTTCTTACATCACAATAAGTGTCCGCATTAGATTTCATTGGTTCTTTATTTTATTTCAAAAAGGTGATATACTCTTAACTAACCGACGTTTTTTTTGTTCTTGACAATCACGCGAACGAAGTCGCGGGCACAGCTAGTAAACAAATAAACACCGTAAGATAGTTTTCAAAACTTAGTCAAATAGCCTATTATGTATGTAAGAAAAGTATGCCCAAATTCGCAAATACCTGTAGCAGTATAATTCAGATTACCGAGAGTCAAAAGATTTATTTATGGTGCTATGTGTAAAATGTTATTATAAAATATCTGTCCACCTTTTGAAAATGACAGAAAAATGATTTCAAGTTTGTTACATAATAAAGGGAGTTTCCCAAAACACGAGAGTGAATGTTGTGAGAGATGAACAGGGTGAATTGGCGACGGATGAAAGTAGCATAAGACGAGTATGGAAGAACTATTTTGAGGGACTCTTTGAAAAAGAGGATACATCCATTTCTTCGCCAATCGGCAGTAATGTTGATTGGAACGACGTTATGGGTGACTTTAGTGACAGTGAGATCAGTATGGAAGAAATAATGAAAGCAATGAAAAGTATGAAACTAGGGAAAGCGGCAGGGTATGACAGGATAAACACTGAAATGCTGAGGGCTGGTAAAGGGGTGGTGGCTTCCTGGTTGTACTTCCTTTTCCAAAAATGCTGGTCGAGTGGCAAAGTGCCACAAGACTGGTGCAAAGCGGTAATTGTGCCTTTATATAAAGGAAAGGGGTCACACCAGGAGGCTAGAAACTACCGTGGAATTAGCCTACTCAGCATTGTCGGTAAATTGTATGCAAAGGTTTTGATTGAAAGAGTGATGAATGAAACGGATGATAAAATTTGGGATGTGCAAGCAGGATTTAGAAAGGGAATGGGATGTATGGACCAAATCTTCTCTTTAAGGAGCATCACCGAAAAGTTCTTAGCTAAGAACCGAAAGGTGTATTGCTCCTTCATTGATTTAGAGAAGGCGTATGATAGGGTGGTAAGAAAGTGTTTATGGGAGGTGTTATCCAAGTTCGGTTTGGGGAGTCGACTTATACGTGCACTTGTATCACTCTATGAGGATTCCAGTGCATGTGTGAGAGTAAACGGGGAAAATACTGACTGGTTCGGGATCTCTCGGGGTGTCCGACAGGGTTGTGTAGCTTCCCCGTGGCTCTTCAATTTGTTCATGGATGACTGTTTAACAGAGTTGCGTGAAAGTGATTATGGATTGAGAATGGGTGGATTCATCATTAAATGCCTCTTATATGCCGACGATCAAGTGCTACTTGCATCATCGGTGGAAGAGCTGCAAGAGATGATGAATATTGCATGTGCGTCTTTTGAAAAAAAGGGAATGAGGGTGAATGTGGATAAAACAAAAACTATGGTTTTTGAAAGAGAGGTGAATATGACCGAATGCGTGATTGAGATTAATGGTAAGAAAGTGGAACAAGTGAAAGAGTTTGTGTATTTGGGAAGTTTGTTTACTAGGGATGGAAAGTGTGATGAAGATATCGAGAGAAGAGTGAAAAAGGGTAATGCGGTAAATGGAGCACTGGATAGTCTAATGTCTAGTCAGTCGGTGTCTGAAAAGGCCCGAATGGCTGTGCATGATGCTGTCCTCGTTCCTACGCTTATGTATGGCAGTGAATGTTGGGTGTGGCAGAAGAAGCATGAAAGTAGAGTGAATGCAGTAGAAATGAGATCCCTCAGAAAAGTGTGTAATGTAAGGTTATGTGATCGTGTGAGGAATGATGTGATTCGTGAAAGGTGTGGTGTAAAAGATGATATTGTAAGAAAGATAGAAAAAGGAATGTTGAGATGGTTTGGGCACATAGAGAGGATGGATGACAGTAAATTGGTGAAAGAGATATATAGAGCCAATGTGGAAGGTAATGTTAGTAGAGGACGACCTCGGAGGACACATTTGGATCAAATAGAAAATGTGCTCAAAAAGGCAGGTGTCCGCAGTATGAAGAATAAAAGAGCATGTATGAAAAGATTGATGGATGTAAACGAAGCCAGAGAGGTTTGCCAGGATCGTACAAAGTGGCGATCGATAGTCTCTGCCTACCCCAATGGGAACTAACGGCGTGAGAATATGTATGTATGTATGTATGTACATAATAAACGCAGTTTTCTTTTAAAACAGACGAAACTGCTCAACGTTACCAGGGCTCTAATCGTGATATTTCCAGACCCAACCAAATTGTAGTCTGATCTAGCTATTTATGTGTGTTGTTGAATTACTTACTTTACTTACTGGTTCTTCTCACAAAAACACTCTTTCTGAACCTGAATCAGAATGAGAGTTACATTCAAAACAAGAAATATTCCTTTTACTTTTATTTAAATAATTTTTTTTATCTTTATCTTTTCACTATCTGGGACGTTTTGTTGTATAGAAATAGAAAGCTATCACCAGCGATCCTTGTAGTTAGGGTATGAAACCCTAACTACAAGGATCGCTGGTATTTATTCGGCTATGAGCCGAATATCGGAAAGATAATAAAAATACGCAAAAACCTAAGAAAATGAGTCAATAAATTTTAACAAAAACATACAATCCAATAGATTTGAGAACCTCCTTTTTATAGCACGGTTGAAAATGACGAAACATAATACATACTTATGTTAAAATGTGCTAGCTGTGTAGTGTCGGCTTAGAATAACACTACCCCATTTCTGCCGGTGGGTGTACGTAAGAGGCGACTAACGGTATTGGGGCTTTAAGGGATTTTTGGGCGATGCGGTTGGAGACCCATCGCCGACAACCTTTATTTTGCCATCTTTTCTCCACCCAATTTTCCAAAAGTGGCTGAGGAATTTCTAGTCCCTTAGCTCTGGCTACCCCTTCTAGGGATTCATAGCCGTGAGTATATGTATGTATGTTAAAATGACTTTCCCGCGCCACTAAGAAATTATAATCCTCAACAAGCCCATCTATCACAATCTAGATAAGATAAAGATTTTTCCTCATCTCAGCACATTGTGAAGAGAGATCAGCTGATTTTATGGAGTAGAGATAAAAAAGTTGCTCTAATCAAGTGAGTCCCATTGTACAGGTTGTTTAAAATAATCACCCTTACTACCCCCTTATGTCTTGCTATCCTCCTTTATTCTTTTAGGTTATATTATGTTACTAGCTGTGCCCGCGACTTCGTTCGCGTGATTGTCGAGAACAAAAAAACGTCGTTTAGTTAAGAGTATATCACCTTTTTGAAATAAAATAAAGAACCAATGAAATCTAATGCGGACACTTATTGTGATGTAGGAACTATTGAGTATTTCATAATGATATTTAATTAATTACAGTAGCCATTATCCAGTTGAAATAATTAAAGGTCGTAACTGTGTGTATCTCATTTGAATTAGTGTATATTTAGATACAGTTACAGGGTTAGCCAAAGATTATGGATCGCTACCTTGTACGATCTTAGCAGAGCTGCATAATGCATCAATATATTTGTAAAGCCCTTTTGTTTTTAACACTTCGGAATTTTGCATATAGATCATATATCAATCCCGCCCGATTTCGGCCACAGCAACTTCTGGTATCCGGCTATTAAGAGTGTGTTCATGTGCTCTCATGTGACTGACATAGCCAATCTCTCCGACAAATGTTCTATGACGTATGTTGAAAAATCAGTAACCCTCCAATATATAGGTAGTTATTATTGATGGCCGCAGGTGGTCGGGCCTTGAGCTCATCACTCTTTGCTTCGAGCTCATTACGTCTTTTCCTTCCGAAAAGAAATATTAACCGGTTGACAGGAAGGGGGTGAAATTTAAATTACTCAATTTCACTCAAGAAAGAATAAAACTAACGGGGTAAGCTAAATAAAACCGCTCAAAAAAGGTACTTTACTATTATTAGGGTTTACGGTTGTTGGTTGTACTATGATAATAATGTGTTGTGTTGTGTTGTCCTATGGCACCCCACTGGTGCACAGGGGCCGCTCGCAGCTCGCTCTCCACGCTCCGGCGCCAAGTGTGTACGGGACGGCCGCGGGCTCGCTTATGATAATAATACATTGAATTAAATCGATTTATCAGTGGCATAATATGCACTGTAATAGCTGTGTAGTGTCGGCTTAGAATAGCACTACCCCATTTCTTCCGGTGGATGTACGTAAGAGGCGACTAACGGTATCGGGTGTTTTTAAGGGATTTTTGGGCGATGCGGTTGGAGACCCATCACCAACAACCTTTATTTTACCATCTTTTCCCCACTCAATTTTCAAAAAATGGCTGAGGAATTTCTAATTCCTTAGCTCTGGCTACCCCTTCTAGGGATTTATAGTCGTGAGTATATGTATGTATAATATGCAAATATAACTAAATTAAGGTTAGAATTAAGGTTAGTCACAAAGGTCACTACATCATTTGAGTGTTTAAAAAAGTAGAACTTAAAAGATGTCTTATGTTTCTGGTGTTTAATACATACATACATATTCTCACGCCGTTAGTTCCCATTGGGGTAGGCAGAGACTATCGATCGCCACTTTGTACTTTACACTTTTTTTATCGCCAATGTGGAAGGTAATGTTAGTAGAGGACAACCTCGGAGGACACATTTGGATCAAATAGAAAACGTGCTCAAAAAGGCAGGTGTCCGCAGTATGAAGAATAAAAGAGCATGTATGAAAAGATTGATGGATGTAAACCAAGCCAGAGAGGTTTGGTGTTTAATGTAGACCAAAATTCAGTTTTTTATTATAAACGTTCACGAAAACTGGTTGTGAAGTGACGTGCATTTGAAGAATGGCTAAGAATTTCAAAATTCTGCTCACCAAATTGGATTTATTAATAGGCTATTTACATAATATATTAATAATAATAAGCCTAATTTAAGAAACTAAGTAAAGATAATATTTAAAAGCATTTTCATAGTCGGCGAATTCACTTGACATTGGCAGCTTGTATTAATTTCGTCTTGCTTGTTTCCTGTAGCTTCTATTACTTTAACCGACTTTAAAATAAGGGGTCAAAGGGGCTAAAAAAATGCAAATTTTATTTTGGTTTATTTTATTTTGGTTCTTTATTTTATTTTTGCACAACGCCATCTATCGGACTTTGGATTCCAACTATCAAAATTAGTTCTATATTTGGACTTAAGATGTCGTTGCAAGTACTATACTGAATTGCGTAACGTAATATTTTTCTTCTTGAACTCACAAAATTAATCATATCTTTTGATAGAGTGAACCGATTTCGATAAAACAAAAACTAAGTTATACCTCAAGTTACGTATAATTTTTGTTTATAAACATTTTCAGCATTGAATTCGTAGATTTTACGTTTTGTGCGCACAAACAAACATATAAACAGACAAACAGACAAACAGACAAAAATTGATAAAATGATGGAAATGGGTTCTGTTACTTATCTGTTCACACGCTGGCTATTTTTTTTTCCAATTTCTTCAATGTACAAAAATGACTTTTCTACAGATTTATTATATGTATAGATATTATCCTTTATTTTTTTAGGTTATATAATTTTATTAGGTTTAGCTTTAATACTGCATGATATTCTTTATACAAAATCTGAAATATTTTATCACTAGTAAACATTTTAAGTAAGAAGTAAATCAATTTTGCATTATTTTTGGGTATACTTATTGCTGATATTATAAAATTCTAAGGTGCTTCGTTTTATTTTCAGCGATATATTGAGTTCGATAACCATATTTACGTGTGTTTGCCCAAATTTTTCCTCCGAATGTTTCCATCTGCTTCCAGATTAAGCTTAATCGTTTAAAAAAGAACCGTTTGAACATGATTATATTATCCTGAGTCGATTGATACAAAAATATTTTTATTTTGGAAAGTATTAGGGGAGTGAAAAATTAACCTTCCGAAAGTATATTTGAATAGCAAAATGAGGAAGAAAAAACAAGGCAGTTGCTATTTACTTACTTACTTATACTCACGTCCATTGTTCCCATTGGGGTAGGCAGAGACTATAAATCGCCATTTTGTACGATCCAGGCAAATCTCTCAATCTATTTAATTGAAGTGAAATGGATAGATATTTTGTAAATTAAAACGTTGTCAGCCCGTGCTTTACAACCCTCCCAAAACCTTCTCTATTTCTCTATTCATTGGGTAATTTGCAATAGAAATAGTGTTATTTGGTAGTAATACGTGCGGTATAAATATGGTTTAAAAATTTATAAAAACTAATATCAATATGGTTTGGACACATAGGAAGGATGGATCAAATACTTTTGGTGAAAGAGATTTATAGAGCACGGAGGACACATTTAGATTAATTAGAGAAGGTATTCAAAAAGGCAGGCGCCCTAAGTCTGAACCATAAAAGGACATATGTATGAAAAGATTGATGAATGTTAATGAAGCTAGAGAAGTTTGTCAGGATCGTACAAAGAGGCGTTCGGTCTCTGCGTACCCCAATGGGAATTAATCGCGTGAATATATTTGCAATGTGGACTACGAAAATGATCTCAACATTATTTACAATGTATTGTTATAATAAGGCTACCTTTAAAAAAAAAAATATTACTGTTTTAATTCATTTTAGTTTTAGGAACGTATTTTAATTATTGGTTATATTTCAATCAAGGTATTTCTTTTGAGGATCTCGGAAAGCGTGGAATGGGGCAGCTTTTAGTGTCGTATGCTCGTATCAAGTCATAAAACTTATTCTCGTAAAGCGTGGCACAATAAAAGTGTTCGTTCCTTTTTTGTAACAAGCAAATGCAAACGCTCTTTTGATGTCTCACTATCACTACATACACACTACATAAGAACGGCTCATGTTTTTGATATACCCTCGGGCGATACAATTTGTATTGTTTCGACGGAATATATTCGCGTCGTTTTTACTCCACTGTATAATTTACTTTTTTCAAACACACGTACCTACTTGCCGTGTAGTGTCGGCTTAGAATAACACTACCCCATTTCTACCCGTGGGTGATCGTAAGAGGCGACTAAGGGAATAGGGGCTTTTTAAGTGATTTTTGGGCGATGTGGTTGGAGACCCATCACCAAAAACATTTATTATTACCATCTTTCCCCCAATCAACTTCCAAAAGTGGCTGAGGAATTTCTTATTCCAAAGCTCTGGCTACCCCGTTAAGGGATTTATAGCCGTGAGTATATGTATGTATGTACGTACCTACTTGTACTTGCATTTATTTCCAAAAAGGCTCAAGAAACTAAAATCCTTGACAACGTTCAGAAAAGTTTGATAATTTTGTAATGAAAATAAAAATGGAATACCCGATTACATAAATACACGAACTAAAAAGTTTAAAACAAGAACTTTTGACCTGAACCTGACACCAAACTTTCAGTGAATAGGTTTAGCGGTCGTTTGCTTCGTTTTCTTCCAGGAATTTATTGTTAGCAGCTTATATTACGAGTCATACAACCATAGGCACTCAATGATACTTTTATAGTGATGTCAAACACATACTGCGCAACTTATTGTTTAAATTTATATTATTTTATTCATATATATTTATTCCTCAGCAACTTTTGGAAATGTTGTGGCTGAATATAAAAGTGGCTGAGGAATTTCTAATTCCTTAGCTCTGGCTACCCCTTCTAGGGATTTATAGCCGTGAGTATATGTATGTATGTATATATATTTAGTGATAGCTCCTCACCTATCATGCAGCCAGATGTAGGTTTAAATCCCGGGTCGGGCCTACACTTATTTGTCTTTACTAAAGTCATATGTGTAGTTAATTTATTATGGTTGTTAACGATGAGGGAAAACATCGTCTAAGGGTAAGTTGTACTTAGTCGTGTGACAGTGTACTCGAACAAAACGGCGATAGGTCTCTCCCTCTATCACGTAAGTACACTATACAAGCAAAATGTGGGTATTAGTACCTCTGCCATCCCTTCGGGGATGTGCGGCGTGAACGTTTGAGTCTTGAGAGGTTTGACGCAAAATATGACCACATCATTATTTGAATAGCTATAATAGAGCGTTTGTTTTACCATTTCTTGTACTATATCGCATAATTACCTATATGTATATTGTACAAGTATTTTTGACACAGCAATACATATACTTTTTTTTACTCACTATATCACCTTTGCTGTGTATTGTCGGCTTAGAATTTCACTACCCCTTCCTACGGGTGTCATAAGAGGCGACTAAGGGCATACCTTTATTTATAAAGCCCCATAGGGCTTTATAAAGTGGTTTTTGGAAACCCATCACCAACGATACTTTATTTCTACCATCTTGTCCCCTATCGACTTCCAAAGGGGCTGAGGAGTTCCCAGCTCTCAAGCCCTAGCTACCCCCTTTCGCCTAAAAAACTGTTCAAAACCCGGTAGCTCATATACGACAGCCGCAGAAAGCACTGGGTTAGTGATATTCTAAACTGACACAAAGTATAACTAAACTAACTGTCTTCCCACATAAATATAGATTTTTAATTGGTGTGCCGCATTTCACTATATTTCACGAGTTAGTCCGAAACCACTTCAAAGACTGCAATATCGTAGTGAGAAGTGTGCTAGTAATAATTTTCAATTCGGCTAGTGTCGAATGCATTGCCGAGTTGACCCGAATTGGAATAACATGCGGTTGGCATGAATTACTGAACAAGTTGCTATCTGGATGCTTGTTTACGTTAAATTCAGTTTCGATATAGTGGTTCGACTGTTAATTACGTTTGCACCACATATAATATAACTAGCTGAACCGGCTAACGTTGTTTTGCCATTTAAAACATTTCTAGGGAATTAATATTTGATAAGATATAAATTAAATGGTTGCGGTGTTCAACACTTAGGAGTATAAAAAAGTTATAAAACTATTCTCAGACCCACCAAATGTTTATGGAAAATTTCATTTAAATTGGTTCACCTGAGGAGTTTTGTGACATACACTGTGACACGTAAATTTTAAATATAAGATGTTTGCACGAGACTAAGCCTTAGTCACTAAGGGCATATGTATGGTTGGAATTGTTATGTTGGTAGTGATCGTTTGCCAGGATTGTACGAAGTGCGTACGATCGATTGTCTCTGCCAACCCCAATAGGAACTTATGACGTGGTATATGTATGTATGTACAAGTAAGGATTACTTTGTTTTGATGTTTCCATTTTATGTTGGATTTATATTTTAAATCAACTAAACCAAAGTTAAGTTAGTTTTTTTCTTGTAAGGAAGTGGTAAATGTGATTATTATTATGCAGTTCAATCTCATTTCATAATTTGTAAAATATGTTCTGTATCCTCGTATGACAAATCTTGTAAAATGGCTTTTAATTCAGATTTAATCTGAATAACATTTTTATGTTTGAGGTCACATAAGTTGTGGATGTTATTATATATATGCGATTGTAAATAGATACCCTGCCGCTTTAGCAAATTCAGTTCTTGTATAGATGGATGGTGCTTTGTATATTCTTTTCTTTAGAATTGTCTGGTATTCTGGTAATTGCAACATATGTATATGTGCTAATATAGTAGAGCGCAACAGGAATAGTTTCCGTAGGGGTAAAATGTTCCAGTCCTTGTATAGTTGCTCAGTGGAGTAACGTCGGTCGGCTTATTCCGTTTATCCACCCTAAAAAATCCTCCCTAAGGCGGATATTCGGAAACGCGTGTCCGTCTATCCACCCTGAAAGGGGTGGATATCCGGAATGCATATAATATGGTTCTTCCGATTTTCTTCCCTGCCTACGTACAGTCATTTACAGAAAAAATACCCTAAGTTTGTAAGATATTTTTATTCAAACTGTAAGTAAGAAAGTAGGTATGTTTATCTTAAGTATTTTAATGTTCACGATGTTCCTTGGACCCATTTTGTGTTGTGTATGTTTCTGCAAATTACTGTACTTGGGGTAAAAAATCGGAAGAACCATATTATATGCATTCCGAATATCCACCCCGTTCAGGGTGGATAGACGGACACGCGTTTCCGAATATACGCCTTAGGGAGGATTTTTTAGGGTTGATAAACGGAATAAGCCCGTCGGTCATTTGACTCCTAGCATTACTTTAAATCTTTTTGTTCATGAAAACCTCATGAGGGGATTATTAATAATGAATAAAGAATAAATAAAGGAAAGAAAAATTTCGACACAGGCGGGAATCGAACCCGCGACCTCGGGTATACGCCCCCGTCGCTCTGCCAATTGAGCTACCGTGTCAATGGCTGCCAGCGCGAAATTCTTCTATCCTTTATTTCTTTTACACGTTTAAGTAGTGTTTGCGTTTCCTACCTCCGAATTTTTTACTAATTCGGAGGGCCACTTGTCTACCTTTTCAGATAGAATGCAAATGTTGAAAACGCCTAACTATCACATAATTTAAATCTTTTTGTTCATGAAAAGAATAAATAAGGGAAAGATTAATTTTGACACAGGCGGGAATCGAACCCGCGACCTTGGGTATACACCCCCGTCGCTCTGCCAATTGAGCTACCGTGTTTGTTGATGATGAAAAGGAATGAGAGTAAATGTGGATAAAACCAAAACCATGGTTTTCGAGAGAGAGGAGAATATGACTGAATGCGTGATTGAGATCAATGGTAAGAAAGTGGAACAAGTGAAAAAGTTCGTATATCTGGGAAGTTTGTTTACTAGGGATGGAAAGTGTGATGAAGACATTGAAAGAAGAGTAAAAAAGGGTAATGCGGTAAATGGAGCACTGGATAGTCTCATGTCTAGTCAATCGGTGTCCGAAAAGGCCCGAATGGCTGTGCATGATGCTGTCCTCGTTCCTACGCTTATGTATGGCAGTGAATGTTGGGTGTGGCAGAAGAAGCATGAAAGCAGAGTAAATGCAGTAGAAATGAGATCCCTCAGAAAAGTTTGTAATGTAAGGTTATGTGATCGTGTGAGGAATGATGTGATTCGTGAAAGGTGCGGTGTAAAAGATGATATTGTAAGAATGATAGAAAAAGGAATGTTGAGATGGTTTGGGCACATAGAGAGGATGGATGACAGTAAAGTGGTGAAAGAGATATATAGAGCCAATGTGGAAGGTAATGTTAGTAGAGGACGACCTCGGAGGACACATTTAGATCAAATAGAAAATGTGCTCAAAAAGGCAGGTGTCCGAAGTACGAAGAATAAAAGAGCATGTATGAAAAGATTGATGGATGTGAATGAAGCTAGAGAGGTTTGCCAGGATCGTACAAAGTGGCGATCGATAGTCTCTGCCTACCCCAATGGGAACTAACGGCGTGAGAATATGTATATGTATGTATTTATTCTTTATTTATTCCTAGCATTACTTTAAGGATTCAGCGTTGTGATCTTTCAGCTTCAATTAAAATGGTTTTGGCTGCTCCAGCCTACACAGAAATACAGTATTCTAAAACCGGTTGACAAATCGAAGTGTATATCATCTTTATCAGGCCAAATTCCACACAGGGTCTTAAACTTTTCATTATGGGTATAAGCTTTCTGACACGATTTGCTAGAGTGTGTATATGATCCCTATAAGACAACCGCTTATCTAGCACAACACCAAAGTTTCTGTCCAGTCTTTTCCTTGAAAAATTAGTGCAGTATCATCAGCGTAACAGAATATGTGAGTCTTTTCCGAGGTCATTCAGGTATACAATAAACAGAGTAGGGCCTAGTACACTTCCTTGTAGGACTCCAAATTGAGCAAGCTAAAGAGAACTCATTACTGCATCAACTTTTACACACTGCTGTCTTTGTGCAAGGTATGAAGAAAACCATCTTAAAGCACATCCTCGAATTCCATTTCTGTCTAGCTTTTACAGAAGAATCTTTATTGAAACCGTATCAAAAGCTTTTGCCAGATCCAGAAAAACACCAATGCAGGCTTTATTATTATCTAGAGCATTAGTTATTGATTCTGTCAATCTTGCAACAGCATCCTCTGTAGACCTGGCTGGTCTAAAACCAAACTTTAACAAACGGTTGTTAATTCTATCCAATCCGGAGGAGTTGCTATTTTGTAATGACTGAATAATTAATCTTATTTCTTCTTCAAATCAGTAGTGGATATAAAAAACTAATTAACAGAACCACCAGTAGAAGATTCATTAGACGCGAGCTTTGACTATGAACACTATCGCGTAACCCGTTTTGTTGATGTCACACTTTTAAATTGTGACAAACAAAGCGTCGATTTGTGAGCGATTTTGGTTTTCTTTTGATTTTGAGAAAGATTTTATTCATTTGTATATTGTTATTGTGACAAAAGAGACTCCATTAGTTTAGTTATTATTTAGTGAGGTTCGGTGTAGCGTGCTTGGCTGCGGAAGCCACAGCGAAAAACACATCGAAGGATTGACTTTCCACAAGTGAGTGAGTTTTTTAATGTTTTTCTACAGATAAATACATAATAAATACATTGCGCGATCAGAAAATAAGTGATTCAAATGTTAATTACGTTGAACTAGATTACTAGCATTTTCTTTAGTTATTTTGAGCAATTTTTTAATAGTATAACCTAAAAATATGCAGTATCTCAGTGTTGCCATAATTCACGTTTTCGTCCTACCCTGTCGTTAGGGTAAAATTTTCAAATTAGTAAACTGATGTTAATGAGTGACTATATTATGAATTTCGTCGCGCTATAGCGACACTGAATGATTTCCAATTGTTATCTACGGAATTAGTAAGTAATAAATTTGTTATATTTATTTAATTTCTTCGTATTCATTTCAGTTTTCCTGAAGACCCGAATCTACGAGAAAAATGGATTGCGGCCACTGGAAGATGCAATTGGAAATCAACCAAAGTTTTGAGGCATACTATAAAATTGAAAGGCACCTCGTTTTTGTCCAAAGACTAAGCTTTGGCTCAAATGGTCGCAGTTGTTTTGAAAAAGAATTTAGGTAAAAGAATATTTCCGTCATTAAACACCACATCAGAGAGCAAAATCCGTTCGGAAACCACCTTGTGCTGTTAATAAAGGCTATAGCTTTAAAATACTTAGATGTACGAATACATCATCTTATGAAAAATGTGACTGAAATAGACGAATGAATTCGAAATTTTCACACGAAACTGATTTTGTTTAAAGGTCAATAGTAAATAATGCAATAAAACTCATGTACAAAATAGTGCTGTCTTTTATTTTTCAAAATACAAACATAGACCCCACTATACCCATGATGACCCGTATGATATTTATATAACTTGCACTTATGGAACAGCTGTTTTTTTTTGTCCAGTAACAAAGTTAGTCCCGTACAAAAATTTATTCGTAATCATGGGAAGATTCATCTCTGATAGTTAGTACAATGCTTTAGATTTCACGGTGTATTAAACATCAGTATAAATGGTAAAATTAAACAAATAAGATTGTATAATACTAGGAGCAAGTATGTATAATTATATGATTGCAGGAAATAATATAGTAAACAGTAAACCTTTAATTAAACAATAAATTGACGTAATCAATTTTAAATTAAAAAGTAGCTTTTAGAATGGTGATAATAGTATTTTGGGGTAATTGTTTTCTAGTGATTGATCGCAACATTACAGGGAAAAATATTGCTATCTAAAAGAGGTACTCTCCCTTTGCATTATGACTCTGTCTATAGTGTTCATAGTCAAAGGACGCGAGTGATATTCAGATGTTTGTAAATTATCCACAAATTATCCAAAGAAAAGTATTCATTGCAGATGCGCAGTGATTTAGTAGGTGTTTGTCCAATAGATATTTATTCATTAGCAGAATTTACCTTTTTATTCACATGACATACTTCTCTTTATGTACTTTAGTTTATGTACGAGATCTATGTCAAAATTTCCGTAAATTTTGTATGTTGTTTGTGTAACTAAATCATATGGATACTTTTTGGCTTTCATATGTTAATGGTCTCTCGTTTTCATACATTTTATTACACCAGGGGTTATCCAAGGTTTTAGATTGTATTCCTTTCGGCTTTTTCTAGTTGTTACTATGTTCTGATTTATAAGACTGGTAATGGCTAATGTAAAGGTGTTTGCTGCTTCGGACGCATCTTCATTCATCATTGTTTGTTTCCAATCAAATTTCTTTATTTTAGTTCCAAATCATCAAAATCAACTTTGTTATACGCTTTGGTTGGTACGGGTTCAAGTCGGACATTGGAATTTTGATCATCACGATATCGTGGTCCGTCATAGAAGATCTAAGTACTATGGCCTCAGCTTCTATAGAATATTTTGAGTTGATATATATATGATCCAAACAAGTCAGTTTTCTAGTAGGTATTGTAATTGCGGGAATCAGATTGTTTTCAGCTGCCAAGACCAAGAGTTTTAATCGTTTTTCAATTGACTTTGAAGATAAAATATCTATATTCAGGTCTCCCGTCACGATTAAACAATTTTTGTTTCTTATTTCATCCAAAGTATCCTCTCTTGGTGTTTATATTATTCATTTCTTTGGTAAAAGTATTGTTCAGTACCACTTGAGATCTAATGGGAGTATTTGAGTTATCCTTTTTTGGTATCATAGATGTGCACTGTGGGCATAGCCACAATGATTTAAACTCCTCGCTATAGCTTGAGAAAATATCCTTAGAAATATTTAAACAAAACAGATCAAATAGTGCTACATTTTACATAATAGCTACATTTTGTACATTCTAGGTTAAGTATCTTACTTTGGCAAGCGCTGCAATTTGTAGTCATTTTCCGCTACCGCCTTTATTTTGGGCCACACATATAGTTGTTGTAGTTCGGTGGTCACTTGAAAACACTTGCGAATTAAGCGGTTGGTTCGGTAAAGTAGAAAGAGACAATTAGTACACTATGAAACATGAAAGAAAGAGATAACAAACTTTTCACTTATTTTTGTTAATAATTGACCGAAAAATAACACGTCTACCTCTCGTGAGTCTCAACTCTCGAGTCCGAGTGTTTTGTAGTATGTAGTTATAGGCGTCTATAGATAGACTAATGATCATCATGATGAAAGTAAAAAAGTGCAGCAATAAAATTCAAGTACTTAAAGATACAATTACTGCGTTGTAAAACAAATACATTTGAACTGTATAGTTGAAAAGCTAAACGTAACTAAAAAGTTCATAGGTTAAGTTATACGTTTCCAACAGCAAACAAGTTGTATGCTATTTCCAAAGTTTGAGGCGACAGCTAAGACTGAAGACGATGCGATGATAAAATTGGATTTCACGGAAACCTTACCAGATTCTGTGAATACGAACTATGTTATTTTCATTCACAATGTCGTATTGCTTCCCTACAGCATCCTTACTAATATTATAAATCGGAAAGTGAGTTTATTTGTTCCGCTTTCACGCCGTATTACTGAATCGATTGCTTTGAAATTTTGCAGACATATAGTTGGAAGTCCGGATTAAATAATAAAATACTTTTTATCCCGAAGAAAAATAATATTCTAGAGGGAAATCGTGGGAATGAGAAGTTTTGTTATAGTTGTGGTTTATATCGCAATATAACCGATTTCCTCGCGGGCGAGGCCGTGGGCGGAAGGCTATAGTGCACTATAAGAGCCAAAACTTTGTCTGAAAAGCTAATTTAGTTAGCAGCGTTATGACGCGTCTATCTATGTCGGGTATTGACTTGTGAACTACATGGTATTGGCAAGATTGGATTAGACTTGTATCTCTATTGCCTGGAGTAAGATAACCAGCCGAGTTAAACGTTATAGTTTCTGTTCTTTATCAACTTAGTTCATTAGATTCGTTACTTCATAAAGTTTGAAATATTTGGTAGTCTATATGATTATACATACATACATACATATACTCACGCCATTAGTTCCCATTGGGGTAGGCAGAGACTATTGATCGCCACTTAGCACGATCCTGACAAACCTCTCTAGCTTCGTTTACATCAATCAATCTTTTCATACATGCTCTTTTATTCTTCATACTTCGGACGCCAGCCTTTTTGAGCACACTCTCAATTTGGTCCAAGTGTGTTCTTTGTGGTCGTCCTCTACTAACATTACCATCCACAATAGCTCTATAGATCCCTTTTACCAATTTTTTATCATCCATCCTCTCTATGTGCCCCAACCATCTCAACATTCCTTTTTCTATCTTTCTTACAATATCATATTTTACTCCACACTTTTCACGAATATCACTATTTCTCACTCGGTCACATAATCTAACTTTACAAATTTTTCTGAGCGACCTCATCTCTACTGCATTCACTCTGCTCTCATGCTTCTTCTGCCACACCCAACATTCGCTTCCATACATAAGCGTAGGAACAAGAACAGCATCATCACGGGTGTCTCTCTTCTAAGAATTTTTTTCTCCGCCGCCATCTTTGATTTCCCCGCGATACTATGGCCTGAAGTTGGTAATGTGTGAAGTTAGACGCACAACACAACCCAACAGAACAGCGCCGGCGCCGCCATAATCTAAATTGTAGAGATGTACCAAAATTCGTTCGTTACACATTTTGTATTACCGAAGTTCGGCAGTTTTACCGAAATTAGATCGATAAATTATAAAAGGATAATTAGAACTAAATTCAATTTCGAATGAAACAAAACCCAATGTAAATATTTATGTAAATAATTGCTATGTGAGTCAAATTTGAATGTTTATTTTTGGTCCCTAGAAAAATAAACACAGCAAATATAAAAGAAACGCTTTAATGAAATAATCAAACATAAAGCAACATAATATTAATGCTAACATACATACATACATATATACTCACGACTATAATTCCCTAGAAGGGGTAGCCAGAGCCAAGGAATTATAAATTCCTCAGCCACTTTTGGAAGTTGAGTGGGTGATGAGATGGTAAAATAAAGGTTTTTGGTGATGAGTCTCCAACCGCATCGCCCAAAAATCCAATAAAAAGCCCCAATACCCTTAGTCGCCTCTTACGACACCCATGGGTAGAAAGGGGTAGCGACATTCTAAGCCGGCACTACACGGCTTTTAATGCTAAATAATCTTTATTTATACAAAACAATACCCACTATAATTATTAATTACTTATACTCAGATTGTCCTATATTTTTTTACGTATAATTTAGTGATTTAAAAGCGCCGAAGTAGATTTACCATGCTACCATTGCCTCCACGAGATATAATATTTCTACATCAAGTACACTTAACTTTGTTTCTTTTATCACTTTCGAGATAAAGATTCACACGCTTGACCTTTTTTCATACTCATAGGTAGTAATAACACCTTTTCTATAGAACAGATCTACCGGAAAGTGCGTGAAACTTAACCGAAGTTCGGCTGAAATTCGGCTTCGGCATAATTTATATCGAACATTCGGTTCGGACGAATTCGACATTCAGCAAAACCCACACACATTCGGTACAGCACTAGTAATTCATATTTTGTATTGTAATTTTAATTTGTTATTTATTTGTTTAATTATTACTACTTTACTTAATACTTTGCATGCCAGTGCATTTTGTTATTTGGTTGGTCGATTCCCCTCCAAAATGTATCCAAAGTGTAGTGTTTGTAATAACTTGCGACGAGATAAAATCAGGAACGCCATCGTCATCGTCACCCAAAGTTGTTGGTGAGTAGGAAATAAACTTGATAATTTTCACTTAACAATAGAATAGATCTAATAAGTAAAAACGTAAAAGAAAAAACTTTGTTAAATGTGTTACTATAATACGTCTTCCTTTATTTCAGATACAATGCTTCCGCAAGCTGAGCTAGCGACAGCTATTCTCGTAAAATGTGACCCTAATCTAGGTAATGATTATTTTGAGCTCTAAATTGACTATTCTGTTTGCTTTCTTTGTACTTTGATTATACTATTTACGAATTTGATAACTAATGTTATCTGTGTAATTTGGATTCTCGCCTTGGCTGAAATGAAAAAAAAATCAACAACTTAATTTAAAATGGGAATTCTGGCTGGTTTAGGTTACATTTTTATACCTGAGTTCAATTGGCCATTTTGCTTAAGATTGCATAATGAAAAAAAAAACTTTTCATACTATTTTTTTTTTAAATAATCAGTTTATGTAAGATTGACTCTTCTTGTACTCTGATATATTATCTCTGCTTTACCTTATATCTCTATGTCATGCAAGAACCTTTTCTAACTTATGATTGCGTAAGTCACAGTTTTTAATGTTTTACAGATATAACGAATGTTTTATTGTATGACATCCAGCCATCACCAAATAGAACTTGTGGAGTTTCAAATGCTAAAGTTCCTCTTAATATATTATTTTGTTTCTTTGTTCAAATTAAATTTAACTCCCTTGTACTATAATTATATAAATTATATTTAGGTCACTTAAGAAGAATGTAAAACATGAGAAAAAAAGGTTGCCATATAGTTAAATAACTGATATGATATCTTTTCTATTGCAGATATTGAACCAGATTTCGTCAAAATCACCACAGAATACAGATCCTGATATTAGTTCAGGTAATTTAATGATTTTTAAGTGAAATTATCACATTCTCGCTTTGGTATAACACATGATAAGGAGATAAATATTAATGGCTTGTATTTAAACACCTACCAAATAAGTAAAGAAATAACATCCAATAAATTCTTAATAATTGCTAAAACAGATGAATGCTTACCAAATAGTGTACTATTGCATAAATAAAGCTAATATTTATTTTCTTTCATGCTATAAAAACATGTGAACACCATTATAGTTAATTGCAGATCAAATATTATCTATATTATTGTTAATTAAATGTCACCAATATTTTATATTTTTGCTTCCATTTTAGTGATTTTTGCTGAGGCAAAAAACTAACGGTTGACCCCCAATTTTTTTTTGATACCAAACATTACTATTTACCCTGAACACAAGTAACTTGTTTATTGCTTTATACATTCAAATAATATATGATATGTACTTAAATAAATATTTGCAACTATTTAAATGCTCACCAAAATGGCTTTTATACCCTAAAACTATAAATAAATAAGTATAGAGGTCTCAATTACTGCATCACTTAATAATGAATACTTAGGTCAGGTATATAATGTGTAAAGAAGATCCAAGTGAATTTCCTCAAAACATGTTAGTTTGTTAGAGAACATACTCATAGCTACCACTCTACTGAGCAGTACACTACACTACAGTAGTACAGTTGCTCTACACCCCCATATAATATGCAAGTATGCAACATCCAGACCGGAGTATAAGGTAAGTCATGTGGTGGGGTGGAGGCGAGTGTGGGATAAATAAATAAGAGGAAGTGATTACAAATTTAGATTGATAATAATAAATTTTGATTATAAGTTGCATAATGTCATTACACTAAAGCAGATAAGACTGCAGTTTTTGGTATTTAGGTTGATGTTTTATGAAAACAATTTAGTGAGCAAAATATCTGTTATAAAAAAAATAACAAAGACTTAAAGTTAATTTGTTCTGATGTGTGTTTATTTATTTTGGAATACATAATTATTTGGTTTAGGGAGCTTTTTATAGATTTGGTTTATTTTATATGGAGGTAATTAATTTTACTTGGAATTTAGTTTTAGGGTATTGTAGCTATTTTGGTGAGCATTTAAACAGTAGCCTATATAAACTAAATTTACTACAAAACTCTTTTTTCACTGCTTAATATTATAATTTCAATGCAATATTTTCTTTCCAGGTTACATACAAGTGCTGGCCAGAAGCGTTCTGTTGAAAAAATTAAGAACTTAACATCCACTAGAAGATTTATTTTAAATAATTAGCAGAAAGCCAAGCGGCAGGTTACTTACTACAAGAGAGCCAAGACTGTTCCAAAAGTGTCTAAAAAAGAAGCTTTTATTACTCAAAAATAAAACGTTCAAGAAATTTAAATTTGTTTTTCATTGAACCAACCTAAAAAACTGTAGTATGGAATGAAATTGAGCTTTACCTATTTTGGCTCCCATATCAAGTATCCAGAGCTTTATATTTGCCTGCCAGATGGCAATAATTTATAACAAAGTGAAACGTCATGTATGGTTGGAAATCAAGGCCAGTGGTACAAAATATTTGTTCGAAGTAGGCAGTCTGTACTCGTACCCTATATTGTCTGTGAGCATCATGCACAGCCATTCGGGCCTTTTCAGACACCGATTGACTGGTCATTACGCTATAGTTATATGATTATAGTAATTAATAACATTGATTATTCCGGGTAGGATACTTTAATTTATTTATCCTGATTGCCCGAAAGCGATAGTGCGGATATGTCCTTTGCGGTTTTAAAGCGACATCGATAAGTTGGTTATTGTTTCTTAGTCTTGCATGATATTTACATGTGTATTATATAATCGTATCGTTGAGACAGTATCCCATAATACAAGTTCTACTTAGTTTTGGGCTAACTTGAACTGTGTATAATGTGTCCGTATATTTGTTTATTTCTATGTTCTTCATTTGAGCTCTATATTTGTACTTCGTTTAAGCCCGCGACTACGTCCGCGTAATTTTTTTTTGCACTTAGTTCGCAAATACCGAAATACTATTTCACAAATACTCACATATACAGTGTTATACCGTGGTTATACCTCAAAGTTTTTTTTTGAAATTCACAACTTCTCATACACTTTTGAAGGAAGATCGAAAAAGATGTTTTTTGTGAGGGTGATTCAGTCATATCGCCTATAAAATAAATTAAAGACCCTAAATCTCATAGTCCTTTCTAACGACACCCACAGGAAAGACGGGATGATGTTAAGTATTTTTAACTGCTTTCACCCAAAAATATTTAGCGAGATGATATATAGCCTATTTTGCTTCTGAAAGTTTAAGCTTTCTATTAGTGAAATAATATTTGAAATGGGTTACGTTTTTCTGGAGCGTTTTCATTACCAACATACAAACAAACAAACTAATCTTCCGTCCTTTTAATATTATAAGAAGTATTCTATTTCCTTTTTCTGGTTCTAAACTACCTCTCCACCGATGTTCAGCCAAATCGGATTATCCGTTCTTGAGTTATAAATAGTGTAACTAACACCACTTGCTTTTGTATATATAGATTTCGACCCTGGATAATTCATAAATGTTTTAAATCCCTCCCCCGACCTTCCACCTAAACAGATCATTTTAAATAACCCTAAGGGTTGAATTTTTAAAACCTTTAGAAGCTACTTGTTCTTATTATAAGATAAACCGTTGTATCTTTCAAGTTTTTAAGTACTTCTTACTTACTTATACTTTAACTATTGAGAAAATTACATATTTACTTCAAACCACACTTTTACCTCCTTACAAACTCATATATTTTTTTTCTTTTTATGTACTCATGATATAAATCACAATAACCCTTTGCCAAATTTAAAGGTTTGTCTAGGTTTAGGAATGAGAAAATTTTCATAAAAACTTTATTAACCTAAATTACCCCTTTAGGGACAATATTTTTCATACCCTACACAAATAATCGAAAACTTATATAAAATATTTGTACTTTTAAGTTCACCATTTATAATGTGTGTGGCTGAGGGCTTTCTTGGAATTTGACGGAGGTCAAGATGGTAGAAATAAATAATATATCGATGGCGTCTCAACCTGCATCGACCAAAAACAAAGTAAAAAGGTAGATAGAAGTAGTGACATTCTAAGTCGGCACTACACGGCAAGATATTAGATAGCAAAATGAGATATCTCCATACTTATTAATCAGCAAGAAAAGGGTTGCCGTTGTCCTTTCTCAAGATCAGTCTATCTTTGACCGCATTATATTAAAATTGGTTTGATACTTTAGGCGTATAAGCGTAACAGACACAGACATACAGACAGTCAGAGTTACTTTCGAATTTATATTTTAATAGCACTGATCTACTTTTGATATTGGATGATACGTTTGAAATAAAAACAGGAAGACATAAGTCGGTGCTGCATATCTAGATCAAATTCATAGCATACTATTTTCACATGGTTATTATGAATTTATATTTTTATCATAGCTAGAAACGAAATTTTCCTCGTTTAATATTGAGATGCAATCGTCTAATAATATTTTTATTTCATTAAATTAAGAGTAAACATAGACATAAAATAAAAATAGATTTTTTCATTAATTTCGCTTCCAATGAAAAGTCTCAAAATACGTTAAACTTCTTCTGCTATTTTTAGACTAATCTATTTTAGAGTATTGAAAACATACTTTTCTTTTAATAGCACAAATCAGGGCGTCGAGGTCAGTAAATAAAAAATATATAATTTTGCTCCCGATTTTTAAACTTGAGGGGGTAATATATGGTAAAGTGAAGGATGGTTGATGACGGGTCTCCTGCCACATCACCCGGCAAACATTAAATTTCGACGTCACCTCTTTACGACAACAGCGGAAAGAAATAGGTCGGTGCCACTCCCAAATATATTTCCACAAAAGTATAAACAAATATATTTAGCCCTGTAAGTAATGTCCCAATAAAATTTAATCGAAAGCAGCGTTGAGTAAACTGATTTAAATTAAAGTAAAATATTTACTCTTCGTCTTCGATATTTCCCTCGGCGAATCTGCAATATAAAACAAATGGAAGAACGAGACATTGAGAACGGCGCTTGAAGCCATTTCGGACAAAGCAAATACTAGAGAATTTACTTGCTATTGTGTTTACATAATGAATTCTGTTTGTTTGTTTGCGGAGAGGAGTGGTCGGCTGTATTACGAGGAAAGTATATTCATTCCTGCTTTTAAACTCTTCGACTGCAAGCTTTGAATTTAACTATCTGGGCAACCGTTTATATGAGCTAATTTTATTACTAGCACTCTTTTAACGCCGAGTAGTATCAGCTTAGAATAGCACTAGCCCATTGTTTCCCGTGGATGCCGTTCTAGACAATTAAGTGTACAATAGGTGTGAAGTCATTGGCGGGTGATGTGACTGGAAGCCGATTACCAACCACGCTTTATTTTACAATCTATTACCCACTTAACTACCAAAAGTGGCTAATGAACATCGAGTTCTTTGCTCTGGCTGTCCTGTTTAAGGTAGGTATGTTTTTAATTGGTCAAGAGGAGCTAATTTGAATGAAACCTAACGCCAAGAAATTTTAAAGTAGCAGAATACCGAACCACTGTTTATTAAGTCTATAATGAACTTTCAAATAAATTCATGCGAGATACACCACGCCGTATATCCCCTAAGGGGTGGGCAGTACCTAGTAATAAATAAATAGAATAGAATAACTCTTTATTGTACATCAAACACAAATTTACAATAGAAATTATCCTACAGTTTACAGTGAGGTACAATCGGCGGTCTTATCGCTAAAAGCGATCTCTTCCAGACAACCTTTGGAAGGTGTGATCGGTAAACTAGTTATCTGGGTAGATGCACAAAACAAGCTTACTTTAAAACTAACTTATTTAATTGAAATAATAAATAATAACATAAATATTAATTACACAAAATAATACACATATTACACACATATGAACACACATACATACATAACTACATACTTTTATATATACAAGTAATACAAATACCTAAATAAAATACACAAATACGTTTTAGAAATATAATTACATAACATAAAACATAACATAAACTTTCACGCCGTTTATCCCCGAAGGGGTTGGCAGAGGTACCAATACTCCTGAACTCACATGGCAAGCGCCATCTAGTTTCCAGAGAAGGTACCCACGTTTTGCTTAGACAGTGTACTCACGTGATAGGGGGCAGGCCTATCGCCGCTAATATAATTAATACATATAATTTAAAAAGCAACAGTATTACAGCGCTTCAGTGATACGTGATAAATATGTACGGACATATAAACAGATCCAATTAGCCCCAAACTCAGAGAGACTTGTATTATGGGAAATTAACTCAACGATAGGTTTGATATAATACACATAACATAACATAACATAAACATAAACGTTCACGCCGAATATCCCCGAAGGGGTTGGCAGAGGTACTAATACTTCTGAACATCACGTGACTTTCACCTGGTGTTCAGAGTACCCACGTTTTGCATGGACAGTGTACTCACGTGATAGGGGGCAGGCCTATCGCCGTTTTGTATGAATACACTGTCACATGACTAAGTACAACTCAGCCATGTGGGTTTCCTCACGATGTTTTCCCTCACCGTTAACAACCATGATAAATTAACCACACATATGTCTTTAGAAAAGACAAATTGGTGTAGGCCCGACCCAGGATTTGAACACTAGTCGTTTGCACGATAACCGAGTGTTCTACCCACTGGGCTATCACGGTTGCTTATAATACATACATACATACATATTATAATACACATATAAATAATATTCAAACCTAACAAACAATAATTTATGCTCATCTCATCACATAAATTCTGATCGCAACCTCCGGATCATAAAGATAGTCTACCTATCTACTCGACAATGGACGTCGTTAACATCTCAACATCACGTGGAATTGTCACCTGGTGTTCAAAGTACTCACGTGATAAGGGGGCAGGCCTGTTTTTCTCACCGTTAACAACCATAATAAATTAACCACACATATGACTTTAGAAAAGACAAATATATATCGCCAAGACGAGCCAAGCGAAGGTATAGTCCCGATCAAGCCTTTATACCCACGCCTGTCTGCATGAAAGGCGGTGTTCTTCCCATTGAGCTATTTCGGTTTTTGTTTCGAGCTTGCTACATCAAAATTAATTTTCCTATATCTTTACAATAAGAAGTTGCTACGTACCAAATTTCATTCGCCATGTAGATTTTATTTCCCTTCCGAATTTTAAAGATTTGCGGCTTGAACGGCTACAGCTAGTTAACACTGTTCCCAAAAGGTGTGGCAGGGCGGAACTAGCCATATGGGCAAGATGGGCATAGGGTACATCGAGGTCTGGATCGTTCCTGTGTTGGCGAGTCTGACTCGTTTTTGTCCGATTTTTTAAGAACCTAGAGGTGAGGATATATGAATGCAATCAATCATTTAATTATGCAACTCGATCTATTCACGTTGCATTGTGCTAGTTAGTACTTATTATGGTTAAAATTTATCTTATATATTTTCTATACAAATTTTAGGAAAATATTGTATCATACACCTTTATTGCAATCACGCACTGCGGTGGAACGTTTTTATTTATCTGTACGTATAGTAGATCGGCGTAGGGGCAGAAACGCAAGCCTCTTTATTATTGCATCGTGAGTTATACATTTCTCACATCCCATCAACAGGTATATTTGAAAATGCAAAAACATGGGTTAGGCATAAAGAAATAAAAATCAATTATCTATACTTATCTGTAGAGAGGTCAATTCTGTACATGAAATATAATTTCAAAATAACGCTCTGCAATATAAAACAATGATTGATTATTATTGAATGGGTGATTAGTGATCGAAACTGATGCCAAAAATGCAAATAGTAAAATTTTTGTCTGTCTGGAAATAAACGTATTTCCATAAGGAACGTTAACTCGACGAATTTTAACGAAACTTGGCATAATTATTCTTCATACTCTTGGGCAGGTTATAGTATACTGTTTAACAGAGTAGTTAAGGGGAGTTTTGGGAAAACGGGAGAAGTTACTTCTTTTTTAAGCTTCCGTTACGTGTGCAGCCTTAATGGTTAAAGCTATACAGAAATTATGTATTACGGAAATATTTCACCTAAAATTATCTAAAAAATATCCCTCAACGGCATACATCTATTTTTTATGGTTGACTCACAATAACACGTGTAACTCCTGATAGCATAGCAGTTCGCAGCATTCTGATTATATTTGTTTACTCTTACGTTTGTAATACTCTCACCCACCTCTAATTTAAAAAAAGTTTACATTCTAACCTAATAAACAAGAGCGAGATGGACTCGCTAATGAAGGGTTCCGTAGCAATTATTGTTATATATTTCAGTGAAATTAATAAATTAGGTATTGATTTATGACGTTTATATAAATAGAACTACTGGCTAGATCTCATTCAAACCAATTTCCGTTAGTAGTTTGTATAGTACATACACATCATATATTTTTTTCAGTTTTATCATGCCCATATTTTAGAAGTTACGGGGGGGACACACATTTTACCACTTTGGAAAAGTCTCTCGCGCAAACTATTCAGTTTTGAAAAAAAATATATAAGAAACTTCATCATCATTTTCAAATACCTTTTGATAGATACCCCCCACGTATAGGTTTGATGAAAAAAAAATTTTGAGTTTCAGTTCTATGTATGGGGAACCCTAAAAATTTTGGTTTTTTTTCAGATTTTATTTTAAAATCTTAATGCGGTTTACAGAATACATCTACGCACCAATTTTCAATAATGTAGTTCTTATAGTTTCGGAATAAACTGGCTGCGACATACGGACGGACGGACGGACAGACAGACAGACATGACGAATCTATAAGGGTCCCTTTTTTGCCATTTGGCTACGGAACCCTAATAAAAAAAGAATCATAGAAATCGATAAAGAAACACCAAACCTATACATGAAATAAACATCGCGCCGTCGTCGCACGTGAATACTGAATCATGCTATGAGGATTATTTTTATGTAACAGTTGCAAAAGATAGCCGTGAGTGTATGTATGATGTATGCAAAGAAAGGGCACAATACAACTTACAATTTTTTTAAATATAATACACGTTATATTGCTGCATAATAACATTACCATTGGTCTCCGCACTAGGCGAACCTGTATCGCGGAGGCCGGAATTTTTACTACGTCTAGGGGGCTTACAACGACTTAATAAATTGAATATTTGTTTAGAGATGAATTATATTTACAATTAACGAATATATTCTTCCTAATTTTATGTAGATTTTTATACTTATTACAAATATATTGATAGTGAAATTTTATACTTTTAGAGTAATATTTAGTATACTATAAGTACTGTAAGTAAATAATAATAATAATAAAAAAGTTGTAACCATTGCGCTAAATTTCACAAAGGGCGTGCAGTGATTGAAGAAAACTCAGATATTTAAAAAAACAACGCTACCCGTGCGAAGCTGGGACGATCCACTAGTTTAAAATAAAAAGATAAATCTTGGTTTTTTGAACGTCAAATTGAAACTTAATGGTAACAGGATGATGGATGATAGGCACTATACAAAGTGAGACCACAAGTAGATACTATAATATGTTTTATTTACAATTTTAAGACAGAATACAAATTTAAAAATGTCAGTTATGGCAAAACATTTAATTTAAATAATTATGATTTATATAAAAAAAAAACTATCTTTTATTTTTCTATGCCATAGCAATAATGTACGCTTATTTATGTCAGTATTTACAATTTTTGAATTATAACATTTACGATATAATCTACCGGTGTGAAGTTAGCGGCCGATTTCAGCGGCCGATTATAACCCGACCAAATTAGGAAGTTTTTTTTTAAATTAACTTAAAAATGGTAATAAACGTTCTAAAATCAATGCTTTTGAAAAATTAAACTAAATCTGATGCTTTCAGTCACCAAAGAAAAGGCTTTTCCGCAAGAAAAAAGACGTAACGGCGGATTCCAATGTAATTATTAAAAAATAACTTGCTCCAATAACCACTTTAAGATTCTCAACTAGATGCGATAACATTTTGAAACTAGGTTTATTTGATGGCCTATAATGTAGGCTTTTCAGAAAAGCTATGCTATAGAAGAAATTCAACAAATCTTCGCCCCACTGCACTCATGCCTCTCTGGCTATATGAAGAACGGCAAAACTATTTATTAGTATAGTTTTTCTGTAAAGCCTATAATCTAGGCTATTTAATTAGCCTAGTGTCAAAGTGTTACCAGAACTCGTTTAGTTGTGATAGGCGATTGATAGAAGAAATTCAACAAATCTTCGCCCCACTGCATTTATGCCTCTCTGGCTATATATAGAACGGCAATACTATTGATGAGTATAGTTTTTTTCTAAAGCCTATAATCTAGGCTATTCGAATAATCTAGTGTCAAAGTATTACCGGGACTCGTTTAGTTGTGAGAGGCGATCGAAAATTGTTGATAGAAGAAATTCAACAAATCTTCGCACTGCGTGCATAGCTCTTTGGCTGTATGAAGATCGGCAATACAATTGATCAGCATAGCTTTTCTGAAAAGCCTATATTATAGGCCATCAAATAAACCTAGTTTCAAAATGTTATCGCATCTAGTTGAGAATCTTGAAGTGGTTATTGGAGCAAGTTTTTTTTTTTAAATAATTACATTGGAATCCGCCGTCACGTCTTTTTTCTTGCGGAAAAGCCTTTTCCTGGTGACTGAAAGCATCAGATTTAGTTTAATATTTCAAAAGCATTGATTTTAAAACGTTTATTACCATTTGGAAGTTAATTAAAAAAAACTTCCTAATTTGGTCGGGTTATAATCGGCCGCTGAAATCGGCCGCTAACTTCACACCGGTATATAATCTTATAAACGATTTCTTTTGGGATATGTTTTTACTTTGTTAACATTGCGCTCTAGACGGAACTTTTTATCCATATTAAAGTGACAGCTTTTTTTTATTCGGCTTCAAGTTATTTGGATGTGTTTCTATGAAAAGTTTTTCAGTAAGTAATGTCGAATACAGATGGGCCACCGTCGGAAAGTCCTCAGTACTCAGCTTTAGTCTGAAAAAATAAACATATTGTATTGATGCTAGAGACTATACCCTTCTATTATTTGTACATTGACATAGTTTATGTTTTCAGATTCATAATTTATAAAAAGTCGACGGTCCTACCCTAATTGGACTAATGGCGTGAGTATATGTGTGTATGTGATTAACAGAATCATTAATTAGAGACCATATCGACAACGCTATAGCTACCTAAAGCTTTTAAGAGTTTGATAAAATATAAATTAAATTACATTTATGTTTGTAGATAATAAAAACCGTACATTCTGCAATTCGTGTCAGCTTTAAGTCAAAGTAATTATGTATGAATTTAAACCTATCCTTTTAGTAAGTAATAAGTCGTTATATAGCAATTTTATTTTGTATACAGCTTAATTAGCCTATACAGGATAAGTGGTTTCGCCCCTCAGTGGAACGTGGTGAGGGAGGAATGCTCCTGGCATTGGCCTTGACACCCCAAAACAGGACGGATGGTACCATTGTTCTAGCTACCCCTATATTTGGTTTTACTAATCTTACCGCTAATGTATTGATTGGTTTTTTCTTTCTGTTAGTTATCTGGTGCGAATGTTTTGAAACTAAAACAGACACCCGTCTATAATTAAGCTATGATTAATCGTCGATTAGCCATATTTAATTATATGGTAAAATTTCGACATAGAACTAGTTTCATAATTGGAAAAAACTACCCGTACAAATCTGGGTCGAGACTAAAAATATACCAATAGCTGGAACATAAAATAGTTATTGCAGTTAGTCTGTAATTATACAAATTAGAACACATATTAACACGACTCACTATCACGAAGATCCGTAATTTATAAACCATATATATATATATACGAGGTAGCCAGAGCTGCAAAAGGGAAGTTTTGGACCGCATTTGGAAGTTGAGTGGGGAAAATAAAGTAAAACGAAGGATGGTTCATGGTGGGTTTCCAGCCACATCGCCCAAAAATAACCCTAATACTTGACCCCTCACTCGTCTCCTAAAATACCCACCCAGAAATGGTTTAGTGCTAATCTGAGCTCTACACCGCTGTTCTATAAATTGTAACGTTACGTGTCTTAAGTCTTAATCCCCTTATAGAAATAAAACCTAAGACACGAAACGCGGAGAGCAAGGAGACTAATAAAACAAGAAAGAAGTTACACCAGTCTATTAAAAATTAGATGTACACAATACAAAAATATTACAAGAAGGAATTATATAAAATAAATATAACTAAATAACGATACTGATGCGATTCCAAACTTCCACGTTCTGGCTAGAGCAAAGGTATTAGTAATCTCCAAAACCAGTAGTATAGCCGGCGAAATCAAAGGTCCAGATATCAATCTTTGATGATTTTTAGTCCACAAGCCAATAAGACCAAATGATTGGTCACTTCGGAATACCACTCTGACTGGTTTAACAAATTCTGCCAGGGTATAAAATTATATATATTATTCTTAGGTGTTTTTAAGCAAAAGGACACCAAGTAGTAAAGGTTGTTCAATATAACAACGGTAGTAGTAGCTATCCGAAAAAATCTTCAGTAAGATATACTTTTTAAGGATCTCTTGTAGAATGATAAAACCGTCCTTCCTCCATAAAAAAACATCTTGACAATCAATAAAAAATCCCAATAGACAATAAAACCTAAAAGAAGGATTTTTTAAAAAGAGTTTCAGTTAACATAAAAAGATGAAAACAGATAAATTTGAATAAGTAAAATGTCCTAGCCTTACATTAAAAATAAAATTGAATTCCTGCGCTATCATTTTAGACACCAAAAATGAATTAAAATTATATCATTTAACATATTTTAAAACTATCTAACCTTCGTACACAAACACATTGAAAATTGATAAACTAAAGAAAAGTTTAAGATAAAATAAAATTTGACAACTCTCAGCTCCGTCGTTGCCATAACAACAACACAATAAAAACAATAACATAAACCAGAGAAATAAAAATATTATCGACAAATCGCAGAAAAATAATAAAAAGGAACTAAACAATGATATATAACCGCAGGAGACTAACATAAAAGGAAATAAATAATAATAAAACGGATTAACAATATTTACAGGTAAGGTTTTATATATTACATATATTCCCCAAAGTCCCGAGAAAAAAAAAAAAACTTTTTTTTTTTTTTTTTTTATTAACAATTTCAAAATTATATATATATTTTTTTTACTTCCCACAAAGATCCATGAGTAATGTTCACATTCGATGACATTTACTCTTCTGTAACAAAACTGTGAACGCGATAAAGGCTTATTTATTCAGAGTTATCAACCGCTCTCTCTTTGCTGAAATCCTAATAAATTACGTGATATAGGCTTATTTATTCAGAGTTATCAACCGCTCTTGTAAATTAAAACAAAACATTAGTTTAAGTTTGTTCAATTAAATCAAACTATCTGAGAAAATAAAATAGAACTAAATGTCCTATGATAAGTTGTAAGTATTAACTGAAATCATTCAGATTACCAGTTATTCTTAATCAAAGTTAGGCAATTAAACGAAGGTTTGCCCTCGTTATATTTTAAACAAGAGAATGTTTTAAGGAGATCCACCCTTACAAACTTGTTGGAGAAGTCAAGGATAGGATTGATATTGATATACTCACTAAAGAAAAATAATAATAATAAACTAAATAAGAAAAAAAATATGTATATTAAACTTTAATATCTTTAATGTGCCATTTACCTCTGGAACCGTTAGGATCTTCCAAAAGGTAAACAAGAGGTGAAAATTTTTCAATAACTTTACATTTCAGGAATTTTGGAGCAAGTTTTGAGCTAAAATAATTTCCTGCATTACTTTGAATATAGTTCTTACGCCAAACTACGTCTCCAATACTATACTCCTTGACAGATCGACGTGTGTTATAATGAGAAGAATTTTTTAGATGAGAATTATATAAAGCGACTTGAACTTTATCAAAAACTGAAGAGATATGACCAATATTTTCCGCATATAAATCTCTGGGAAGAAAAACTAACTCATCTAAATTATTGAACTGGGTATAAAGCGAGCCACAAGTGATAATTTCACGACCAAAAACAAGGAAAGAAGGACTGTAACCAGTAGTGGAGTTAACAGTATTATTCATGGCAGCTTGTATTATTGGTAAATGAATATCCCAGGATCTTTGATCATCACTAACAAGTGATGCAAGAGCTGTTAGAATAGTTTTATTATACCTTTCTGTGGGATTTACTTGAGGACAATAACGAGGTGTAAAAGATTTAAAAGGAATATTATATTTATCTAATAACCTATGAAATTCATGACTTTGAAAATGAGAACCATTATCCATGATAATAGTTTGAGGTATACCGTGTACGAGAAAAACAAAATTTTCCAAGTTAGAAATAATGTTTGCAGATGTAGCTCTTTTCAATGGGAACAGAAGTGAATATTTCGTAAACAAACAATTAACAACAAGAATATATTGATTACGTCGACGGGACATTGGAAGTGGTCCGATCAAATCTAAAGATAGTGATTGAAAAGGTCTAGAACAAATTTTTGGTTTTCCCATAATCCCATAAGGCGAATGATTTGAGTGCTTGAAAGCAAGACATGTTTCACATTTGCCAATAAAATTTGAAATATCTTTAAACATTCCAGACCAATAATATAAAAGACTTAATTTCTTATAAGTCTTAAAAATACCTAAATGAGGAGAAGTCAGTGAGCCATGTGTAGCACTAATAAGTGATTCACGTTGTATAGGATTTGGAACAATTTTCCAAATAAAATCATCAGAAATAGAATCAGAGTTTGAACAACAGCGAAGAAGCGTGTTATCTTTGATACAATAGTTTGGATACTGTTCCGGGTTATTTTGACAACCAAGAAAAAGTTTGTTGAAGCGTTCAGTAACTGTAGAGTTTATACTAACATCAACAGGAGCCACTTTATTTAAACAATCGACCTTGTCAGGAATACCTTTAAAGCGAGAAAGTAAATCAGGTACGACATTTTCCTTTCCTTTCTTGTGTTTAAGAATAAAATTAAAAGTAGAAAGGCGAAGAGACCAACGAGCTAATCTACCTGTAGGATTGGAAAGATTCAAAAACCATTTTAGTGCTGAATGATCAGAGAATACAGTAAATTGTTTGCCATTATCCAAATAGCAACGCCAGTGTTCTAAAGCAGTAATAACCGCTAGAGTTTCTCTTTCCGTAACGGAATAGTTTCTCTCATGGTTATTAAGAGAGCGACTCATGTAGGCTATAACCACTTCTTTGTCATCTTTCATCTGAGTAAGCATGGCACCGATACCAAAATTAGAAGCATCGCAATGAACTGCAAAAGGAAGGTTAAAATCCGGACAAGACAGTATAGGAGCTGTGACTAAAAATTCTTTTAATTTCACAAAAGCGGAGTCAGCATCAGGAGACCATACGAACTTAGGAGCGTTTTTACCAGAGGAAGTAAGTTTACTTAGAGGAGCAGCAATAGTACTAAAATTGGGTATAAATCTGCGAAACCAACTACCAGTTCCTAGAAATCTTCTAACTTCTTTTCTGTTTTTAGGAGTGGGAAAATCTAAAATAGCACGAATCTTATCCGGATCGCCACGAAGACCATGCTCATCTATAACATAACCTAGGTATTTTAATTCACTTTTGAAAAAATTACTCTTTTCAAAATTAATTGTGAGATTAGCCAAAATTAATTTATCTAGGACTTTATGTAGTAAAGCAATGTGTTCTTCAAATGATTCACTAATTATTATGACGTCATCAATATAACAGAAGACCTTATTCTCAAACTCAGGATTAAAGAGAATATCCATTAATCTTTGCTGTGTAGCAGGTGCATTAGTGAGACCAAACGGCATTACAACAAATCTGAACATTCCTCTACCAGGACAATAAAATGCAGTCTTGTCCCGATCAGCTTCATTCAAAGGAATTTCCCAAAAAGCTTTGGCAATATCAATGCTAGAAAGGTATTTAGCCTGTCGAAGACTGTCTAAAATTTCAGTTATAAAAGGCAATTTATAAGCGTCACGACGAGTGACGGAATTAAGTTTTCTACTATCAACACAAAAACGCCATTCACCGTTTTTCTTAGGAGTAATAAGTACGGGTGATAACCAAGGACTTTCACAATGTTCGATGACCTGTAACTCTAACATCTTATCGACTTCTTTAATGAGAGCTTTTTGTTTTTCAGGAGAAAGGCGATAACAACGTTGTTTTATAGGAAGTGCATCACCTGTATCAATTTTATGAGCTAATAAAGTTGTTCTACCTAGTTTGCCTTTTGAATCGAAAGAAATATCTTTAAAACGAGAAATAATACTATCAGCAATAAGACGTTGATCTGGAGAAAGATCAGTATAGGGAAGAATGTTTTTTTCCACCTCTAAAGTATTGACCTGCAAGGGAGTATTAAAATTATTTAACAAAATCTTAGGAACCAAATTAAATTTTCTCCAAAAATCAACACCAAGTAAAATAGAAGTATTAATGTCAGGAAAAACATAAGCTCTAATAATTCGAGATAAATTATTAAAAGTCATAGGAATATCCATATATCCCAAAGAATTCAATTTTTCATTACTTGCAGTGGCTACCGATAAGAAATTGGACTTGGAAAGAGTGTAGCCTAGTTTCAAAAACTTCAAATGAGAGTTCTTACCTAAAATTGTAATAGAACTACCACTATCTAATAAAGCTGTAAAATAATATCCATTAATCATAATGCTAAGAAAGGGACGATTATTATCGTTTTCATTAGAATAAAGAGTAGAGACGGTTTTATAACAACCAAAGAAATTATTAATGCAAGAAAGCCAATCGTTCCATTCTTTAGCATTAAAATGAGGAGATTCCAAGTCCATTCCTAGTTTTTTTGGATTGTGAGAAGATTTACAATCTGGACATTCTGTGGCCTTAAAACCTTTTTTACCACATCTAAAGCAAACAATATCTCTATTTGCACTGCACGTTCCTAAATGATGACCTTGTATGCGACATCTAACACAAAATAAATTCAAAGCATTGAAGCTAAAAGTATAATTAGAGGGACGATTAGGTTGAGAAGAATGTTGAGGAGTAGGATTTAAAAGTTGAGGACGATTACCTGAAGATGAATGTAAACTGGAAAATGGTTTGTAATTAAATTCTGAAACAATCGGATTATTATCTGGCTTGGGCTCAGAAAAATGGTTATTTCTATCAATAATTTCCTCACATTTCTTACAAATGTGAATTAATTCATCTATGGAGGTTATATCTTGTAGTAAAAAATTAGAGTACATAGGCCGAATGTTTTTAATAATAATTCTGAGTTGTTCTGTCTCACTAATAGGATTAGTAAGACGAGAAAACATACCGCTAAGAATAGAAACAAAAATAACAATTGACTCATCTTTGCCCTGAGTTCTAGCCCGTATTGATGACATTAATTTATCATCATAGTCATATGAACCAAAGTGTGAAATTAGTAATTTACTGATCTCATCCCAACTTAAATTCGGGTTTCTAGTTTTCTGAAAACGAAACCAATGAAGAGCGGAATCGGAAAAAAGTTTGTATCCTAAATTGGCTAGAAGAGTTTTATTTATACCTCTAGAAATGGTAAACTCTTCAATTTTCTGCAAGAAAGAACGAGGACAAGAAGTACCATTATAAGTATATTTTCTGATTTCTTTTAAACTAGGAGTGAAATCAGTTGAATGGTGAGAAGGTGACGAGGCTAAAATAGGTGCATGAGATGTTGGAGAAGGAATGTCTATCGGATGAGCGGGAATATGAGTAAGTCCAGGTGTCGGCTGTAATGTTAAATTATTAAAGCTATTATCCAAGTCATTAAAATTACTTTTGGCTAAATTATATGCCTCTAAACAAGAATCATCTTCATCAATATCAATCCTATCGATGCGATGATAGAGATGGTTAAGGTAAGCCTCAATCTTTTTAACAGACTGGCTGTTTGTGTTGGGACTGTTGATCCTTTTCTTGACGTATTCTAGAGTTTGGAATACTTCCTCTAAATCCTCACTAACCGGTAACACCGTGTCAAGTCCGTCAGTAGGGTAAGAAATGGCTAAAGATTCTATTTGTTTCCTCAGTTGAACTAAAGTGGAGCCGGGAGTTGCCAACCTAATCTTAATCTCATATTCCAATTCCGACTTATTAAGTAGTAAAAAATTAATAACCCTAGCCATTATGAATAATAAATACCGTGTACATCTAATATAAATATGAAAAGTTTATAACGCCTAAAGGAAAACCGAAATATTACCACTATATTTTAGAATTTTGGGAATCTGGTGTAATGGGTTATTATAGTTGGACGCCAATCTGTAACGTTACGTGTCTTAAGTCTTAATCCCCTTATAGAAATAAAACCTAAGACACGAAACGCGGAGAGCAAGGAGACTAATAAAACAAGAAAGAAGTTACACCAGTCTATTAAAAATTAGATGTACACAATACAAAAATATTACAAGAAGGAATTATATAAAATAAATATAACTAAATAACGATACTGATGCGATTCCAAACTTCCACGTTCTGGCTAGAGCAAAGGTATTAGTAATCTCCAAAACCAGTAGTATAGCCGGCGAAATCAAAGGTCCAGATATCAATCTTTGATGATTTTTAGTCCACAAGCCAATAAGACCAAATGATTGGTCACTTCGGAATACCACTCTGACTGGTTTAACAAATTCTGCCAGGGTATAAAATTATATATATTATTCTTAGGTGTTTTTAAGCAAAAGGACACCAAGTAGTAAAGGTTGTTCAATATAACAACGGTAGTAGTAGCTATCCGAAAAAATCTTCAGTAAGATATACTTTTTAAGGATCTCTTGTAGAATGATAAAACCGTCCTTCCTCCATAAAAAAACATCTTGACAATCAATAAAAAATCCCAATAGACAATAAAACCTAAAAGAAGGATTTTTTAAAAAGAGTTTCAGTTAACATAAAAAGATGAAAACAGATAAATTTGAATAAGTAAAATGTCCTAGCCTTACATTAAAAATAAAATTGAATTCCTGCGCTATCATTTTAGACACCAAAAATGAATTAAAATTATATCATTTAACATATTTTAAAACTATCTAACCTTCGTACACAAACACATTGAAAATTGATAAACTAAAGAAAAGTTTAAGATAAAATAAAATTTGACAACTCTCAGCTCCGTCGTTGCCATAACAACAACAAAATAAAAACAATAACATAAACCAGAGAAATAAAAATATTATCGACAAATCGCAGAAAAATAATAAAAAGGAACTAAACAATGATATATAACCGCAGGAGACTAACATAAAAGGAAATAAATAATAATAAAACGGATTAACAATATTTACAGGTAAGGTTTTATATATTACAAAATCAGGACAGAACGACGTTGGTCTACAGTTCTAACAATAGCTGTCAAATCAATCATACCTTCCAGTAGCGTTAAAAATCTGAGGAACAAAGCACAGGTCAGCCATCGTAAGTTGGTCTGCAACACAATATTTTCCCGAAGTTTTCTTCAGCAATGCTTCGAGAGTCGCCATTCCGCGTCGCGTCCAGTGCTGGCCAAACTTCAAGTATTGGTCATCACTCTCAAACATTGATCTCAGGCCGACGTTCTGTAGTGGCTGGATTCCTGATACTATTGTCTATATTTAAACAAAGACTTGTGAGATATTTTAACAGTCGATCTATCGTAAGGGCCTTTGTACATCATATTTAAAACGCGCCAGTAGGTCTCATTGCTTTTCATCAAAATTATATTTTGTTTCTGAATTTATATTTGCAGATCGGTCCACTTTTTGCACAGCAATTCAAATCTATGTAGTCCCTCTAATCTTTAAGTGCCTTTTTTTCAACCAGATGTATTTGTGTATTTTATCCGTTATTTAATTTCAACTATCATATTCTACAGATGTATTTATTTGATTTATCTGTACAATTTCACATTTTTATTTGAAAAATAGCAAAATCGTTCTGCCTGATTATCCCTGCAGCTTGCGCTATAGTTTTTATTTGATTTAGGATGGCGCTCACTGCAGGGATAAAATTGAATTTTATTATTCTTGATCAATTTATCTATATTATTTATCTCGTAATGTAGAAGATATTGCAAAATTCATATTATATATTTTCATAACAAATGTATATAAAGTTTTCAGTTGTTAAATGAAACATAGTCTAGATCATCGCACATCATAATTTTATATCGTTATTCACAATTCACATTCACAATCATTTTATAAGTTCATATCTTAGTGGGTTCTGAGTCATCGCATTGAAAAACGTGTATCACATTTGTGTTATATACTAATAGAAGAGAAAATTTTAATACCACGATGTAGATGTTTTGCCTATAATTTGGTATGTTTTCATCTATAACCTGATAATAATAGCTTAAAATAATAATTCTGACATTTTCAATATTAAATGAGTAAATTTTTTATTGAGATATCACTTTAACATGATGAAATCAATCAACTTTTGTTGTAACTATGACTATGTTATTATTCGCGCCATCTAGTTGAGCGCTAGCGTAAAACACATATAGAGACTGATAACTAAATATATCGGACTTACTTAATATCATCAAATTTGAAGTAGATTTTTAGTTCTATTTAATTTCATAATAACTTACTTCATATGATTAAATACAAATATGATAGAAACAAAGATGAAGCAATGTTACGAAACACTAATAACATATCATTAATTGCGACATCTATTCAAACCTTTCGGTACTTAATAAATAATTAATAAATAGTAAGTAAAATGCAATCTTTAACCTGTTTGAAATTGTTACATTCGCTTCGTCATAAGATGGCGCTTACAATGCAGAAAAAAATACTTTTTTAGGATGCAAATAGTAATTAATGATAGTATGCGAATACATACAAGCATACTTTTATTGGATTATAGTTAAAATATTTGTTAACCCATATGACCGAAATAATTATAAAGGTTTCGTTTTCGGAGTAGACTCTATTGGTTTTTATCTTTAACTAATTTCAAAAATTTTGATGCGATATTTAGCATAGTATTTGTCAGACTTAACAGTAAACTTAAGTTATATAAACTTACACTAAAATGGAAGGTTCGCACGTTTACACATAAAAGTATGTATGTAATTTCGTTCGCAATTTCGTTAGGCTGAACCGATTTAGCTGCGGTTTTCTCTTTTTAAACGATTTATAAAAAGTGATTCGTAATTCATTTTTTTTTGCTCAAACTTTTACATATCAAAACATATAAATACGTTAACGGAGAGATTTATTTAAGTATAATTACGAGTTTAGATAAAGGGAAATAGTTCTTGTTTTTCTTTCTTAAGCAATGGTTATATAACATGACAATTTGGATTCAAAATTAATGACTTAATTTATTTTTATCATAGTTCTTTTCCAACAAAAATAATAATATGTCAGCATGAGTACAAAGCGATTCCTTTTTTGATTCATGTATCATATCTCAACTGTTTTGCTGCATCAGCAGTAAATATTGGAACACTAAGACGTGTGCACATTCACTCTATTGTGATCAACTTAAAAATGTGCCTTATGCTTAGATCAAATAAGGAACTTTTTTATATATACGGTTCTGTTTTGAATCGATGCATTTTGATTTTTTCTACATTGTGGAGTTGTCTTTACAATCGCTGAATATAAATACTGGATTAGGGGCTTAATTGCTCCATTTCTGTTCGCTATATACCTAAGCGATCGTAGTGCTCTCCTATTTTGTTTTATCTGTGACGTGTGGTGCAACAAGAAAATTTCACAAGTATGTAAGTATTACTTTATTTTATTTTTTTATTTGAATTTTGAAACTTGCTCCATACGCATCTTGCTTCACATCTTTATTTCATAAATAAAGGAGAATCGGTTTAATTTTCTATTTTAAGAACAAGTGTAATTTATTCGGCGATCGATAGTCTCTGCCTACCTCAATGGTGGGGAACTAATAGTGCAAGTACACGTATGTAATTTATTTGATGAAATTTCATAATAAACTTGTTTATTTTAGGTGTTCATTAAATCCTTTCTGGACCGAAGAAGACGTAGCTAGCGGTAGCGGCTTTGCGACACCCGCACCACTAACAGCACAGCCCAAGAAAACCAACTCTGGTGCGGTGGAGGGCAAAAAGAAACGCACCTACAGCCGCAAGAAGCCCGAAGCGACAGCAATATCATCGCCATCACCGGCAGTCGCCGTCGCTTCTGCACTGTTACCAGAGCGGGAGCTGTTTCTCAGCTCCAGTTCCGAAAGCGAACGTGAAGAGGCTCCGCCCGTAAAAACAAATAAGAGATCGGAGGTAAGTTCTGCTTTGCTTATTCTTTTTTGAGGACCAACAAGGAGGTGAAGTTGTAGTTATATAACAAACAACTAAATTATAATAAATCGCTGCATAATTAACATTATCCCTACTCGATCATACTACAAAAACATCAAATAAATTAAATTTCTTTATTTTAGGTTATTATCAAAGATTATTTTCGCGATTTCCCTGTACAAATACTGATAAGATTATTAATAATTTTTCAGCCCGAGCCGAAACGAGAGCCAGTGCGTGCGGTGCCGTTGCGCAGTTGGCTGAGTCAGCGCGTCGCAGGCGGCTACACGACCCAATCCGACCCTGTCAAAGTAGGGGAGTACTTTGTTGAAATCAAAGTATACCAGACGCGGGAGGTGGAAAAAATTGCTGCCAATGAGCGCTGGAAACATTCATTGTTAACATTGAAACTCGGAACCGACACTGATACGCGCTTTTGGAAAGCGCTTAATACTGCTGTCATAGCAGGCAGGGACGAATTAAAACACGTCCAACCTGTATTATACGCGAGTAATGTGTTTTGAACTCATAACTGTTTTAGTTCGTATTCCATAATTAGATCCTGTCTTCATTATTTTAATCTCTTTTATTTTCTTAACAAATGGTGGGCAGCAATTTCTGAGTTTGTTGGATTGCGATCCAAGCTATATTGTATAGACTCCATTAATACTTCTATCAAAAAAGCTAAAGGAGTTAAAAAGTGTATTACTAAACGAATAAATATAAACAATTATAAGAGAGCGCTATTTTGTAATGAAAGTCTTAGAGATGATATGTTTGTAATACGGTCAAAAAGTCATAATATATATACGCACAGAATAAATAAATTAGTTCTTGATAGCACGGACAACAAAAGGCAACAAGTTAAAAAATACTTTTGAAACATTGCCTTGGGGCCATTTCACCACAATATTATGACTTTTTGAAAGTAGTTTTCCAAGATTAACCTATTTTATCCATTTACTGTATTGCTTCATCTATTTTGTAACTTCTTTATTTTTTTATTAGAAATTACTGTTTATCTTTTATTGAATATTAATAATATGCCTAAAATACAACATTATTTCTGGTTTTAATTTTTACGTTCTTATTTATTTATAATTATTTTATTCATCCAAGATCTTTTAGGTTATAAAATGTTCCAATATGAAATCAGGTTGAAAAGGTAGGGAATATAAGAAACAAATAAAAAAGAATGAAATCAATTTAACTTAGGTGTTTTATTTTTTCTTTAAACCTAAAGCTAAGTACATACTCAATATCATAATTTTACAATAAAATTGATTAATTGAAACATGCTTCATATACTACTATAAATCTAAATCAGCTGATATTTTTTTAGATATTTTGTTGATAATATTTTTTGTACTGTCCATCACATCATCATATAAGTCAGTCACAAGATATTGGGCACTCACATTTTGTTCATTTTCACTTTCACAAACTGCTTTTATATCTATTTTAATCATATATCGCCCCTTCGATTGATTATTTTTCACAATAAATGAAGATTTAGTAGCAGGTTTCTTTTTTAATGTTTTCCCTTGTTTATTAACATGTGATTTCTTAAAATATTCTCGCCGCCTTTTTTCCACTCTTTCCAGCCATCCATCGACGTCCTGAGCGTGATAAAATGGATTATTCATGTCTTCAACGTCAATATTAGGCTGTGTTACATCGTAGATGTTGTCTAATGTGATTTGACTTGCAGCCGACATTGCCTATAAAAGAAAAAATAGAAGTATTCGTAAATATCAAATAACCGCGTACTTATCTATACTTATAATAAATCTGTAGAGAGGTCAATTCTGTACATGAAATATATTTTCAAAATAACCATCAGGTGGTGATTAGGGATCGATACTGATGCCAAAAATGCAATCAGTAAAATTTTTGTCTGTCTGTCTGTCTGTCTGTCTGTCTGTCTGTCGGTTTGTATGTTCCTTATGGAAACAAAAACTACTCGACGGATTTTAACGAAACTTGGTACAATTATTCTTCATACACCTGCGCAGGTTTTTGTATACTTTCCAGCAGAGTAGAAAAGGGGAATTTTGGGAAATTTTGGGAAAACGGGAGAAGTAACTCCATTTTTTAAGCTTCCGTCGCGTGTGCAGGCTCAAAACTTACATAGAAATCATGTATGACGAAAATATTTTTCATAAAATTATCTAAAAAAAAACCTCAACAGTTTATGTCTATCTTTTACGGTTGACTCACAATAACACGTGTAATTCCTGATAGCTTAGCAGTTCGGATCATTATGATTATATTTGTTTATTCTTACGTTTGTAAACCTCTCACTCATCCCAAATTTAAAAAAGGTAACATTATTACCTATTCAACAAAAAAAGAATCATAGAAATCGGTAGACAAACACCGAAATTATACATAAAATAAGCCATCGCGCCCGTGATCAAACCAAATCTTTACTAATTTACATATAACACACTAGATGGCGCCAGTAGTTGCATCCTACATCACGTAATGATTTATTTTTTAGACTTTTATAAATACTTTATAGCGTTCTATTTCAAAATTTGCTATTAAACGGAAATACTGAACCGTTCATCAAAGCGCATTAAAAATCACCAAACTACACTGTTTAGGGAGTGCTATAAATTTAATAAATTGAAAACATTGCGCTGAATTTCACAATGCTTGAGCAGTGACTGAAGAAAGAAACCTCAGATATTTAAAAAAACAACGCTACCCGTGCGAAGCTGGGACGATCCACTAGTGACTAAATAAATAAAAAAAAATTATTATACAAAACTTACCGATTAGAGTGAGTGCATTAACTTGTATCACGCTGAAATCTCGAGAGCGACTGACAAGATGAGACGTGTAGAGCATTGATCTTTCATATTATACGATTATATGAACTGTTAGAGGTATTCGACAAAATGCTCCTTATGTTGTCTTAATATACTTTCAAGAAACGCAGGTAAATATCCGACTTAATATATCATGTTTTTTTCAATGATTTCAGAGATATTATTCCTTATGAGTATAATTAAAGTCAACAGGCAAAAAGACGTAAGTGTGTAGTTAGGTACGTGTATATTTTTTAGAATATTCTTACATATTTAACGTATGGTTATAAAGTTACAGACATCATACAGCAAAATGAAGTTAATCAAACAACCCGTATCCTTAAAAATTGATGCATTTAAAATCGAGCCCTCTGTAAAGACTTGTAGACACAGTATACTGTTACCTAATTCCATACGCAGTATTATATGCGGCCCCTCAAATTGCGGTAAGACAAATTTTATGATTAGTCTTTTACTAAACGAAAATGGACTAAAATTTCGAAACATTTATATTTATTCGAAAACAACGTTTCAACCAAAGTATAAATTTTTAGAAGAAGTTCTTAAAAGTATTCCTAATGTCAAATTATTTATGTTTCAAAATAAAGAAGATGTGATATCACCTAATGAAGCCTTAGAAAGATCAATTATTATTTTCGATGATGTAACTTGCGAAAATCAAACTAACATACGCAATTTCTTTTCCATGGGACGTCATAAAAATATAGACTGTTTCTACTTATCACAGACCTACTCTAAAATACCTAAACAACTTATACGAGACAATGCAAATTTATTGATTATTTTTAAACAGGATGATATGAATTTAAAACATATTTACGATGAACATGTAAGTTCTGATCTCAGTTGGATCGATTTTAAATCACTAGCTGCTCGTATTTGGAAAGATCCATACTCATGTTTAATAATAAACAAAGACTGTGAACTAAATAATGGAAGGTATCGGAAAACATTCGATGTGTTTGTGAAATTTGAATAAGATATAAATACTTTGAACTATGGGAACTAAATTCAATCGAAAATAAACTGTATCAATTACATTGAGTTATAACTACTAGCGTATAGAGAAGCCATCTCAAACGAAAAAAGTGTCGTACATAATGTACGGTACATTAATGACAAGGGAGGCTCCCTGCGTTGCTGCAGCGCTATATTTATTGACTTTCGTTTAACCAAATATTAAAACAAAAATCATGAAGCGCAATCCCGCTTAAAGATTTAATTTTTCTTGCGACTAAAACGTCGTAAGCGCCGTGAATTTCATGGCGCTTACGCGTTTTGTTCAATGGATTGCAAGGACATCGTTACTCATATATAGGTTAACAGCGCAGAAGTGACACACAATTAGCTTTTGCACGTACGGAACTGTAAATGAAAATATTATTTTATGCATTAAAATCAAAATAAGAAAATTATTTATTTTTTTCCCCTTATTTTGTTTTAACTAAAGTAAAGTATTCATCTTCGGTTTTAAAATGCTCTGAACATATGAGCGTGTGGTCGCTCGGTAGCCATGTCTCTTCGTTCCGATTCCTTTGGACGATTTTTATCCATGCTTCTCTTTTTTCGTGACCAGGGCGAGGAAACCTAAAAGAAAACGTTATATTTTATATATTCCATATGGAATTAAGATAATTGTTAAAATTCTTACACTATCGTAGGGTACGGCTGATTTCTTCAAGAAAATTCGTCCAGTGTTTGTGGTGTACTTGTCATCTTCTTTGAAATGTTTCGAACATATGCGGGAATAGGCCGAAGGCAACCAAAATTCTTCACTTCGTTCCTTTTGAACAAATTTTATCCATAGTTCTCTTTTTTCATGGCCTGGCCGCGGAAACCTTTAAAAAAAAATTCAAATAAAATTTAACTACAGATATCATCATCCCGCAGTCCCGCACCACAACAAAATACTACCTACTTTTAAAGTGTCACGTTGATAGTGTCACATCTGTACGTACATAAAATGTTGTTAGTCTATGAATTTCGCCGAAGTATGGCCGCTGACTCCGAACGCGCGGGAGTTTGTTGCAAAATAAAATAATATAATTGTAACTTGTGCGTATGATTGACTGAATAGGTAACTTACCCGTGAAAAGTCACTCCATGTATTTTCTTTACTTTCTCTGAGTTATTGGTGCAGTATCTTAGCACACACGAAGGCATTTTGAGAATAAACTGAAACTTCTCGACGCGTCTCGTCACGGCAAGCGCCCGGCTCAGACTAACCAAGGTTGAGCCAGCCGGCTCAAACTCGTGTCACAAACAGTGAACTCGCGTTGCCGGCTCTATGTACGTAGTACAATATAACCTCATTGATCAATTAGCAGTAGTTTGTTGTAATTGGCCTTTAATGATGGAAACAGATATAAAGAAACAATTAATAAAATCAGTACAAAGTATTAAAAATAAATTAAAGCAAATGCGTCAAGAAGACCACAATTTAGAAATTGAGCAGTGTAAAAGATTGAAACCAATAACAGGACCATTAGAAGCTATGATCACACTTAATACCTTTCCAAACAAAGACAATTCTAAGATTTCTAATTCTTCTGATTATATTGATGAAAATATTACAAGCGTTAGCGAAAAAAATTCGGATAATGAAGATCAGTTTAATGAAAACGACATACTAGATAGCAAATCGTCAGTCAAATTAGAAACTCATAAAGCAATTGCAGACTCGCCTTATTCTTATAATACGCTAGATAAAGAAAATATGACAACTCCTATAATATCGCCAGACTTTACCTCACAAATCAAGTTGAAGAGTAACATGACAAATGAAATGTCTAGCAATTCTCCTCGAAATATGGTTAAAAACTACAATGTTACATACGGCATCAGAACAGAAGGAAACAATTTAATGATCGGAAATACCCCGGTGACGTTAAAATCATATGGATCAAATCCTTCTAATAATTATACAATTCTCAGCATAAATAAGAAAAGCTATGAAGTGACACCAGGACTGAAACAACTATTATTTGAAAATAGGCCCGACGAAAGTTTAATTGCTGAAAAAGATAAACTTGTGTATAAAGATATTTTGGTTCATACACATGCACATAAAAGGGGATTTACATCTTCAGGACAAATACTAGGAAACGCTGGCATGAAATATCTGAGTATCATAAAACCTCTTTTTTCTGAATTTGATAAATGTAAGGAAGGAGGTAATTTACAGATTTTGAAAAAATATAGACCGAATACGGATTTTATATACTGGGATGATCCCAACGAACTAATTGATAGATTAAAAGTCTTGTTAGCTTCAAAAAATGCTGGCAATACAAACCATGATAATGAAATAATCTCTATTATAGAAGAATTAAAGGAAGCGGGCATTATTAAGGAATAAATAAAGCTTGCAGCATGATTACTCAACTAGTCAATAAAAGAAAGTCAATCATGAACGTTGACAAGTTTGGGCATCATATTTTTAAAAAACAAAAAAATATTGAAGCTGTGTATCATGAGCGCTGTATTGATTTGACAGAAGATTGTAACTTAGATGCTAAAAATAAAATTATTAAAAACATCAGAGCACCAATCGATTCTCAAGACTGTGCAACTAAACATTACGTTGACACAATTTTTGACACATTATCTTCTCAACTCAAGACAATAAGTAAAAACTTTACCCAGGCTACAAAAGAATTAACAAGGGATATATATAGCGTTCAACAACACTTAGATGCGAATTCCGCGAAAATAAAGAAAAAATGAGCAAAGAAAGTGTGGTTACCGAAATTCATAAACAAGCAAGAAAAAATTTTCCTCGAAGACACGTTGTAATGAAGGACATAGATGATCTATGGCAAGCTGATCTTATAGATATGCAGTCTTTTTCTAATAAAAATTCTGGCTACAAATATATTTTAGCAGTAATTGACACCTTTTCTAAGTATGCCTGGGCTTACCCCTTAAAACAAAAGAGTATGGAATGTATAACACTTGCGTTTCAAGATTTGTTAAACAAAGGTCGCATTCCAAAAAATTTGCAAACAGATTTAGGAACTGAATTTTACAACAAGAAATTGAAACAGTTACTACATCAATATAAAATAAATCATTATTCTACATATTCCACCAAAAAGGCATCCATTGTAGAAAGATTTATAAGGACCATTAAAGGTAAAATGTACAAGCAGTTTAGTTTACAAGGTAGTTATTTATGGTGCAATAATGTTCTTTCTAAATTAATAAAATCATACAATAATACTGTTCATAGAACAATCGGGCTCAAACCAAGTCAAGTTAATATCAATGTTAAGAAAACTGTATTAGATAGATATAGGAAATTAGAATCAAATGAAAGATCAAAACAAGGTATATCAAAACTTAACGTAGGAGACAATGTCCGTATTAGTAAATATAAAGGAACATTTGAAAAAGGATTCACTCCAAATTGGTCGACTGAAATATTTAGGATTAGTAAAGTACAGAATACAAATCCGTATACATATCTTTTAAAAGATGCACGACATCGACCCATTTTGGGTTCATTTTATCCTCAAGAATTACAAAAAACTTTATATCCAAACGTTTATCTCATTGAAAATGTAATAAAAAAGAAAGGTGACAAATTACTAGTTAAATGGTTGGGTTTACCTGCTGAAGAAAACTGTTGGATACATAAATCAAGAGTTTTATAAGTAAATAACGATCTATTTCATCTCATTTATGTTCGAGACTTGGAAGAAAGAGTAGTAGTTATTACCTTTATATTAAAAGATAAATAAAAATGCTAAGGAAGACACTAAAAAAAACAAAAATTAATAAAATTAGAAAACGTGAGAATGCATCATACAAAAAAGAAGTTAAAACTGGTACTGGAATCAAGAAAACATTTAAAAACATTGTTTCTCTTACAAAGAAACATATTAAGAAATTCAAGCCTACTTGTAAAAAGGCAGCCATAGACTTAGCTGTTGCTATTGCAAACGAATTGACATCAGATTCAAACACACCTGTAAATGTTCCACGAGTAATACCTGTTCCAAAAGTCGGAGGGTTTTTACCCTTGATACCAATATTTGCCGGATTGTCTGCTGCGGGAGGCTTGGCTGGTGGTGCAGCCGGCATTGCTAGAGCTATTAATGCCACAAAATCGGCTAAAGAGCGCTTGCAAGAACTTAAAAGACATAATCAAAAAATGGAAGAGTTGTACATTGGAAAAGGACTTCGTCTTAGACAACATAGTGATGGTTTAAAAATTTATGTGAATGGAAAAAACTAGTTTCGAGGCTACCTAAAAGGGAGCTTACTAATATTGATTTACTTAATTTTAGCAAGCACATTCCGCATTTTAGAGGAGTATTTATGAGAGATGAATTACCTAGAAAACCATTAAAAAAAGAATGTGGTATTATCAATCTCGATACATCTCAAAATTCGGGAACTCATTGGGTAGCCTACGCAAAATGTGGCAACTATGTAGAATATTTTGATAGTTATGGAAATTTAAAACCCCCTGAAGAATTAGTAAAATATATAGGATCGAATATATTTTACAATTACAATAATGAACAAAAAACTCATCCGTATATATGTGGTCATTTATGTTTGAAATTCTTATTTTCATTTTGGGAATCTAGATAGATAAATAAGGAACGAGTTGAAAAAAAGGTTTAGTTCATCACGATGTCACGAACATTAACCATCACAGGCAACACTTCTATACTTCAATGTGAATTTAATCCTCCCTTAATGTTAGATAGTAATTATGAGTGTGGTTTAATAATAATAATAATAATAAACACTTTATTGCATACAAAAACACAACACACAAACAGTATTTAAAAAATTACAGAACAGTAAATGTACACAAAGGCGGACTTATCGCCTTAACGCGATTTCTTCCAGTCAACCTTTATGGTGAGGAACAAATGAACAACTCTTTAATTTAAATTACAGTCAAATATAAATGCAATTTAAACGGAACTTAATTAAACACAACTTATTTACAACCTTTATATTTATTTTATTTATTTTGGTTTATTATATTTTTCGACTTTTAATACAATTCCTAATATTCATGAAAACAATAATATATTTTCTTACGGCGATAATGAAGTCGTGGAAATTCCTATTGGTACCTACGATCTATTTGATATACAAGAATATCTCAAATCTAAAATAAAGGACTGTCAGTTAATCATTCAACCTAACAACAATACTTTTAAGTGTTCTCTATTTTGTACAAAATCAATTAATTTAAAAGTTAAAAATAGTATAGGTTCATTATTGGGATTTCCAGAAACGATTTTAGAACCCTATAAATGGCATGAATCGACTCACCCTATAAACATTCTTCCAGTGTCTGTGATACAGATAGAAAGTGATCTCATACAGGGCTCTTACACTAACGGTGAACCCACACATATAATCCACGAGTTTGTGCTAAATATTCCGTCAGGACATCAATTGATTGAAGTTCCGAAAACCGTAATTTACTTTCCAATAAGAAAACGACATATTTCGTCAATAACAGTTAGGGTTTTGGATGTAAAAGGAAAACTGATTGATTTCATAAACGAAAATATACAGTTGTGTTTTCACTTGCGAAAATTAAAATGATTGTATATAACGATTATGGTAGTGCTTATAAAATACAAGGTAAAAATAAAAATAATACCACTATCAAGCGGGTTGTCAAACGGTTCAGTCACGGAAATAAAAAACAAAACATCAAAATCTCAAAAAGTAATAGAGTATTTCTTCAAGCAATTGGGTTTAAAGTATGACTGTCCTTCAGATATCTGATTATCCACAATTCGATAATTCTATCGAAAGTTATGAAGTCCATACATATAATCCGTACAACAACAGTTTTAACGAAAATGATGAAATTCGCATACCTATTCATCAGCAAGATATTTATCTATTACCTTCTGCAAGTGCAATATATATTGAAGGAAGTTTCCTTGTGCAAGTAAAAGAAAAAGATAGTACAGTGATAAAAAAAAATGTTAAATTAACAAATAATGCCATATCGTTTTTATTTCAAGATATTAGATATGAAATGAATGGCGTTGAGATAGATCGTATCAGAAATGCTGGAATAACAACTACATTAAAATCTTTAGTATCCATGAACAGTGGAGAAAGCAAAGCCGCTGAAATGTGGGGGTGGAAAGTGGATGGATTTCCAGAACAAGATGGTCGATTTTGTGTTCTTTTACCATTGAATAAATTACTAGGTTTTGCTGAAGATTATAAAAAAAATATCATAAATTGTAAGCATGAACTTATACTTAACAGAAGCAGCACAAATTTAAACAGCGTAGTATTAAATAATGGTGAAATTTTAAATCTTAATTTGCAAAAGGTACAGTGGCGAATGCCTCATGTCAAAGTATCAGATCAGCAAAGGCTTACATTGCTAAAACATTTGGAAAAAGACAAAGCAGTTCAAATTGCATTCAGGAATTGGGATCTGTATGAGTATCCATTATTGCCTCAAACTACAAAACATTCGTGGGCTATAAAAACAACTTCACAATTAGAAAAACCTCGTTACGTTATATTTGGATTACAAACTAGTCGGAAAAATAATAAGACGCGTGAGAGCACCTTTTTCGATCACTGTAATTTAACGAACATTAAATTGTTTTTAAATTCTTATTACTACCCTTATGATGCACTTAATCTAAAGTTTGATGAAAACAAATACAGTATATTATATGACATGTACACTAAATTTCGTCAGTCATTTTATAACATTTCAGTGGACCCGCTGCTTGATTACCAAGAATTTAAAGTAAAAGCTCCAATATTTGTAATAGATTGCTCAAGGCAAAACGAAAATTTGAAAACGGGCCCTGTCGATGTTCGACTGGAAATCGAAAGTTTAATCGATATTCCTAAGGATACTAGTGCTTACTGTTTAATTATTAACGATCGCCTTGTAGTGTATCGACCGTTAAGTAACATAGTGCGAAAAATATCATGACATCTATAGCCATTGTAGACGTGCAAGGATTCAAAAAAGATGACAACCAATTTATTTTAAAAGAAATTGCAATCGCATGTGATAATCAAATGCAAGTATTTTTGGTAAAGTCACCTTTTCCATCCTATAGACTATCAGATACAGAAAGAAAGCAAATAAGGTGGATAGAAAGAAACAAACAAATAAATTGGAACGAAGGCTTTGTTACTTATGAAAAGTGTCTGACAATAGTTGTTAGTTTTTTGTTTGATAAAACTGTTTACTGCAAAGGTACTGAAAAAGTGAATTGGATTAAAGATATATTATTGGACTATAAAGATGTTATTAATTTAGAAGAGATGAATTGTCCTAGTTTGTTAATGTTGTATGAAGAATTTAAGTTAAGTAATGATATTCATAATTGTATTCATCATTCCGCTACTTGTGCGTTACGAAATGTAACATGTTTACGAAAATGGTGTATTTTAAAAAATATTATATAAATTTTAAAGCACGAATGTATTTTATTTATATTTCTTGTTCCTTTTGCAATTATAATAACCAAAATAATAACCAGATAGTTCCTATCAGAAACAATGATACACACACACACACACACAATGTACGATATGGTGGTTTATGTTATTATGACTAAAATGATACTCGTAACAAAACAGGTAGCATGTTGAATATTTCTAAAAGCGGAAACAGATTGAAACAAAAACAAAAAGTAGCATTAGTTCAATAAAGATTGATTGAAATTAAACAACAGATAAAATACAAATACTTTTGGTGGAAAAAAAAAGGCACTTAAAGATTGGAGGGACTAGATATATTTGAATTGATCTGCAAATTAGAACGATCTGCAAATAGAAATTCAGATATAAATATAATTTTGATGAAAAGCAGCGAGAGATTGGGGAGGACTAGATCAATTCACCCGAGCGAAGCGAGGGTGAATTGATCTAGACTCCCCAATCTGTACCTACTCGCGCCGTTTCAGACGCGATACACAAGCAATGCAGACGCATACCTACTTACATTCATACATACACTAACGGCTATAAATCCCAAAAAGAGGTAGCTAGAGCCAAAAACTCATCAGTCACATTTGGAAGTTGATAGGGGACAAGATGTTAGAAATAATGTATCGCTGGTGATGGATCTTCAACCAATAATCCGAAAACCTTTTACAGAAGCTTAGTACATTCCTTTACCTATATAAAGGGGTATGGATATTCTAAACCAGCACTACACACTAAACAGAAACACAGGTCAACAGCGTCCTTAAAAAACGTGGTGTGTAAAACTCTCTTACTGTTACCATTCTAGAGAGATCGATACATCTTCAGGAAGTGTTTTAAGCCATGTGTTATTTTGGAACAGATATTTTCATGAAGAATAACGTGAAATTTAGCAAATATCAAAGGTTAAAGAAATACTAGACAGTCAATAATTATATCTCTTTATTTTTATACTTAACGTTTCCATATCTTTTTCTTGTCAAAATAATCTCAGTCTATTTGTTAATTTTTAAATTTTTTCTACATTTCCAACATTATTTTTGAACGAACATTATTTGTAAGTTTAATCAACATTAATATTTTATGTGCAGCTATAAAATATGAAAAGCTAATATGGCCATAAATAGTGCACATTTATTGGTGAAATTGATGACGGCTGGGGGAGAGCTTTGGCTGATGTGTTAGTTCACACAAAGTTAAGAATATTGGAAAACGTGCGAGACCATATACCGGATACAAAAGGGAATTATAACCCTTACCCATAAAACAAGACAGTATTCCTTTCAAAAGGGAAAGTGCCTTTTTCCCTGTTGAGAAGGGCATTTGAAGGGGTTTAAATTTTCAAATTGTAAATAGTAAAAAAACCCTTTCAATAAGATTTCCCTATCTTTAAGGTGTTTTAGCAGCTTAAAATATCCCGATAAAAACCTTTCAAAGGCAAAGCGCTTACGGTTCCGAAAAACCACTGTAAAGGATTTGGTCGCCTTATAAGCACAAGGGATACTTATACTCACACAGTATAATCCTATTTGAGAAGGCAGAGACTGCATTGATTGCCACTTTGCAAGATGTTCACAATTCTTTCTTCTTTCAATTTCACCCCAATAATGTCAATATAATACTCATCAAATATTGACAGGAAATTTTGCTAATAGAAAAATCATGTATGTGGGTATAAAGTTCGTGATATCAAACAAATTGGTCCGCTACCTTCGTGTATGTTGTACAACAATTATCGTCATCAGTACAATTATTCTTACAACCTACATTTCCATAAATAATGAGGTTTGTAGGACGAAAGACAATTTTATTAGTTGTTTTATTAGTCATCAATAACGAAGTCAATTTTCAAATGTGTGTATATTGTAAATATTAATTGTATGTAATTATTAATGTTCCCATTGAATAGCACTATCCCATTTCTTTCCGTGGATGTCTTAAGAAGCGACAATAGCAAGCGAGGGTAATGGGACTATGTGATTGTTAGGCTGTGATTGGAATGCCATTTGCAAAAAACTTTTATTTTGTAACCTTTTCTTTCCTTAACTTCTAAAGTGACTGAGGAAATTCTAATTCTGAAGCTCTGTCTAACCTTTTTGGGATTTATAGCCGTGAGTATAAGGATGTAGGTATATTTCTTATTTTTATACTAAGAACGTACGCTGTGTAGTGTCGGCTTAGACTATCAATACCGCGTTTCTTCCCGTGGGTGTACGTAAGAGGCAACGAAGGGTATTGGGGCTTTTTAATGGATTTTTGGGGGTGAGGTGGAAGGCCCATCACCAAGAACCTTTATTTTACCATCCCTACTTAACTTCTAAAAGTGGTTGAGGAATTTTTAATTTCTTAGGTCTGGCTAGCCCTTCTAAGGATTTAGACCTGTAGGAATATTTTAATTTTTAAGTAAGTATAGACTTGGCCCAAATTAGTAGCGGATAGTGACGTGTTAAACGACGTAATTACGGCGTTTTGGCAGTAAAAATAACATATTACTGTTTTAATAAAAAATATACCCGAAAATACTTGTATTTGAAAGTAAAATATATTTTCATTTGATTCAATAGGGTCAAACTCTAAATAATGGAAATTATGAAAAATTTACAACCTTCATGAAACTCACCTCTACGATTTCCCTCATTCTAGCATGTTGCAAAGCTGAAGACGGTACGAGCTTGGGTTTTGTTCTAGTCTCTTCTAGATACTGTAGAATTGCCATGGATTCTACTATTACTTCTCCATCTACAATTTTAATTATTTTAATTACTCGTCTTATAACAGTTCACTAATTATTCAACTTTACATAGGATAGTTGACCCTAGCGTCAGCAAAAATGATTAAGTGTTCAATCGGAGATTTTAATGCTGATTGTATTACAAAAACTGTATAAATTAAGAATTGCCGTAGTGTAGACTTAGAATGTCACTACACTTTCTACCCACGGGTGTCGTAAGAGGCGAATGGTATATAAGTGGTTTTTGGGCGATGCGGTTGGAGACCCATCACCAACGATACTTTATTTCCACCATCTTCTTCCCTATCAACTTCCAAATGTGGCTGAGGAGTTTCTAACTCTGAGGCTTTGGCTACCCCTATTAGGGATTCATGGCCGTGAGGATATGTATGTATGTAAATTAAGAATGTAGTAAAAATATCAAAGAATAGCTGAAATTAAAGAAAATACGACATTAAATCAACAATGCATTGAAAAAATCTCTGTAATTCTGAAAAAGGCGCATAAACTTACTCCCGATTTCTGAATTGAGCATTCAAGCTGAGAACGACTTAAGTATCGTTTTGTCTCATTCAGTTGTTAAGATTTCAATGAGACAGAACGATACTTAAGTTGTTCTCAGCTGGAATACTCAATTCAGAAATCGGGCGTTAGTGTATTTCAATTTCTGATCGAGGTGAGGAAGTTACCCAGTGTTAATCTGGACTTCGCAATAACTACTTTATCGTAAGTTGGCTCAACGCTATCTAAGCAATAGTAGAGGTCTGATCTGGCTTTTGGTGATTTTGTCCTAAATTAGAGGAATTACTTTAAAATTATATAAAAGACATTAGTAATATACAAATTTATACTTTTGAAAGAAGTCGAATATAAAAAGGGGTTAATATAATTAAATATGCAACGTAGAGGTATGAAGAAAACTTGTGGAGCAACCAATTTATGCAAGGGAATTGATATTTCAAACAAATAATGACTTAACCAAATATAATTTTTTCAAAATAAAATAGATATAAATAAAAAGTATTGGTTCATCTTCGGATAGTGTTAATCGACTATATACGGTGTGAAAAAACATAAACCAAAAAGCATTGCAATTACAATTACGCCGCAGTACAATTACAAATAGCGTACAATTTCAGTAATAAGCGTGCGGCTATTGAAAATTACGTTACATTCAAATAAATAGTACGTACTACGCATCGAGTCATTTCTCATTCTCACGACCGCCTCATTTTCTCAATCAATACTCCAACTTGATTCACTCGAGTAAACGCTGCCTGAAATATCACCTTTGCGGTCGATTGCGGGTTGAATGAGTTTATCTCCACACACAACGTAGAAAAGACGTAAGATCCCTCAACATACGTATAAAAATGAACTGTATATGTTAGGCAATAACAATGAAACCGATATGCTTTGTTTGGTAGGCACATATGACAGAACCAGTCATGGATGTGCTATAGACTTTGATCATCGTTCCGAGTGCGTCAGGCTCAGGCCCTTGGTAGACCTGCTAATATAACTAAGTTGGAATATAAAATCAACACACCCGAATGGGCACACAACTGATAAGTTTTATTTATTTTCAAATAGCATTAATGCAAACGGTGAAAACTGACTAAATCAAAAATACAATCAGTAGCGGTTTTAATTAATTACGAAGTAGAATAGACTTTGGAAGCAATTGCGTTTTATTAAAATATGACTATTTTAAAATGAAAGTAACGTAGTAATAGTAATACATATTTAATGCAGCAGATACAAATAGAAATAAGCTTGGTCTTCAGAAGGACAAAACATTTTGATGCATAGAGGCATGGATTCAAAACCTAAATCGTGATTTTTTAAGTATCGTATTATCGTTTTTATCGAGTTTTTCATGATGTCAAGGTTACGGGTGAAGCCTTAACCTTGATATCATCAATAAGAGTTACAAATCAGTTGAATCATTACATTCTCCTTAAAAATCAAACTCAACATTTAGCGCGATATTTTCCCGAAAGCATGGCAGAGGTACTAATATGCCTCGACATCACGTGTCATTTTCGGTCACTTGGTGTTCACAGTACGAGGGGCATGCCAAAAGAAACTAGATAGAAACTCAAAATTTATAAAATTTATTCTTTATTACAAGTATCGATCTTTTCAAAGTATTCACCCAGAGCACGTATACACTTTTCCATACGTCTGAACCAATTGGAAAATACCTGTGACCACTCTTCTTTAGATACCTCTAAAATCTCGAAATTATAGGCAACCAAAATTGGTTATATATTGGATAAATATCTTCTTTGCTTTCAAACCTCTTCAACATTAGTTTTTCTTTGATTTTTGGAAACAAGTAAAAATCACAAGGCGCCAGGTCAGGGAAATATGGCGGGTGAGGGAGAATTGACACATTTTTCGAGTTGAAAAAGTCTAGTGTTCTGGCAGACGTGTGCGGCGCCGCATTGTCGTGGTGCCAGAAAAGTTGCCGGATTCCTGACTTCGGTCGCTTGTCACACCAAGCTGATATTACTGTTGGAGCACAAACTTTCACATACCATTTGGAGTTCACTGTTCTTTCATTCTCTAGCACAACAGTAGCAATATGACCCGTTTTGCAAAAAAATCGAGGCGACCATTTGTTTCCGTGTGCTTCATGCACGGCGACATTTCGTTGGAGTTGGCTCGTCTTCAAAGCACCATACAGTCGACTGTCGCTTTGATTCGGGATCATAGTTATATAGCCATGTTTCGTCACCAGTCAGTATATCATATACGTTTTTTTTCTCGCTTCCGTTGAATTTATCTATCATGAATAGGCACCAATCCACCCGACGGTCTTTCTGCTCATCGGTAAGTTTGTGCGGCACCCATATCGAACAACGTTTACGGAGAGAAAGGTGGTCGTGAATTATGGTTTTCATTGCTGCTGATCCAATTCCTAGTTCTCGCTCTAGCTCTACATATGTAATTCGACAGTTTTCGCGAATAAGTTTTTCGACTGCACGAACGTGTTCTTGCGTGACCGCGGTTGGCGGCCGTCCTGTCTTCGCTTCATCTTCGAGACATCCCCGCCCTCTTTTAAATTCAGCAAACCTATTGAATACTGTTGTTCGGGAACAAGCAGACTCATCAAAAGTAGAAGCCAAAAGTTCAAAACATTCTTGAGGCTTTAAACCTTTTTTAATGTCATAATTAATCATAGCGCGAAAATCACGTCGACTGAGCTCCATTGTTGCAAGTGAATTCCCGACAGATTCTCGGAAAAATGTTGCTCATTCAAATAAAAAATAAATAAAAGAAGTGTGTTCTATATTCAAATATGTCAATAAAAAACCAGCCTATAAGATGGTGTATAGCTTGCCAGTGTCAATTAAATGAGAAAGAGTAGCTAACTTCTTTTGGCATGCCCCTCGTACCCTCATTTTGCTTGCACAGTGCATTCACGTTTCTTAGCTCCGGAATTCCGAGATTTCGTAACTCCGGAATTTAGAGTGATAGTTTACAATATTATAATTTCGGAACTGAACCAATATCGCAATCCGATAGTCGTATAATACTTACTTACTTGCAGTACTTTTGTAACCTCTTACGGAGCTCGCTCTCCGGCAAAATGTTAGATGCTCTAGTACTCTTGAGAGCAGATTATCAAGAAGAGCGATCCTTTTTAAAAATCAGATTGTTGTCTTCTATACTTTATATTTGTTTTTAGTATAAGTTGATTTAATTTTTCTCAGTTCACAAGAAATACGACTTGCGTTTTTTAAATTAAAATATTTTGTTTCTTAATTAACCCTATTTTCAGAAAAGAAATAGCTGTTAATTTTGTTCATGATGAGTTTTTGAATCTTATATTCATCATAATTTCATAAGTTATTTAACTACGAGTAGCTTGATTGATCGCGTTGATATTGATATATGATTGAAGTTGATAAATTTTTGTTATATTTACTAAGAAAATTCTAATAGGCTGTTTATTTGATCTCTATCAAAAATTACGTTAATTTATTTAGTTTTGTTTCAATAAATATTTGATTTAACGAGACATTTAATGTCTATTTTTTCAATATATTTTTTTTAATTTTGGATTCGATCCAGTAGTATCGTAATTCAGTTCCGGAATCGAATATCACCCGGTATTACAAGCCCTAAGCCCAACTCAGGATTTGAACTAGCGTTTTCTGGATGTCAAGCGTTGGTACTGGCACTGAGCTATCACAGATATTTAATCACTACTTGCAAGCTTATATAATATTTAGGCCACCCTTCTATTACACTTGAAGAACTAGATCAAATGCGAGAACGAGTGTATTCTGATAATACTTTTCTCACAATCTGAATGGATATTGAAATTGAATTCCTTATCTGCACCCACACATCTAATAGAGTTAGGTGTGCCAAGGTAAGGCTCTACTCGCTACTATAAATTCCTCTAAGTGAATTGTAAATGTATGCTTCTAAGATGACTTTTATGGAGTTTGGATATTCTTTCAAGTACCTTTGTAATAATAGTTTAGTTCGAAGATAGTAGGTTCGAATACAGATTAAGGCAAACACCAATGTGTTTTTATTAACCATTATTATTATTACTAATTAATCTAAAAACATTGTGAGAAAACTATTTTATAATTAATAACTATTTTGAGGTTGAGTCTTGAGTTGAGCAATAAGTTTGTAGTTAAAAATGTAGCTCAGGCACAATTTGTAGAAAATGATCCGTTTGCGAAGGCTTTTCATGTTATATAAATACGAAAAACGGCATTTTACTCTACGTTTTACGTAAACGTACTGAATCTTCTAAACAATACGTGACGTGGGTCACTGGTGTTCAGAGTACACATATTGGCCGAGACAATGTATAAAAATAAAGAAGCCTCGAGTTTCTGCATGCAATTTTAAAATAACTCATTTTAACAAAATGTATATGCATGCATCCACTATACATATGCATGTATCAAATATAACTGATCCAACATCTCTACCACATTCTCACAATATATAATATGAAACTAATGCAAAAAACATATATATTCAACGATCCTCATATATGAAACTAATGCAAATAGAACATATATTCTACGAAACCCAACCACACTAATAAGTTATTTTATAAGTTTCACATCGGACGACTAAGGAGAAGTATGTACTTGGTTTAAATGAAGGAATATTTTATGTATACTATGGTTTCTGCATTTTTCTGTCAATAGTGGCGGAAGCATCAACGACAATGATATAACTACGGGGGCATGAATGCTTAGCTATGCCAAATTGGACCGAAGGGGTGAGTTTTGTTTACAGTTGTTTCCCATAGACTTACATGGGAAACTTTTAAGGTTGATTATTCCTCAATGGTAACATTTTTTGGAATAAACTCGTTTAGAGGGCGGTCCAGCCGTTTAGGAGGAGGAATGTCATAAGCGAAATACAAAAGCCTGAGGAAATAGAGCTTCGCTCCAATAACGTTTGATAAAATATATTTAGACTCACCAATTTCGAGGGCTGGTACTTTCTGCGCAGGATTAATTCCTTGATACTGAGAAGTGAGGTGAGTTTTATCTTGAACAATATCTATTGATTTCTCTACGAAAGGAATATTTTTGTATTGTAGTGCTGCTCGAACTCTCCAAGAACAGGATGAGGCCCAAAAACCATGTAACACTGTTGCAGTAGACGACGCCTATTTTATAAAAGAATAAATATAAATATTTTCTGTGTATTGTCGGCTTGGAATAGCATTACCCCATTTCTTTTCGTTCGTAAAAGGCGACTAAGGGTGATGATCTAAAATAAAGCATATAGACGGGTAATTATTACAGTCTTAATTCGGACATGAATGCCTTAAAATTTTATTTGCCAAAGAATATGTATTTGATTTAGATTATGTGCTGTTAAATATTGATAACTTTATCGCAAAATCACCAAAGTTAAGACTTAAATACCAGAATTAACGTAAATAAGACATTAATAAAGGAAAGATAAATTTCGACACAGGCGCGAATCAAACCCGCGACCTCGGGTATACGCCCCCGTCGCTATGCCATTGAGCTACCGTGTCAATGGCAGAGCAGAATTTGTAAAAAAAAACGGAGGTAGGGAACGCAAACACTTCTTAAAAAAGTGGAAAAGAAACAAAGGATAGAACAATTTCGCACTGGCAGCCATTGACACGGTAGCTCAATGGCAGAGCGACGGGGGCGTATACCCGAGGTCGCGGGTTCGATTCCCGCCTGTGTCGAAATTTTTCTTTCACTTTTTAATCCTTTATTTATTAGTAATAATCCCCACATGAAGTTTTCATGAACAAAAACATTCAAATTATGTAATTAAGACAATTATTTTCTTTCATGTTTGATGCCAGAACCGTTGTAGGCCGTTATCGTGTTCCTGAGAGGTCCAGCCTTTGTTGACGTTTATGCTATGACTTTAGTCACTTACTGCCAATCTATGGATTCTATATCTATGTAAAATATTGTACGATTAAGTAGGAAATAGCAGTTTATTACCAATATTTTTTTTCAGAAGATTGATTTTTTATGAAATTAATATTATATTATTAATAGGATATTAATAATCATATTATTTAGTTTATTGGTTTTTGTATTTAGTCGTGGTTTTTGATTATATGTAGAAATTTTAATTGGATTTTATTATTAGCCTTATTATTTGGAATTAGTTAAAATAAAATAAACTGAGACATTAGCTTTCAAGGCTCCTCATGGCAGGGCAGTTAAGTCAAGAAAAAATGGTAAAATTAAATTAAGTGATTTTACTAATTAACTAAAGTTACTTGTTTTAATTTCATAGATGGGAAGAAAAGGCTTATTTGGGATTTAATAGAGACTTAATCTTTGTTGAAGAAAAATAATATTTTATTCATGTAAACCATATGGTTTAGAAAAAATATGTAAGAAGGAACCACAGTTTAAACTGTGATAGTTAAAATCTTAACAGAATGTATGTAAACTGAATAATAATATAAGTAACTCCCTAAGTTAGCAGTTAAGGGAAAAACTTTTTTTCTATAGACAATGACCAATAGACACAAACACACTGTGTACTCCAAGACCAGCTAAATGGTCCTGGAGTACACAGGTTTAACCTCTACTGATGCCAACATTTGAATATATGTTACTTAGATTTGGCTGTTGTTGCAAACCATACATATATGTATTTTATAAAAAAAAACATAAATAATTAAGTAAGTAACCCATATTTGCTGAGGGAAGGTAAGAGCCGAATAAAATGCTCAATTATTGTAAAAAAACAGCTAAGTCCTACCCATTTCAATTAGCATTAAAACTTATAACTATCACACAAGACAATTAGGTAGAACACGGTAGAGTATTGTCAACTGTCAAGTCATGCTTGGGAGGGTAGCATTTGGATACCTGCACTATATCTTTTCTAGCAAAACTCTGTTCAACGACAAGGTCTTATTCCTAAAACTATATGGTGATGCACTGACTTTTTCTCTCCGAATGGAGTGAATCCTCTGCCTAGAGCCTTCATGCTATGTATGACTGGCCTATTGGGAGTGTCATAATTAGATGACACGAACCATCTGTTGAATAACCAGGATAACCAAAATAGCTGGCAAAGTTGAGAACCCTAGGTTGCAAAGGCCAAACATTAACTGATGCCGAATGGGGCTTGAAGTTTCTGGAATGCCAGACACATACCAGGCAACAACTGTGTAAGTAGGACTGCCACATGGTAGACAAATAAGTTGGTGAAGGTTAGGGATAGCAAATACCTAGATACCTTCATCAACAACAGCACAGAACTTTTTGTAGGAAAATAAAGTGGAGGGAGGCCTATTACCAATAGTCTACTATATGTCTACATCTATTGGCTAAATGATGATGTTATGAGTATTTCATACCATAGTTATGTTATTACTGTTCTTTCTTTGCCTATTTGTACTATGTCACCATTTATTTCAATTTTCATTAATTTGATCTCATGTCATGTCATGACATAAACATTTTATACAATATACTTACCTATCTTAGGATTTTGGCTAGACACCTATAAAATGTTTGATTTTTAGAAATTTAATGAAGTTTTAACTTTAAATATTGATTTTGTACTTACCATTTATTGACCCCTAAATGAAGAAGTTGGTTGATAATAATGTTAATAAGTGTTGTAATTGCGGATGACAATAGGACGTAGTTAAGCAGAATGGACTCAACCCACAAAAAGTCGATTTCAAGATATGAGCGTTTGAAGTATGAAATAAAGAGTTTTTTTCGTACTGTGGGCTAAGGTGGGTGTTTAAACAAAACAGTTAGCATGCACTTTTTATAGGTACAGTTTTCACTACTTCATAGAATCAACTCTCAGCATTACACTGGAATACTTAACTCAATTACGGTAAATGTGTGGGTGAGTTCTTTCTGCTTAACTTTATGCTGGCAAAATAATAATACCCGACTACCATATTAATTACAAATTAAAAGAATATATATTATTATATATGTTTAATAACTTGGTTATTAACCCAGGTCACAGATTACAATATAGATACTACGTATCAGATAGGAATCTTACTCTAGCGTTTTTGGTACAGTAGGCACGTTAGTTTAGAGTTTGACATGTTTTTACTTTTATTTTATATTGGCTTTACGGTACGTATCGAGACCTTTTGTGCCAATTTTTCTTTCATTGGTAAACGTACGCGTACGTAGGCGGGAAATTTGAAATTATGTGGTTTGCTTGGGTAGGTGGCACGCACCCATATATACTGAAATCCCACAAACTATTCACTATTTGCCAAATGTCTATCATTTTGGTAAAAAGGGTCTCAATAAAAAAACAGCATATAATTTATTTCTTTTTATTCTTAAGTCTTTTTTTACATTTAGCTAACGCTTTAGCTTGCATATTCGGCAAATCCTTATGTGACAGTCTTAACCTCATTTCTTCTAATGTCTTTATACTTTTTATCCAGAATTCTTGATGTTCAGACTTCTTCGTGACTGCCCGTCGTAGAGGTTTCCCCATATTTTTAATTCCAGCTGCAGCTCCGTTGCATGAGTCAAATAATTTGTCAAAGAAAGTGACAATATCAGCTGTGTTTTTTAAAGTTGGGCTGACGGGTTTTCCATCTGGGTAAAGGGCTGTAACAAAAAAACTGGAATTTAATACACCCACTACTGCTATAGTTCTCAAGCTATTGTACATATACTCTGTTTGTTCAATAGTACAATTTGTGATACATGATAGTATTTTGTCACTACTTATTCAGCTAAATTGCTCACGCCTTTTATCTCAAATTGGGGTAATCAGAGTGTTAAGATTTTAAGGAATCTCAACCATATATAGATGTTTCAAGGGGAACAGATGTTAAAACAAGTAGTCACTGGTAATTGGTTGCTAACCCGATCTCCAATTGAATACTAATGGCTCTTAACTCCCTTGCATGGCTCTCACGACACCCAAGGGAAAAGATAGGGAATACTTAAAACGTGAAACACTAAGCATCACCGTTTGTTCATTATAATAAAAAAAAAACATAAAATAACTTACGAAATAATGATGTGTAGGTTAGTGCACTTGCAACTGTAGGACTCAAAACCTTAGTACAATTCTTGACCTGAAATATAAACACATCTAATCAGTTAGGCAGGAAAAATATAAACTGCAACTGTATATCAATCAGGTTTAAATAGCACTTCCATAACTATTTTACTAATCAGGGATCATATGGAAACTAATTTATTACAAGTAAAAGTAATGATGTTGTAATGATGTTATAATGATGATACTTAAGTTAAAAAATAATACAATTATAAACTTTTCACTTTTTTTCCCTTTTATTAACCTTAACCTTTTATTTTAAATTAATTTAGCCACATTTAGAAGTTGATAGGGGACAAGATGGAAGAAATAAAGTATTGTTGGCGATGGGTCTCCAACCGCATCGCCCAAAACCTTTGCTATGCTTTATGCTTATGCAATCATTGCCATGCCTTTTTCAATGTGGTCAATTTAATTGGTCAAGCACTCATACATAATATGTACCACTTGCAAACTAACAGCATCTATATGTATGTACCATAGTATAAGGGCATTAACAGTATTTTATTACCACTTAGTTGTTGATCCATATTATCATCACAATCAATGATCAACGTAGCACTCAACCCTTGAGATGAAGTGGGTATGGTTTTATCTAAAAAAAAAAAGAGAATAAGGATATTTTATATCATTAACATGAGTATCTCAGTAATAAAAAATAAAAATAAAGGCACTAGACAAGTCTATGTTCCCCAGGTGATGGAAGACTTTAAACTCAACTTTAATTAATAAACTATATTACAACTTGCCTGTAATTTTTAGAGAATGACTGTCATCAGTATATATATTTGTGCTTTGGGATGAGGATGGCACCGCAATTCCTAAAATAATTAGCAAATATTCTTTAATCATATTACAAAATATTTTACAAATGGTTGGAGTATATAAAATAAAAAGAATAGTATAAGTTCTATTTTATTTATCATAAATATGTGTTTCTTTTATTAAAGTGGTGTAATATACTGTATTTTATTAGCAGTAACAGGAAACAGGAGTAAACATGTATATGGTTAGAAAGAAATATTTGAAATACTGAATGTAGAATAACACCATGATACATGCACTGTAAGGTCTATTGATCATAGAATCCTGCCAATAGCTATTTAAAAACTTTGGCATGGCACACCATTCTACAGAATGAGCAACAATTGAAGTCTTGTAGAATATATTTTTTTGTATAAATTAAAAGAAACAAACTTACCATACTCATTTTCCAACAGTTGAATTTCTTGTAATGGTTTACAATAGGAATGGTCACTTAGCTTCCTTTTTCTAGTTTCAAAGTAATCATGTTCCTTAGATATGGAAGAGTTTTCTAAAAAATAAAATATATGTAATAATAGAAGTTGTTTTATCAGGGGGAAGAAACAAAGAAGTTCACTATAAACTGTTCAAGGGGAAGCTAGCAAAAGTGAATGGCAGAATAAGGCACATAAAGTATACAAGATATGATGTACAACATGCAATGGTTGATATCTAGAAATAATGCCTAAAAACACAGATGAACAGTGAAACTTATTCAAACATACGTGTAGTCAATAGCCACCATAGGACCCAGTTTGTTGCATGTATATTGTAATATATTTGAGGCTTTATTTTAAGTCATAGCACATAATTACAAACACATAGCAAGGCTTGTAAATTACATAAATATAAATTGTATGTTCCAGGCTCTTGGGTATTTTGATAATGTGCATCGACATAACGCCTGCAGAAAATGTAAAACATTACAATCATTAGTCACATTGTTTAGACTCATAATTAAGCAATAAAATTATATTACTATTAACCCTACCTACCTATGGGCTGTCTTTTCAGCAATGTTATCATAATCACAGTATGTATACACATCAAACATACGATTTATATTTATGTAAGCTACAAGCCTTGCTATGTGTCTGTAATTATGTGCTATGACTTAATATAAAGCCTCAAATATATTACAATATACATGCAACAAATAGGGTCCTATGGTGGCTATTAACTTCACGTAAGTTTGAATAAGTTTCATGGTTCGGTAGCATAGTGTAGTGTTGAAATGTAATTACAAGTATTATTGTTACTCACCATCATTTTCAGTCGAGAGAGAGGGCATTCCAGTACTTATTTCCTCATTGGAAAATAAGGTAGGATAAGCCGACTGTTTTAGGCGTGAACTAGATGTCACAAACCTTTTCTCAAAATGTTTGTGACACACAAACATGGTACGTAGACCTTTGAAGCTAAGCTTCGATAATTCCTCACACTTAATACTTCACTCGATCGATCGATCAAACTCAATAATGCAATGAAAGAAAATGAAATGAACACACACAGGCAATGAACAAAATGGCGGCGGCGGGCGCCAGAAGAGCGGGGGCCTCTGACTGAAGCAAGGGAGGGGAGAGGGAGACTTTTTTTCTAAACTAACGCGGTTGTCTGACCTTGAACGAAAATTTTTGTTCTAAGATTATAGCCTGTGACCCAGGTCAACATTAACATATATTCGTGCACTAACTAAACACAATACCAACAAGTAAAATTTATTTTGACAGTATTTTGTTTTTGTTATCTTTCTTTTCTTATCATAACATCAATATTACGGCTTTTTTGTTTATTTATCCGCCGCCGCGCCGCGCTAGCTCCCTTGAAATATGAAAGCGGTTTTGCCAGTGTCAATCGAAAATTAAATTCTAGATTCGAAGGTCTACTATGAAATTTTAATAACAAGACAATTCTATATAGAAGACGTTAAATAGAAAAAAAACTAAACAGATCTAATACGATTTCATGGAGGGCTGGTTAAACTCACTGAGAGTGAGAGGGATAGTAAAAACGCACACGCAGAAAAATGCCCTAAAGTTAGCTTTTTTAAATAATTTAAATGTTTGAATGTAAAGTTGATCTACAAAACTATAGATCATAAAATTACTCGTAAATACATATAAACTGTGAATACAATAGTTCAACGTCATATCAAATAGTCCTAACAAAACCTAGGGGGCATCCATAAATTACTTGAGGTGATTTAGAGGGGGTGAATTACTAACTTAGCCATCTCTAATGATCTGATGATAATAATGATGATAATGCTGTTCAGTTTTTAACTTGATTTATATCCAAGAGAAAATTGTGGCACCAATTATCATTTCTCGAATATAAATTGTTCATTTGCATATTATTGTTTGCTAAGGAACGTCTAATTCTAAAGCGCTGGCTACCCGTTTTGGGATTAATAGCCGAAGATATATGTATGTATTGTTGGCCCTTGTACTTATCAAACTGGACACGTGTCATAATAAGTCTCTTTTTGTAACTTGTGGTTTTCACTTGCGTTTTCTCTAAACGAAGTTAATGAAGAAGTTAGGTGAATTTGGACTTGCGCTTGTAAAGAAGACATACTTGATGTATTTTCAATAATGTTCAAAGTTCTGGTTTTTCAATAATCCTTTCAAAGGAACACTGACTTAATGAAGTCGTTTTGGTATTTTCATTAAATATGCCGTCGATAAAAGTTGAAAAAATCTACGTCATACCAACTGTGACCTTTTTTATTACCCCCAATAATAGATCTGGTGATTATAGGGGACATGATAAAATTTCAAGTACGGGTGCACTTATGAATTTCCGCCATGGATTCCAAAGCCACAATAGGTTGGTTAGTAATGACTCAATGAGACTTTATTGATTTACCATTTTTAGCGGATTTTATTAGAATTCCAACCAGGTTAGCCTTCTTTGGGGTGAGTGATCTTACCTACCCTTTTATAATGTTAAGACTGTTCTTTCATTTTTTTATATACAGAGTATACCCAGGTTCAAACAATTGTTTAAAAAAAATATATAAATGCCAGTGGATCAGCTTCATACAATTTCAAATAGTTGTGAGACGTTTGTTTGTTGTTCTCGTAATGTTTACTCTCACTGTTTACAATATTGATAAATTCATAAAACCTATAACATTAGAAACCACGTTAGGGTATTTTTCATATTTTTTACTTACTGTATTTAAGCAGCCAATGGATGAGGACAGCACAGTCCGATCGTTGTAGAGCTCTTTTGGGGAAGCATATGTCAAGCAGCGGACGTCTATTGGCTGATGATACTGATGATGATTTTAGATATTTAAATATATACTGCAAATTTTCTAATGTATGTTGTGATGGGAATAAAAAAATAAGTAACAACAATCCGACAAAGTTGATATAATCAATTATTTATTGATCATCATTTACAATATCTGCTGGTTAACCTATGGAAGTTACAGTGCTTAACGTTTATACATGTCTATCTCTATCACTACTATTTGGAAGATCTAATTAATACTAATGTTTCAATTAATGATTATATATATAGGTAGTATTACAGTCACATCTACTGAATGTAAAATATTGGGTATATGTTATTAAAAATATGTATTATACGCACAAACAAGTTACAGTTGTTACGTTTACATTGAGAACCACTAACAGTTAACTACGATTTGGTCAAAAATTATTGTACTCGTCAGCTTCAGTTATAACTTTTAATTCTGTTAAAAAGTAATATGTTTCGATCTAGCCCCATCTTAAAGGTGAACCAGGTGGCCTCATGAATGCTCTCGTCTCGGCAGTTAATGTTAAGTCATGTCGCAGATGATCAGGGAAGTAAAGAGAGTGTAGGTGTCGGCGATGCATCAACTCGTGTCCTCTGTGAGACAAACTTTGGAGACGGCTCATCAATGAGAACAGACGCTTCTTAATGGGCAAGTGCAGTTCTTCTTTATCTCTTTCCGTCGTCGGTTCTAGGATTTAAAAGAAAATTGCATTATGAATACGGCCTAAAGTATTGAAAAGTTGTACAAAAGGAAGAGGTTCGATTGTAAAAGAATAAAAGGACACGTAGGTATGATGCGAATGGAAATCTATACGTATTTTTGTGTGAATGGAATAAATAAAATTGGAGTATGGTTTATTAAAATGAATGATTTAATAGAGGGTAACGTAGGTAACTTATTGTAAGTCTTAATACTTGTGCAAAAACGAGGCGGGCGGTCTGCTAGTTGATAATGTGATCATTAGCTATGTCTGAACCAGGAACAATTTAACTAATGTTTTCTATCATTTACTGCACTAGTCAAAATCAAAGCTTTGAACATAGAGGACTTAGCTAAATAAATAATAAACGAAGAAAGTCAATATCCGTAAATGGTTCAGTTTACTATTGTACAGCGCAATACACACTGAGCCCGCCGGGCCACTGGCATATTTCATACTATATATATATATATATATACTAGTTTTCATACTACACTAGTTTCATACATGGGTAACATACATACACACATATACTCACGGCTATAAATCCCTAGAAGAGGTAGTCAAAGCTAAGGAATGAGATATCCCTCAGCCACTTTTGGAAGTTGCGTGGGGAAAAAGATGTTAAAATGAAGGTTGTTGGTGATGGGTCTCCAATCGCCTCGCCCAAAAATCCCTTAAAAGCCCCAATATCGTTAGTTGCCTTTTACGTACACCCACCGGAAGAAATGGGGTAGTGCTATTCTAAGCCGATACTACACAGCAAGTTCACACTATATAGATAGTCATAACATAATTCTTTCAACATAGGCTGCCGGGTTGCGTCACCGGGCAATGTCGGCGGCCCGGCGGGCTCAGTGTGTATTGCGCTTATGAGCAACAAAATGTAAGAACATTGAATCAACCAATCAGGGTGTAGGTACAAAATATTTTGACAACTCGTTTTTAGTGGAATTTATTTAACAGTTTTTGTACTGAACTACGTTTGGTTTCTGGTCTGTTTACTTAAGTCCTTTATGGCTTTGAATAAGTTGTTCATACTGTTGGGTGTTAATAAAGAACCCGTAGATAAAACTTACTTGATTCGTAGTCATATGAATTGCTTGGTAGATAATTTCTTTTATATTTGAGATTATTCATACTGGGGTTTAAATATGCTAATGAAGCATCAATATTGTCATCATAATCATTTTCAGATTTTCTTGGTAAATATAAAATTCTTGAATTATTGCTATAATCATCACTATTAAATAAATTAATATTTGATCCGAATTTCAGCAAAGGAAGGGGAAATTCAGGTGTGTCATCCTCAGTTTCATGTATATCTTTCAATTTATAGAGTATATTACTGTAAAGATTATTTCGCTCATAATATTTTGGATTTGATTTGGTGTTGCTTTGAAACTCTTTCACTCTTTTAACGTGATTCATAGTTTCCTGAGGTAGGCGATCAAGTTGTCTTGGGTAATTGTGCCATTGCTCCTTATGAAATCCTTTATCATCGTAGTTGCCATCTTTAGAAATAGTGTTGTCTTGGTTTCCATAGAAATGAGGAGTGTTTTCAAAAGCAATCACAAGTTTTTCTCTAAAGTATCTGCATATTTTTGGTACGTCAGATTTAAGTAGTATTTGGCTGTCTGTGCAAAGTAGTTTGCTTAAGATATCTTTATTCTCAAGTCTTTCTCTGAGTATATGTTGTTTGATGTAGGAGTTGATATCGGGAGATTCTTTTGTGGTGTCCCGAGACAGTCCTGGTATGATACTACTGTTGCTGGTAGCTATGACTGCTGCCAGTAAGACAGGGAGTATCATTTCGTGCATCTGAAACAAAAGAAGAATATATTAAAACAGGATTTTGAGTCGGAATATGTTTTGAAAAAAGCCAATTTAAAATGGTACAGATTTGTCAGAACTGAAAACAGTTGACAACGTGTCGCTTCTCAAATACTTCTCTCTGCTCGCTAAAATGTTAGTTTTCTGAGTGGAGTAAGTAGCTCGTTTGTAAAGTGTCCAGTATTTTACAGAGGAGACTTCAATTCAAACAGGCTATATCAACATAAAATACATATACTCTCGGCTGTAATTCCCTAAAAGGGGTAGCAAGTCAGAATTAGAAATTCTTCAGCCACTTTTGGAAGTTGAGTGAGGAAAAGATTGTAATATAAATGATGTTGGTGATGGGTCTCCAAAGGCACACTTAAAAATATCCAATACTCTAAGTCACCTCCTACGAACACCCAAGGGAAGAAATGCTGTTCTAATTACCTAGGCTTAGACTAAGCCTTATTAGTGTCCCATATTACAGTTTGTATTAGTTTGGGAGGCATGGCAAATTTTTTGTAACAAGTCGCCAAACGCGTAAACAGTTTTCTGTTATGTATTATTATACATACGGATAAGAATGTTTATTTTATTAACATAGCCATAAAAGTAACTGATGGTACCATCAACGACATGTAAGTTCTGAATTTATGATATTGTGTTCTAGAACAATTAAAAATATTTACACTAACAATTTTCAACCTAAATAAAAATATAAAACTAAATAAAATACTATTAATGGAAAATTTTATAAAATTCATTGCTCTCGCAGTAAGGTATCGTGCCCATAATACTGGCAGCATTTACTCTTTGAATGGCCAAACTAATTCGTTGACGAGGTAGCTGCCAGCCCTAGGACCATCACTGACTTCCACTAGGCGGGCTGAGAGATCTTTTAATAAAACCCGTGCCTTTTTGCCTTATACGCCGAGAGTTTCAACGACGAATGGAATAAAATGGTAATCATTTAATAAACCTGAATATTTTCGCTTTCTGGACGAAAGTCATATTTTTATCCCTTTCGCCGTAGAGTCCCTCAGTCCATGGAGTTCAGATGCGCGTAATTTTTTGAACGCAGTAGCTTTGCGCCTAATTGATCCAGTGGGGATCCTAGGGCTGGCACATATTTTGGTCAAAGAGTAAGTAAATAAGTATTGTCGTCCAAAGGGCTAATGCGGCCAGCCTCTTGGGAACCCCACAACGCCGTCCCATAGCGCCAGTGATTTAAAAAAATATTTTTATATTCTTTAGTTTTGTATCTTTTATATGTACATATTTTTTTAATAAATTGTGAATTGCATATGTACATAAAGATTCACATAAATCGTATTAATTAATACGAACTTCTTTTTTCAATTCATACGTACTTTAATTTAGTTTTTGGCGAAGTCTGGCTGAATCCAGTGTTTTTCCTCTTTTTGTATTAGCTCACTGTCACAAACATTGCCAAATTAACGAAAACATTAGAATTCCAATGTTTTTTTTTATGTAAATATGTCCACTAACTAGAATTTTCATTATTTATTCGATAGTTATAGGCAAATACAATGTGGAATGAAGATCATCCTCCTTGTCAATATATCCTCATTTTTTCAGACAGAAATCAGAAATTTTCTATACTAACTTCAACCCATCTTCAACCCCCTATTTTGACCCGACACCGATTGACTAGACATGAGACTATCCAGTGCTCCATTTACCGCATTACCCTTTTTTACTCTTCTTTCAATGTCTTCATCACACTTTCCATCCCTAGTAAACAGTCTTCCCAGATATACGAACTCTTTCACTTGTCCCACTTTCTTACCATTGGTCTCAATCACGCATTCAGTCATATTCTCCTCTCTCTCGAAAACCATGGTTTTGGTTTTATCCACATTCACTCTCATTCCTTTTCTTTCAAACGACGCACATGCAATATTCATCATCTCTTGCAACTCTTCAACCGACGATGCAAGTAACACTTGATCATCAGCATATAAGAGGCATTTGATGACGAATCCACCCATTCTCAGTCCATAATCACTTTCACGCAGCTCTATCAGACAGTCATCCACGAACAAGTTGAAGAGCCACGGAGAAGCTACACATCCCTGTCGGACACCCCTAGAGATACCGAACCAGTCTGTGTTTTCCCCGTTTATTCTTATACATGCACAAGAATCCTCATAGAGTGATACCAATGCACGTATAAGTTGGCTCCCCAAGCCGAACTTGGATAACACCTCCCACAAATACTTCCTTACCACCCTATCATACGCCTTCTCTAAATCTATGAAGGAGCAATACACCTTTCGATTCTTGGCTAAGAACTTTTCAGTGATGCTCCTTAAAGAGAAGATTTGATCCATACATCCCATTCCCTTTCTAAATCCTGCTTGCACATCAAAAATTTTGTCATCTGTTTCATTCATCACTCTTTCGATCAATACCTTTGCATACAATTTACCGACAACACTGAGTAGGCTGATTCCGCGGTAGTTTTTAGCTTCCTGGTGTGACCCTTTTCCTTTATATAAGGGCACAATTACTGCCCTGCACCAATCTCGTGGTACTTTACCACTCGACCAACACTTTTGAAAAAGGAAGTACAGCCAGGAAGCCACCAACCCTTTACCAGCCCTCAGCATTTCGATACTTATCCTATCATACCCTGCCGCTTTCCCTACTTTCATACTTTTCAATGCTTTCATTACTTCTTCCATACTAATCTCACTGTCACTACTGTCACCTATTGCCTCATTCCAGTCAACATTGCTGCCAATTGGCGAAGAAATAAGTGAATCCTCTTTCTCAAAGAGTCCCTCAAAATAGTTCTTCCATACTCGTCTTATGCTACTTTCATCCGTCGCCAATTCACCCTGTTCATCTCTCACTACATTCACTCTCGTGTTTTGGGAAACTCCCTTTTCTTTCCGGATATATTTCCAGAATAACTTTTGGTTACTCCGGAAATTATCAGAAAGTTTCCTCTCACACCACTCTTGCAAATCTCGCTCTTTCTTTTCTATTTTCTTCTTGACCTCATTCTTGACTCTTTTATATTCATCTTCACTTTTCTGCACTACATCGTCAGTTACACTCGCATCCATTCGTTTACTAGCTTTAATCGCTAGTAAATCTAACCAAGCTTTCTTCTTATCTCCAACTGCCTCTTTCACGTCTTTATCCCACCAACTTGTTGGTGGTCTATTTGTTCTTTTACTCAATCCACACACTTCCGTCGCACATTCAACCATTGACGATTTGAGCACATCCCATACTTCTTCTATTTCCAATTCATCCTTCATCTCCACGCAACTTAGCCTGTCGTCCAATTTCTTCATATATATACATCTCTAATATTTTCATCCTCTTCCAATTTCTCCACTTTTATCCTCGCAAATTCAGTTGTTGACACTTTGGCCCTGTGCAGCCAACGCTTGCACAGTCCTCTCAATCGTGATAACACAAGGAAGTGATCTGTGCCAACGTTAATGCCCCTATAGACTCTGGTGTCAACAACCTTTGCTCTAAGCCTTTCATCCACTATCACAAAATCTATCATACTTCTCTCGCTTCCTCTCTGTCTAGTATACATATGGATATCTTTGTGTTCAAACAACGTGTTCGTAACACAAAGATTCCTGCCCAAACATACATCAATCACTTTCTCCCCATTCTCGTTCACTCTTTTATCACCAAACTTTCCTAATACTCTTTCACAACCGTTGAGTGACACCCCAACCCAACCATTAAAATCTCCTAACATAACAATTCTCTCATTCTGATCACACCCATTCGCAACATCGTCTAACAAATTCCAAAACTCCTCCCTCTCGGATAGTGGTTTGGACATGTCCGGAGCATACACGCAAATTATGCGCATCCGGATCAGCCCTACCTTCACCTTTATCCATAGGAGCCTTGGACTCACACATGCATAATCTTTCATGCACTTAGCCACCCTTTCAGATATTAGAAGTCCCACGCCTTGGCAAGCTCTGTCACTCTCGGCAACTCCCGACCAGATAGCTGTAAATGGGCCAAGTTGTGAAACCTCTTTTTCCTTGCGCTTCGTTTCATTTACACACAGAAAATCTAGGTTTCTTTCTTTCATAATCAAACATACTTCATCTAATTTTTCATGCATCCCTCCACACACATTCATCGTACCAAAGCGGATCTCTTCAGCCCTCTTTTCGCCCCGTGAGGAACCACGGCGTGACAGGTGGCGAGCCACATCGCCGCCATCGTGTTTAATTTTTGTTCCGAAACACATTTGGATCCCACGAAAAGCAAGGGAAATATAACTGTCCGCCTAGCCAGAGCCCCGCTTGACTAGGTAAGGTTATTTAGTACCCGGAGTGCACCAGGCTCCGGGACGGCGGCACGCTAGAGACCAGGCTCACCCCTGGCCACGCATCCCTCGGCACGGCAGACCTTGGATTGGTGTAAGGGCGAAGATGGAAAAGCCCTGATCCCTCAGTCAACTCCTACCAAACACCCACGGGAAGAGATGGGGTAGTGCTATTCTATGCCGACACTACACAGCAATGAGATTTCGAGTTTGAATAATATATGGACATTTCCTGCTTAATGGACATACACTTATAAAGTTATATGATTTCGTTATTATTAGTTTAATTTATTTATGACCGATTTTGTGAAAATACAGAGGCTCAAAACTGTTTAAACGCATTTTCCCAACAATCATGTTTTTTGAATTGTGCCCCTATAATATGAAAGCAGCGTAATGTTTGCCTCTACTTATTTTAATACCAAAATATGGCTCTTCTTCATATTTTCGATTTCATAAAATTAGTAACTTAGTACTTCCTTAATAGCACGACCGATTGCCGTTATTGGACCTTTTTATGGCTAAAGCTTTTTTTTATTTTTGATAATCTGGCTACCCCTTTTAGGGTTTTATCTCGATGAATGTCTATCTGTATGTATGTGTTATATACATAGATTTTCTGGAATTCTTGTGTGAAACTCATTATTAAATGAAAGACAATTCTCTACTTATCATACAATATTCTTCTTCCTGTATGTGGGATGAGACTAAACTTTTTAATTATATTTGAAAGTTTGTTTATTTTTGGTTATTTTACAACATAATACTACTCGTTGTTCTTGTTCTTTTTATCTCTGGTCTAAGATATTGCAACAGAAGAAGCCTGAGAAATCTCAATTGCAATAAAAATTCGGAGGTAGGAAACGCAAACACTACTTGAACGTGTAAAAAAGTAACAAAGGATAGAGAAATTTCGCGCTGGATGCCAACTGACACTGTAGCTCAGTTGGCAGAGCGACGGGGGCGTATACCCGAAGGTCGCGGGTTCGAACCCCGCCAGTGTCGAAATTTTTCTTTCCTTTAATAACATCTTTTATTTATGAGTAATTATCCCCACATGAGGAATTCATGTCAAAAAACATTAAATTATGCAATAATTATGTTTTCTAAACATGTTGCAGTCCTGGTCTGAATGGCCAGAATTCCGTTTAACCTGAGTTCATATTTTCCCCTGTTATTACAGGAAGTCATCTTTGTAATCATCACAAAGTACCCCTTTAGAGCTATAGTTGGGTGTGGTGGTGGTAACTAACTACTTGTAGAGCTACTGGGAAGCTATCCCCAAACCAACTTTAATCGCTGATTTAAAGTTATATTTTATAATTTGAATGTTTTTGTTCATGAAAACCTCATTATAACTAAAGAAAAATTACGATCCCGCCGGTGTCCAAATTTTACTTTCCTTTATTTATTAGTTATATTTTATAAGTTTGATATTGCTGTGTAGTGTCGGCTTAGAATAGCACTACCCCATTTCTTAAGTCAAGTCAATACTCAAATACACAACTAAATAATCGCACATGATATAAGCTACTTTGAGACGACTGAAGCAGGCACTCACTATTGATAAAATATATTTTTTTAACTGTAGTCTCCTATTTATCCGCAAAGTATCGGGCTTCTTCTATCCACCCTCGTAGTTGGTTTCTGAAAAAAGAATCATGTTCCGTAAGAACTTCCATCGTATTGCGGATTTGTATCTTAGTTTCGGGCACAATACGTTTGGATTTGAAAGAATCCTCCTCATCTTTGCAGCCCATATACGTCCCCACCAAGGGGCTCGAGCCTACCCTATATAGGGTGATTTGGCCTTAGTCCTCCACGCTGGCCAATTGCGGGTTGGCAGACTAACAACTACTGCCGTAATAGTACTGGGACCGACGACCGACGGCTTAACGTGCCCTCTGAAGCACGGAATCATCTTAAGTTTTGGATAACCAGGTGATTAAATTTTCAATATTTAAAGAATCAATATCCCAATGTTCAAACCTATAGCAGTAAGCCGATACGAGAACTAGTGAAATTAAACTAATTAAAACCAAAAACTTTGTTTACTATTCCCATTCGCACATAATTAAGGACACTTAAGTCTATACATTCTCTTTGTAATGCAAATTATTTTGCTTTTAAGTTGATTGTTAACGTTAGAAGTGGTAATTTAATGAATATTCAAAAGAAAGATTTGAACAGGGTTGGATATTGATTGTTAGATACTGTCACAGTTTAGCCGCCGTTTTCGTTTAACTTTAATTAGTTGTGGTTTAAGAGCCAACTTTAAGTAGAGCGACTTGCAAATAAATTGAAATAGCTGGAAATTAAACGAACTTACTCATCTGGGTTGGCTATACCGAAATCTTTGATTTTCCATCAGTTTAGAATCCTTGTATCTATTGCCTTTCTCAAAGTTGTTATAAAAGCAACAAAAGAAAATAAAGGTAAAAAAAAACTAACAAATTTGTCTTTAGCTTAAAAATGAATAAATAAAACTATTAATTTTATTATTGGTTATAACAAATGTATCTCATTCCACTGACTCACTCTCTCACACACCAAAGCTAAAATAGCGAATGACTCATTGATTTAAGCTTTGACTAAGTATTGTATCCGTGACTATTTTAATTAAATAAGTTCATTATTAAATCGGAATAAATCCATAAATACTACCTAGCTTTTGCTACAACTACCTAGTATAGGTTACTATGAAATTTTAGACATACTAACATGAATATACTCACGGCTATAAATATCTAGAAGTGGTAGCCAGAGCTTGAGAATACGAACTTCCTCAGCCATTTTTGGACGTTAACTGGGAAAAATATTGTAAAATAAAGGGTGTTGTTGATGGGTCTCCGAACCCCATCCCGCAAAGAATCCATTAAAAAGCTCCAATACCCTTAGTCGCCTCTTACGAACACCCACGGACAGTGAGGGGTAGTGCTATTCTAAGCCGACACTACACAGCAATCAAATCTAATCAATTTCAGTAAAGTGGCCAGTAAATTTAGAAAGTTGTAAAAAGGCTAGTTGTCATAACTGTGACAAATAAAAAAGAATATCAGTAAAAAAAATATTTAAGTAAATGTGAGTGTTTGAACATAAGTCAAAGTGGTAATCGCTACCGAGAGACTACTCTCTGTCTACCCAATGTGATCTAAAAGTATGAGTATATGTATGCATACATGGCTGAAGTCCTTTAGTTACTAAAAAACCCTACTTTACGTTTGATCCGTAACGCTTTTAGCCGATAATTTACCAGGTACTTCCCCCAGGATTATAAATAAGACAGAGAAGATTATCAAGTTCTCAATTATATTATGTATAGTGGATCGTCCCAGCTTCGCACGGGTAGCGTTGTTTTTTAAATATCTGAGGTTTCTTTCTTTAGTCACTGCTCAAGCATTGTGAAATTCAGCGAAATGTTTTCAATTTATTAAATTTATAGCACTCCCTAAACGGTGTAGTTTGGTGATTTTTAATGCGCTTTAATGAACGGTTCAGTATTTCCGTTTAATAGCAAATTTTGGAATAAAACGCTATGAAGTATTTATAACAATCTAAAAAATAAATCATTACGTGTTGTAGGATGCAACTACTGGCGCCATCTAGTATGTTATATGTAAATTAGTAACGATTCGGTTTTGGTCACGGGCGCGATGGCTTATTTTATGTATAATTTCGGTGTTTCTCTACCGATTTCTATGATTCTTTTTTTATAGAATAGGTAATAATGTTACCTTTTTTAAATTAGGGATGAGTGAGAGGTTTACAAACGTAAGAGTAAACAAATATAATCAGAATGTTCCGAACTGCTAAGCTATCAGGAATTACACGTGTTATTGTGAGTCAACCGTAAAAGATAGACATAATTGAGGATTTTTTTTTAGATAATTTTATGAAGAATATTTCCGTGATACATGATTTCTATGTAAGTTTAACCATTAAGGCTGCACACGCGACGGAAGCTTAAAAAATGTAGTAACTTCTCCCGTTTTCCCAAAATTTCCCAAAATTCCCCCTACCTATTCTGCTGAAAAGTATACAAAAACCTGCCCAGGAGTATAGAGAATAATTGTACCAAGTTTCGTCAAAATCCGTCGAGTAGTTTTTGTTTCCATAAGGAACATACAAACCGACAGACAGACAGACAGACAGACAGACAGACAGACAGACAAAAATTTTACTGATTGCATTTTTGGCATCAGTATCGATCCCTAATCACCACCTGATAGTTATTTTGAAAATATATTTCATGTACAGAATTGACCTCTCTACAGATTTATTATAAGTATAGATGATCTCGTTTTTATCTTTTGATGGGATATTCCGATATAGGTAATTCTTTTTTTAGTAAAAAAAACATGCACATTCGACTTATATTAATAAAAATGAAATAACCAACTTGAAGGTAGAAAAAAAGGAATGGGAAGTGTTTAATTCGCGAATTTATTGCTGAGTTGTGAATCCCAAATATTGGAATTTTATAATCTTAACAGTTATGATAGTAATTTGAAATAGTTTCCAAAAAATACGAAATTTGAACTATTTATTAGAAAAACCAAGGGTAAAATGGGATAGTGCTATTCTAAACCAGCACTACACAGCCTTTTTTATTGTACCTTTATAACTAAGTAATTTAAGCAATGGAAATATAAAACGTAGCTATGAGTCGGTGCCAAATGATTATAGTGTAGAGTATAATAAACGATGGAAAGTAAAAGGAACCTTAGCCAGTTCCAATTTCTTATTCCGTGCACTACCACAATAAGTGCCACATAAATTCATCACTGTCATTCCTAACTGTTATACAATAACAAGACAAATGGAGTTTCCCACAGTTTTAATAAACTTTTAATGAAAAAATGATCATTTGAAACACTTTGCGCGGTATTCTCGTTTCTCAGTATTTTATGCAGTAAGTTGTAAACTTTTCAAACAATTTACGCCTTGAATCCCTGAAGGGATGGCAGATATACAGTTATCGATTTCAAATAAACTTTTTATTGGACACCTACCTTTCACTGCTTTCAACAGTTTTCAGCACTTTAGCAAGGATTATCGCTCAGCCACATAGCTCAATATGGGCTTCCTCACGATGTTTTGCCCTCACCATTAACTGCTTTGATACAGAAGTCATTTGTATGACGTTAAACACTACAGAGATATACAAGTAGCCTGGGTCAGGATTTGATCTAATGCATATTAAGACGAAATATTTTGCACTAAGCTATCAAGGTGGTGTAACCACACATTTATTTCGGTTGATAAGTTTGCATACGTAAGATATTTGTGAAACTATTTAACTCTGAAATAAAATTGAAATCTAATATTTGAAAATATATTATTTTTATTCATCCATATATAGATGCAATGAATGATAATGATGAAACTATAAACAGAGATACATACAAAAAGGTAAACCAGTTACAATGTGGTAAATGGTTTGTTTCTGTAAACATTGTGCTAAAAATCAATAAAAACTTTTTTTATGGTTATTACATGTATTTAAGAAATGGTAGTGATAAAACTATACATACAGAGACTCATACATAGAAGTTTGCCAATCACAATGTGGTAACTGATAGCTGGTGCCCATCCCAGTGGGAACTAATAACATGAGTTATGTGTGTATGTAGAATTGATTATTTCTTTCAAAATACCAGACTTCATCTTACCAGACAGTTGACATAAGATTAATAATAATATACAAACCCAGAAAATGATTACAACATATCGGTCAGAAGTAGAAAAACTTTTGGTTACGACACCTTTACAAACTTTTATAAACTCCACACAACTTTTATAAACTCCACACAACTTTTATAAACTCTACACAACTTTATAGAAGGTTGTTGTTGTGTCGGTCAGCTAACTTGTGCAGCTTCAAAACTTTGAGTTTTGTACGAAATTAACACACATTCATTACTCGCCCCTTCATCACGCCCCGTCTTAAGCGACTTAGGCGATTTTTCGTTTTTTTTACTTGTTGAAAATTATTATTGTAAGGTTTAGATGTAATTAAATTATTCCTAAATACTACTATATTATTTTATAATAATAATAATAAAAAACTTTATTGCAACAAATACAATACAGTTCACAGAAATACGCAATACAATTCATTACATTACATTACAAATACATAAAGGCAATACCTGGCACATATTGTTAGCAATAAGAGCATACTCAGCTGATGCTTCGGAGTAGTATGCCAATGCACATAAGGCAACAAATGCACCACTCCTAGGCGCTGGTTTTCAGTATGCCCTTCGGAATAACTTAAAACTAAATTTACAAAATAAAAATAAAATCCTTATAACATAAAAGAAATAAAAAACTGAAAACACACGTCAATAAATAAAAATTCTCGTAACAAAAGCATTAAAACAGTACATTATTCAATTAAAAAACTACATTACTATTTCTACATTATTATTATTATTTATATAACTACATTATTATTTATCATATTTATTTATACCGTTTTTGTATTTATTACAGTACTTGGCAATTGAAGACAACAAATATTGGATTAACTAACTTATTCCAAAATGTAAAACAATTTTGAAAATGTGTTTTATTTCTTTTAATTTACTTCAACAATATTAATTTGAAGGATACTTTTGTTATGTTTTACTTGAACAAACGAATCCTTTGCACACCGGCTTTTTCAAATTGAATGTCATCCCCACCTCTTTTTAAGTATTCTCAAAAGGAATCTCATACAAACTTTAATTCCGAATTTCTTCAAGCTGATTTTAAGATAATGCAGAGGCCCAACTATTAATATATAAATTATGCGCGTTCCAGCAAACAAACAACATATTTCAACACAACAGCTCTCAGAGGCTGAACCCTATGCCGTAAATCTATAAGGATACTTCAACTGCTGCACGCTAGGTTTCCTGCATCTTGCTTAATCCATTCGTGATGAAGTAACAAACATAAATCGACGGCCCCTACGTAAACTATCGTAACTGCAAAAATCTAAATTTTTGTTTTTTGCATATTTAAAACGTAATAATGAGTAACTATGATGGACATTAATTATTTTTTGTTTTTTTACATTTTTAAGACCATTTTTCAATTGAATACTGTCGAAACTGTACCAATTACGCGCCAAAAACTATATTAAGTGGCATATTCGATAGTATTCCCTAAAAGCGCTGCGCGGGCGCGTCACGAAACTACCAGACTCGACAGTTTTCTCCGGGATGTGGCGGGGGAGGGCACATTTACCTTTTTTTTCAAGTTTTTGCTTACTTTAATGAATAAAAATGAATAGTCGAGGAAACAACTTATCAATTTGGTTACAAAACCAAATAACAATGTGTGCGAGACTGTCGAATATGAGCATAAAGCTCAGAAACCTTACCAGCCCCCGTTGCATGAGGCGTGTGAAAGCGAGTATGTCGCGTGAGAAGTGAGAAACTGACAGATTGTTCATACAACATCTGTCAGTACCTCACTTCTCACGTGACATCTACGCTCTCACACGCCTCATGCTACCTATACAGGTTAGAAATAAGAATCTTTGGATTTCCACACATAAAAATTTTATTAGTTTTCATCAAATTATTTACACACGTAAAATGATACATTGCTTATAAAAGTAATAAGTGCGTGATTTATGATTAAACTTATAATTAAATCGATTCTAAATCAATTCAAGAGGCGAGTTTTTAGATTAACGCAGTAAACTATCGAAAATGGCAATTTCAATTGTGTTCATTTAAAAAAAAAATCCTATCGGAACTGCCATTTTTGATAGTATACTGTGCTCTCATTGGGCACTTAAATATCGAAAGTGGTGCTTACGATAGTCTTCTGCGATAGAGAGAAATCGAATCTGCTACTTGCGATAGTTTTTTACGATATTAATAAATTGCCAATGTACTTTCGATTTTTTTATATACTTTTATTTTAGTAAATAAAGGAAAGAAAAATTTCGGCACCAGCGGGGATCGAACACACGACCTCCTGGTATACGCCCCCGTCGCTTTGCCAATTGAGCTATAGTGTCAAGTAGCTTCTTGTGCGAAATTGTTCTTTCCTATATTTCATTTACACTTTTTAAGTAGTGTAAGCGTTCCCCACCTCCATCTTTTTAAAATATTGGGAAGGTCACTTGTCTACCTTTACTGATAGAACGCAAATGTTGAGAACGCCTAACTTTTACATCATTAGAATATTTTTTTTGGTGAAAACCTTATGTGGGGTTTATTTCGAATAAATAAATAAAAAATAAAGAAAACAAAAATTTCGACACCTTTCCTTTCCTTTATTTATCCCCACATGAAGTTTTCATGAACAAAAAAAAATTCTGATTACTTTTATTTACTTTTACAAACTTAAATATGTTTGAGTTTAAAGATTAATTTTAATTTGAGAATCCCAGTAAGAGGCTAATACTGACATAGAATAAAGGTTTCTTAACGAAATGTATGATGATGTTGATGATCCAATGTCGCATCCTACGAAGCCAGAAAATGCATATGTTTGTTCAGCAAACGAATTCCCATACAGAATTCTCGATCACAAAGAAGAGACACTGGTTCCATCTTTCACCTCAGCCCAAGATTTTGGAAGCGAACAACCACTATCTTTAGATAGTTACAGACAGACTTACAGACGTGCCGAGTGTTAATTCTTTAATATCAATATCCGATCTAGAAGAAATTAATTCAACTAACTCTGCTTAGGGCCATATCCAGCCCTCAAAAAAGGTTGTGAGCATAGGCACCTAAAAGTCTCCTGCCCATAGAGTTAGTATCATCTCATCATCATCACCGTATCAGTTAAAGCCTAAATAGACCATGGACGTGTGTAGTCGTAGGTCGATTAGGGTTGTAAGCATGCACATCTTGTCCGTATGACTGGATCCGCGCATGACTTTACTACGCGCAAACGAACTTATAAACCTGATCCAGGTCAAAAGTGAAAGCGACCTGTTGATCAATGGATCGACATCCGAAGGAAATTGCTAAAAAATACCGTCCAAAAGTACACCGTTAAAAGCGGAAAAACTATGCCCGCGAAAAGAATGAAAAGTCCACCTGCAAACTGAAATATTCAAGAGCATTTAAAGAAGGAGTAAGACAACTTATTTTTAAAGAATTTTGGCAGCTGTCGGATCATTCAATGCAGTAGGAGTACATCAAAAAATAGGTGTACGGATAGAATTGAAAAAAATAACGACAGAGGTACCCTCAAGGAGACAATTTACCGAAAATATATTTTACCTAAACCTAAACATGATACTATCTAAGAAAAAAAGTGTGTGGCTTAAATTAAAATGTTATGTGCTACCTTAGCTGAAAAAGAGCAATTTGTTACTGGAAAATACAACAGAGAAAAGCATTTAAACCACCCAAGGAAAACTGACGCGGAAGTGATTCGGACTATCTGTGACCATGTCTGGGCATTTCAACAAGTTGAGTCCCATTTCACAAAACAACACTGTAACAAATTGTATCTTGACAATTCATTGAGATTTGATAAGATGGTTTACTATGTACAAAGAGTGGCCAGAGTTAAATAACTACAGCAATCAAGCAAAAATGGGCGACAATACCGTCAATAGTTAATAACAACATGACTGATACATTTCTGGTTCGAAAATAATGCTAGTACCTAGGTTTAATTATCTATTGTGTTATGAAAATCATTTTAGTATTAATACTAAAATTATTTCATAAAACAAAATACTTAAATCTGATAGTTTTTTATTACGAGTAACATACTCGTAAAACTGAGTAAAGCACACAAGTCACTATAACATACATAGTTATTAGTGTTCAATAGTTATTAGTTGTCCATTAGTTTAGACCCTAGAATCCCATATAATATTAAAAAAAATTAACTTTTTCGTTAACTTTATTAATGTATTTTTTATAAGATAATTTTATTTAAATTAGGAAGGATTTTTTTTCATACCTCAGTCATGCTAATGTAAGCATATTTGTTCCTATTATTTTAGTGCACCTGTTACTTCTTACAATGCATGTTTTGTTACTATACAAAAAAAAACATAAAAACAAAAACCCTGCTGTTTTCTTGGTAGAAAAGTATCTTTATATCCGCATTAAACCTCCCTCATATATTAAAAAATAATGTATCTAAGAAAAAATGCTATCGAATGTACCAGTTTTAGTTACAACGTGACGAAGAATATAATTGTAATTACCACTTACCATACCTAGGCAATTGAAAATGACCTAGAATAACATCGAATCTGCCACATTCGATACAACGCCGCTTAATACTGACGAGGAACAACATTGAAAATGAAATATCTAGAAAAAAAATATATATTTAAAATAACACATTAAGTAATTAAATTAAGTATAAAATAGTCATGTCATTTGAAGTATTGTATTTTACGAAATGTTAGTATTTACTTTTAAAATCGATTTACTAACTTTGAATTGCTCTCCTGTAAAGTAAAGGTTTTGCAGTTACGATAATTTACGTAGGGGCCGTCGAAATACATTTAAAGTAAATGTAAATAATTCATTTATGATATAAGTCAGGTATATACATATTGTGTATGTAGTAATATCGAGAATATCTAAATATATATTATGATAAGAGACTTAACCTTAATTTAGGTCAGGATTGTAAGTCAATTAATTTGTTTACTCGGGCTATTCACTTGAGATTAGTAGTCAATCATTTTCAGGTAATTTGTGTCACAGGCACGCCGAGCTACCGATCTTAATTAATAACTTAAAGTACTCAACTTAGCCACATCGATTTTGATTGGAAAGTTTCTTACACATATACAGCTGTTATGTTAATGTCATCAACCTAACTTTGAAAAGTGAACATTTTATATTTCATAATATTAATATGAAAATACCAGCAACATGGAAATGTAATTATCACTGAATGACACATTTTCCAAATTTAGTATACCTCGATCACAGGACATTAATATGCACTTATAACTTGTTCAATGAATTGCTGGGTTCATCATTTCGCAGTATTTCCCTGAAATCTGTTAAGCCGTGTAAAGTATAAATATTTGCCGCGGGTTTATGGCTCATATAATAAATTAAATCCGATTCATGTTAAACTATTAATAATTATCACTCTCTCAACAATTCTTTTCTAATATATGTTTTGGTAATCTGCTTCCTATTTCTATACTTTAAAGCTGTATTTCTTTACATAACTTCATAAATATAAAACAAGCTCTTTATAAGTGTAAAAATATTAATTATGAGTTATCTACTATGTGTACCCACATGGCTGAGTTGTTCTTAGTCGTGTGACAGTGTATTCGTACAAAACGGCGATAGGCCTAGCCCCTATCACGTGAGTACACTATTCAAGCAAAATGTGGGTACTCTGAACACCAGGTGACAATGTCACGTGATGTTCAGAAGTATGAGTACCTCTGCCATCTGTAAGAGTTAGACATACTATAATGTTATAACATTGAGAAGCTCCTTAAAAAAATTGTAAACACTTCAAATAAATCAATAAGTAAATACTTTTTTATTTGAGTCCGTTAAAATTACGTCCTTGGCAGGCAAAATACATAAGCGGAGTAGCGCGACATAAAATAATGAGAGAAACTCAAGCTTTATTTTGCCGAAGAGGCGGTAATGGAATCAGTAACTCGGAATTATGCCACATTGAGTTATTTTTTTTATTATTATTTTAGTTCTTCTACTGTTTCCCGATAAAGAAAGTAAACACATAGTACCCATTGAAGAGAAAGATTCAGCGCAGAACTGACATAATTAATGTTAGATTGGTATTTAACGACAAAGGTAATTGCGACTTTTAAGTAACTATTGGGAGGTGTGGCTTAAAACACACTACAAACTTTACTTTATTATTTCTAAATTCTCTCCAAATAATTTTTTTAAAATGAATGTGGGAATAAACTGAAAACTGAACATAAAATTTATGGTATAACTAATCGAAGTCAAGCCCAAGCTTCAAGCTTGTCAAGCTTTAAGCTTGGGTACACATTGGATCATCGCAAATGTTGTAACAGGGCGCAATGTTAACATAAACCAGAATAAAAAAATAATACAGTTGTATCCTCTTCTAACTCTCTGAAATAGCGTGAGTGTATGTGTGATTAAATTCAAGTTACCTATTATGACTAGGAACAGATTTACTTTCCAACATGGAACAAAATATAACGCCAATTTCAAATTACAACCAATATTTTTTTTCGCAAAATAACGCTTGTAAATTGCAATAAGTAAATACAAGAAGTAATTAACTGCGTCCCTGTCTTCAAAAGTTTGCAGCATATAAGTACAAAATTTAATGATTTGCTTTAAGTTCTCAAAGTTTCATAACTCAACTTAAAAAGGTAAACTAATTAATAAGACTGTTTTAATTAGTGTCGAAAAGTTCAAAGTTGCAAGCCGTAACTTGGAAGTGAGAGTGTTCTCGATAAGATTGCTAATCACCGTTCATAATACGGATATATGAATGGGTTGCGGCGAAGTTGTGAGTACACGTAGGATCATCGGAGTCTTTTGGTGCTGAGCTGGCGATTAAATATATGGAGCGGGGATTATTACTAGACGAACTGGAACGTGAACCCTTTCACAAGCTGAAATTACTTTTACGTTTCGAATCTTTATTCTTGTTCATGTCTACGTAACGAAATAGGAAAATAAATACGCTAGTAATTACTAGCGTACTGCCTAGGCTTCACATGGCGATGAGGCTTTTTATTTTACATCCTATGTTAAAATTCCATGATTTTTTTTATTAATTCGGTGCAATAAGCCCTGATATTACATCCTACAAACAAACAAACATTGCCTTTCTATAACATTATTAAATATACCATCTTTTCTTCATCAGTTTAGTTCGAACAATCACCGGTGAAAATAGACTTTCATGCACAATTTCATGTTTTTTTCTTGCACTATTTCGCATCTCTTGTTTCAATTAACGAACGTTAACTGAAACGCGGGTTTTTTGTTGGCGTATTGTAGTACAGGTAACAATTTGGTTAGAATAAATTTTATATTGTCATGTTGCTACGTCATACATATTTTTTTGGCAGTTTAGAGTTGGCATAAAATATCACAAACTAAATCATAATTTTCGGTGGATAGCGTACGAGGCAACTAAGGGTACGGGGCACTCACTAAACGTATTGCTATGGCGCGTAAATTATCTAAAGTGAATGTATCTTACTACCAACTATAAATCATTTACACGTCAAAGCAAAGTTTGCTAGCAAGAATTAATAAATTGTATTAATAAAAAAAACTCCTTTTGATGATATTGTCCATTAAAAAACGTGGGTGCTCTAAATAATAAGTGTCATGAATTTCTAATGTCAGGAGTGTTAGTACCTCTGGTACCCAAGGTAAGGATGTAGGGCGTGAACCTTTGAGTTGTGTTGAGAGGTAGTGTGCTCTAATATTTAAATTAAATATTTTTATTTGAAAATTCTTTATTCGTTTTATACTAATATTCGCTGACTAATATATTAATGCGAGCGATTTCGAAAGCAACCGTGAGTGTAGCAATTATACGTGTCATTTGCTGAAGTGATTTCCGCTGCCGAAGTGCGAAAGTATCACGTGAAGTGTGATATTTTCAGTAATATGGAATTGTCGTCATCAATCATCGTTCGTGTTTGCTCGCGATCCGATTTGCGGGTCTTTGGCGTTTCATATTATGATGATGATTTGGTTTTACTGTAAAAATGGAATTGGTATGTAAGACGTTAGGGATAGTTCAATAAAGTTTCGGGAATGGATGAATTGCATATTTTGCATATGGTTCAAATTTCAATTATTTTTGTTGTTAGTACGGCATAAATGTTTACATATGATTGTAATATTAAATATAATATTGTTTTTAGTATCTTGTATGTGTTGCGACTTTTTATCATGAACATAAACTTTGTACAAACAATTTGTATCAAATTTTGCATCTAATAGCCGATAGAGTTTAATACTCTGTCATTGACATTATACGAGAACTTAAAATGAATTCACTATATAAAACACGTGCTTTTAAGTGGTAGAAAGCATTCAAAAGCGTTTGAGATGTGGTTGAAGATTTTTTAATCTCCTTTTTTTGGTATGAGATAAAATCGCTTTGCAAGCAATTTTTTAATTGCATCTTTTTAAACACAAAATTCTACGAAATATGTTATTTTAAAGTTCACTCAACCTTTCATTAACTGAATTTGTTTGACACTTATGTTTAAAAAAAATAAGCAAACATTTAGATTGAAAGTCTGAAAGAACGCGAGTTATCATACCAAATACCAATATGATCTCAATTCAAAGACCTTATGAATTTAATCTGATCCATGTTTGATGAACAGATTGCTGCAGATGAATAAAGTAAAACAGTCCCGCATGTTAACCTTTACCCGTGCTTTGAAGTAAAATAAATACGTCAAACATTTATAAATGGCTCGACATCACTCTTCAAAAAATCACTTTTCTAAAATATTGAATTTGTTTTAAATCATGAGGGTAAGTAAATAGGGAGAAAGACTATAGGTACACAAATTGCAGTAAAAGATTTATGAATAATTTACTGTTCCGTCGGCTTTGCGGTCTATGTTCATATTAATTATTATTTGTGTAAGTGAAATTTAGCAGTTATTTGGTATATTTTATCGGTTTCAAAAGTACGCAAACTTATCATGATTATGATTTTCATGGGGTAGGCATTAAAAGTTATCAAGACGATTTTCTTTTGACTAATCAAAGACTAACAATTTGTATTTTAATTAACGATAAAATGTGACAGCCGTGTTAGTAACGATTGATGGGTAGAACTATTGTTCGTTCGTTCAAATCCCGGGTCGGGCCAACACCCATTTGTCTTTTCTAAAGTCTCTAAAGTTTCTAAATGTGTGTGGTTAATTTATCATAATTGTTAACGGTGTGGAAAAACATTGTAGGGAACTAATCAATTAAGCAAACAAAAATTTTCGACACCAGCAGGACTCGAACCTACGACCTCGGGTATACGCCCCCGTCACTCTGCCAACTGAGATATGGTATTGAGTGACTACTCGCTCGAAAATTAGTGTTTGTTTGTTTCTTTAAACCTTTTTACTGGTGTTAGCGCCATCTATGGCCGAATCGTTACAACTCTGCAAGCCACTCGTCCATCTTTTCAGATAGAATGCGAGTGATGAGAACGCCTTAGTATCACATAATTATGTATACATAATTTCTTTTTTACATGAAAACCTTATGTGATTATTAACCATGAGGCTAAACCCACATGGCTAAGTTGTACATGTACGTGTGGCTAGAAAAACGCGGGTACTCCGATTACCAGGTGACAATGTCACGTGATGTTCCGAAGTATTAGCAACTCTGCCAACACCTTCGGGGATATACGACGTAAATGTTTGAGTTGAGTTTAGTCGATATAATGTAATCTATACTTATAATAAATCTGTAGAGAGGTCAATTCTGTACATGAAATATATTTTCAAAATAACTATCAAGTGGTGATTAGGGATCGATACTGATGCCAAAAATGCAATCAGTAAAATTTTTGTCTGCTTGTCTGTCTGTCTGTCTGTCTGTAGGTTTGTATGTTCCTTATGGAAACAAAAACTACTCGACGGATTTTAACGAAACTTGGTACAATTATTCTTCATACACCCTGCGCAGGTTTTTGTATACTTTCCAGCAGAGTAGTAAAGGGGAATTTTGGGAAATTTTGGGAAAACGGGAGAAGTTATTCCATTTTTTAAGCTTCCGTCGCGTGTGCAGCCTTAATGGTTAAACTTACATAGAAATCATGTGTGACGGAAATATTCTTCATAAAATTACCTAAAAAAATCCTCAGCAGTTTATGTCTATCTTTTACGGTTGACTCACAATAACACGTGTAATTCCCAATTGCCTAAGCCACTAAGTCTTGACCTTATTAATCTAAAAAAAAATAATTAAAAAAAAAATAAAATGAAAAGTGTATTAAAAAAATACTTTATTGATGGTAAATGTGTGAACCCATCGCCCTCCACCTCTAAATAAATAAGATATTTTTAATTATTAACTTATTACATCTTAAATCCAGTCCAGTCCAGTAAATATTGTAAAATCTTATATTAGACTCCCTAGGGGCCACAATCTAGTTTATAAGTATAGATTAATACCCCTTTGTATTATAATCATAAATGTTAAAAACCTCTAAAATAAATAGTTTCAAATTTTAATTTTTTTTTTTGATAGCTTAGCAGTTTGGATCATTCTGATTATATTTGTTTACTCTTGCGTTTGTGAACCTCTCATTCATCCCTAATTTAAGAATGGTAACATTATTACCTATTCAATAAAAAAAAAACATAGAAATCGGTAGAGAAACACCGAAATTATACATAAAATAAGCCATTGCGCCCGTGATTAAAACCAAATCTTTACTAATTTACATTTAACATACTAGATGGCGCCAGTAGTTGCATCCTACATCACGTAATGATTTATTTTTTAGATTGTTATAAATACTTCATAGCGTTTTATTCCAAAATTTGCTATTAAACGGAAATACTGAACCGTTCATTAAAGCGCATTCAAAATCACCAAACTACACTGTTTAGGGAGTGCTATAAATTTAATAAATTGAAAACATTGCGCTGAATTTCACAATGCTTGAGCAGTGACTGAAGAAAGAAACCTCAGATATTTGAAAAAACAATGCTACCCGTGCGAGGCTGGGACAATCCACTAGTTTATAATAAAATTTATAAAATTTAAACGTTTCTAGTGTTGTGCATGAAGAATGAGTTAAAAGCCATTTTTAAACCAAGTTTCCCCAAATTCAATTCTAGTGAATGAGTGTAGTAAAGGGCATATTCCAAAGGGTACAATTTTCCCAGCGTGTTACAATTATACTCGTGGTAGGCTGTCGAATAACTTAACTTTTAGCGTACTGTGCTCCTACTAAGTACACCTATATTTATTACTAGTGGTCCAACTTGGTTTTTCCGTGGTAGTGTTAAACAATCACTGCTTACCTTCTGATGTCGTATACATAATGGATTTCCATCAGAAAAGAACTTTTGAAACCTGTTCATTGCAGTCAAACAAACATACAGACAAATACTTCCTATTTATGATATATATAGAAGATATTGTAAAAACAATATGAGTCAATTTGCCTTCACTTCTGATGTTTTAAATTAAATTTTTCGTACTTTTAGATATACCACCTTTTTTAATAGTGGTATTTACCAATGAAGACAACAATTCGGTGTGCAAATTTTTTTTTTGGTATTTATTAAATATTTTTATTCGATAGTAAACACGAAAATAAAAGACTGATTTGAATATTTTCCATTTAAAATGAGTTATTGTAAAGTTATGATTTTTTAAAGATTGTTCAATTTTTGTACTTAATGAAGTCATCGATCGATAAAATCACGTAGCGACATGTTAATGAAGCGAAATGTTTTATAAAAATGTTGCTGATTGCAAAACATATCACGAATTTGTGATTTCAAATGAAATTATTACTATATTATACTAAACAAACCTATGATTTTCGATGTTTTATTAATAAACTGCAAAACCGTATGTCTTTGAAACAACATTAAAGGTCAAACACTGTTACAGTTTTTTGATAAAATAACAGTCATCTTAGCTTCAATTGATATAATTTCAAGAAAATATTGTTTATAACCATAATATCTCGAAATGGTTTTGTAATCAGCATCACTTTAGTAAAACTTTGCATACCGAATTCCTGTTATTTGCTTGTAATCCGGTCAATTTATACATTCAAGGTTACATAAATTCATAAGAAGCTGAAAATTGGCACAATTGTTCAAAACATGATTATAAATGAAACCTCAAAAGTCCCCATCGTTCCGAGATGTGCTTAAAAGGCATATGAAAAAATGTGAAATTGATCCCTTGACATGGGAATTAATTGCTGAAAAACGCCTGGAGTGGAGACGTCTTGTAAGGCAAAACATCGAAGCCTTTGAAGAACGACGCAAAGACGAACTCGACGTCAAAAGGGACGAGTTAAAAGCCAGGCCACCAACGGCACTAATGTATCATTATAGTGGCGGCGTACTCACTTGTCCAAGGTGCTCAAGGACCTTTAAGGCCAAAATTGGCCACAGTAGCCATATGCGAGCACACGTACGCGCGGACCAACGAGGTGCCAGCTGCTGAGAGCCTGTCCAGCAGTCGCTGTAGCCGAAATCGGCTCGGACATATTATTATTCCACGGGTCTGCAGTGATTGTATTTGTTTTAAAACTATTATAAAATATTATTGTACATATCGGTTGGTTAAAATAATGGCGGTGTAATTGAAAATGAAATCATTAATATTCCTCGTCTGATTCGTAATTTTCCAGGATTACTGTTTCTTTTTCTTCGTCTTTTTCTTGTTCTTCTTCCTGTTCTTCTTCTTCTTCTATTTCACAGATCAACTGTCCCCCTAGCGATTCCTCATTGGTATCATATGAGTCTTCTAGATTAGCTGACTCAACATTAGAGCACGATCGGCCTTGGCAGTTTGTGCATGCCAGGGAACAAAACAGTCCAACTTTTTTGTATCCACATTTAGCATTACAACCTTTTTTACAGTTGTAAAATATTGAGTTGAGAAGTTTCTCAGGTGCTGGTGGAAGTAAAGTTAGAACTGGCTCTAATGTATTGTCGACCAACTTCCAACCCCAGTCTTTAGGGTCCGGCTGATTACCAAGCCACACTTGAACTTGGTAATATACCCGAAATAAATGTTGGTGAGCAGCTACTGAGGTTAGAGGTAAAGAAGCTAGTTGTACTTGCTTTTTATTACAGGAGACGTGGTTACTGCCCGGTGACCTACCATATCTGGGCACGATAGTCGACTCTTTCTGTTATACCGGAACGTCTGCTGTAGACACCGCAGCTGGTGTGCTTGTTGGTAGGCCATACGGCGGTGTGGCGCTGCTTTGGAGAAAATCTGCTTTTCCGTCGGTGTCAGTAATGCAGTGTAGTAGTGTTCGCCTCTCAGCGATAAAAATTGTGCAAAATGATCGTTCAGTGTTAGTGTTCTCAGTATATATGCCTACGGATTCACGAGATCATTTGTCGGAGTTAACAAACTGTTTGGGTGAAATGTGCTCAATAATCGAAAACCAAAATGTAGAATCTTCATACATATTGGGAGATTTTAATGCGCATCCGGGTGAGTTGTTTTCAAAAGAACTACTGAACAAATGTGGTCATGTGTTGATGTGGAACTGTTACCCGGAGATACGTTTATTTTTGTGAGCGACGCGCACGGCAGTCGGCGCTGGTTGGACCACTGTGCAGTGACCAGTGCAGCGCGGGCCTCCGTGCGAGCGGCTTCTGTTTTGTATGGTACTTACTACTCAGATCATTTTCCGCTACAACTAGAGTGTGATATTGATTGGGGGGTAAGGGGAGAACGGAACACAATATCTAATCCGGCCCAAAAGTCAACCTCTCCTGCACGCGTCGGTGGTTCGTATGAATAGCCGGCGACGGTGTCTACCATCCAGTGGCCACCGTGGTGCTCCTTGCTAGACAACTAACGAGGCTCTGGCGTCCGAGCTAATGGCGGGATAACCATTCACCTAACCAGGCAACTGGGAGGAAGAGGCTTCAGTGGCCTTGGAGCTAATAACTCCTAAAAGTCTGGTGCAGAAGGCAAGGGGAAACCACTGCACTACTATCCCAAGAAAGTCGTCATGGAAGTACAACCGAATGAATTAAGTCGGCCATGTGATCCGCTTAGCAACCGGCGCCGCGCTGCGTCCGGGGCAGACGGTGGGAAATGTGCTACCGGCCATGCGGATGTAGGAGACCAGGCAACGCATGGAAAATATACTACTGGAGCCTCCCTCACGATGCGACAAATGCACAAGATAGGCACGTGGAACGTGCGTGGATTATTGAAGCCAGAGAAACTTCCAATCATTGAGAAGGAGTTAACTAGATGCGACGTGAGTATCTGTGGCCTTAGTGAAACTCACTGGAAAGGTAACGGTCATCTACTCACTGAAACCCACGCCATTTACTTCTCTGGCAACGACAAAGACAGCCACAACGGAGTTGCTTTCCTGATTCCCAAACATCTAAGGAACTGTGTGTTGGGGTATGAGCCAGTTAGCGGTCGAGTGCTGAGTATAAAACTCAAGGCGACGCCTGTAAACCTCAACATCATACAGGTATATGCTCCAACAAGTAAGGCAAGCGATGAAGTCCTGGAACAATTCTACACTGAACTGGATACCACTATTTCTAAAATATCCAGTAGGGAAGTTCTGATAATCTTAGGTGACTTCAACGCGAAGATTGGGGCAGACTCCAGTCTTCTAAGTGACAGTGTGGGTAAATTTGGATTGGGTGAACTAAATGAAAGAGGTGAACGTCTGATACAATTTGCAGCCAACAATAATCTGGTAGTATCCACCAGCTTTTTCCAACACCACCCACGGAGACTTTATACATGGACATCACCAGATGGCAAATATCGCAACCAAATCGACTATATTCTGATTAGGTCACGGTGGAAGACATCGATTCGAAATAGTCACACGTTACCTGGTGCCGATTGTGGATCGGATCACCAACTTTTGATTTCCAAAGTTCAGCTCAAGCTAAGGGCAGCTAGAAAACTTGAAAAGCAAAAAAGGATTGAGGTGAAGGATAGCTTTAAGTTTTTAAAGGCAATTGAACACAATTGGACCCAATGGACAAATGCAAACCCAGATTCTGAGTCCCCTGATCAGCTGTGGGACCGAGCGAAAACCATAATAGAGAACGCTGTCAAGGAGTCCGAACCATCTGAACAAACACGGAAACGACAACACTGGATGAGCGACATTACTATGGAACTTGTAGAAGAAAGGAGAAGAATGAAAGCGTCAGGAGCTGACGTTAAATCTCTGAACGCCATATCTGCGCAGATTCAAAAAGCATGCAGGCAAGACCGAAACGCCCAACTTCAGAATGTATGCTCAGAAGTCGAAGCACACGCAGATAAATATGAATCCAGAGATCTCTATCAGAAGATACGTTTCATTACTAAGACCCTAACTTCAAAGACATGGGCCATCGAAAACGCTCTTGGTGAGACGATCACTGAAATAAAAGACATAGCCGGAACCTGGAAAGAATACTGCCAGTCACTATTTCAGAATACAGACTCACAATGTTTCACATCCAACGAACCTAGGGATGAAGAGATCGAACCAGACATCCTCGAAAGTGAAGTGAGAGCTGCGATCAAACACCTGAAGAATGGAAAAGCCACCGGCAGAGATGCTATCCCGATAGAAACTATCAAAGCGTCAGGCGAATATGGTGTCCAGATCTTTAAAACCCTATGCAACAAAATATGGCAGACAGGGACATGGCCGCAAGAATGGGCTCACACTGTATTTATCCCTCTACATAAGAAAGGTTCGACGAAAACGTGCAGTAACTACCGCCTCATTGCCCTTATATCACACGCGAGCAAGATTTTACTGCACATTCTCAACGAGCGCCTCAAGACCTTTTTATCCAAAGAGATTGCACCCGAACAAGCCGGCTTCGTAAAAGGAAAAGGGAGCAAATCCTGACTGTGCGCCAGATCATCGAGAAAGCCAGAGAATTTAACAAGCCCACTTATATTTGCTTTGTTGATTTTTCAAAGGTGTTTGACTCAGTGAAATGGCCAAAACTTTGGAAAACTCTGCTAGAGATGGGTACACCAACACACCTTGTGCACCTTTTGAGACGCCTCTACGAGAATAGGACTGCGTCAGTGAGAGCAGACGAGATGCTTTCAGACCACTTCCACCCTAGTGCGGGAGTCCGTCAAGGATGCATTATTTCTCCGCTTCTGTTCAACATCTACACAGAGCTGATAATGAGAATTTCCCTCGAAGACTGGATGGACGGTATCGCAATCGGTGGCCTGAGAATCTCGAACCTGCGCTACGCAGATGACACCACCCTATTCGCAAGCAGTATGCGAGATATGGAAGACCTGCTGCATAAGATGGAAAGTGTCAGTTTGGAATTTGGCCTTAAGATAAATCGCAGTAAGACGAAGATGATGATTGTGGATCGTGCCAACAACAACATGCCTGAAGTCACGAAAGTTGCAAATTGTGACGTTGTACAATCATACGTCTATCTGGGAGCGCTGATATCCAACAATGGCGGATGCGTGGACAAAATAAAGCGACGAATGGCGATTGCAAGGTCTTCTATGGACAGACTTAGGAAAATATGGAAGAACCGCAACATCACCAAAGCCACAAAGATCCGGCTAGTCAGAGCGCATGTGTTCCCCATATTCCTTTATGCTGCAGAGACATGGACGCTTCGGGAAAGCGAGAAGAAGAGGATTGATGCTCTTGAGATGTGGTGCTGGAGGAAAATGCTTGGGATATCGTGGACAGAGTTCCGTACCAATGACTCAATCCTCCAAGAACTAGGTGTCAAACAGCGCCTATCATCTATAGTCCAAGCTCGTATCTTAACCTTCTTCGGACATATATCTCGACGCGGGCGCATGTCAATCGAGCGACTGGTGGTACAGGGCAGAGTAGAGCCCAACTAGCACATAAGCTTTAAAACAAACTGTATATCGTTTGTATATCGGTTCCGTTTGAGAATCTACGTGTTAAGAATACCTGTAGTAATAGAGTTATAGAGTGCTCTAACTCACTTATAACCACGAAAGAGGCCCACGATTTTAGAGGCTAAGGTTCTAGAGAGGTTACAGAGCGGTGGTATATAGGTGCTAAAGTACCTACACAAGAGTGTTTATTCATTCTCAGTTATAGCTTAAACCGGTATAACTGCGGTTGTGATGAATTAGTTAACACTATGGGTTATAGAAAAACGTCAGCTAAGAACTATTTACCATTAAAAACTTTATTAGACCTATTAAACAGTTGTATATATGTCACTTTGAAGCGTATTAGTTATGTAAAATATTCTCAAGTAAGTATCATGCCGCTACTTGAGTATATTTACTAACCAATTGTATTTAGTTCTATAATAAAATTGTGTACCAGATTTAGTGTAACATCATGACGAGATAATAATTGGCAGAAGGATAGTAAACATATAAGTATTCAAGTTATTGTGAAGTGAAAACGATCTGCCGTTGTGATTTTACGGTAAGTGTATACCATGTTTTCCATCTCAATTTTAACGCGCTTGGAATTTATTAAAGATTTCAATAAAATTTCAAATTAAACATATAATGAATAACATAGACACTTCAATTTTTTACCATTTTTTGTATTTTTTTTGTAGTTAGTAGCATTACAAATAAAGTGGCATCAATGGAATGAAAAAATAACATGAGTAATGAAGTATTTTGTTTTCAAATATTGAATAATTCAGTCAATTTATAGGTTAGTTCAACAAAACAATGGCGAACTTACATTGAAGGTTTTTGTCGTCACTTAAGACATCTATTACACTTTTTGTGATACAACATCTTTAGTCAAGAATATTGTGCAGGCTTTAGTACACTTAGCAGTGCAATAATAGACTTAAATAATTACACTTATTATAGCCAAGACACTACAACCGGCTAAGCATTTTACAAACTGACTGGATTAGGGTTCTTCAATGAAGGAATCAATTATATACCTGTTGTTTTTTCTTTTCAGACTATTGGCGGTCTCCTCACAAATATTAGCCTCTTCACTCAGTTTCCATTCGTATTCAAAGAGCTTACTTAAGAAATACGTCTATACGTACTTGGTCATAATAAATCAATCTAGCCTAATGCGGCTTATTTTATACATATTTAAGTATCTAAAGGTTATCTGAATATTTTTTGTAACGATGTGTAATACATAATTTATTTGACACAACAATGTTTTTCTTTATTATTTTATATTCGCAAGTCCCATAATTAAATCCCCAAAAGTGGCAGTCAAAACTTAAAATTCGACAATCCAGCAGGAACTGAAACATGAAGACTGATTATAAGACATATATATACATGTCCGTGAGCGTTATAGTTCAATAGATATAACACCGCTTCCTAATATCTCTTATGTTTACGCTGTATATCCCCGAAGGGGTTGGCAGAGGTATATATACTTCTAAATATCACGTAACATTGACGTCACGTGAATAAAAATTGGTCAGTGCTATTCAAAGCCAACACCACACAATTAAGATACTTAATGACCTTTTATTTCACTCTTAGCTAGTAGCTGTGTAGTGTGGGAGATTACTTTTTTTCTTGTTCTACGGAACCATGTTGTTATGCCTCCACTCGAACTTGACCAAAATTGCTTGTATTAGGGCTATTGAAATTTCTGCTTTGTAGCGAATCTTCTTTATTTTTCGTAACTACTGGAACAACATAATCTAATAGGATATTATCAAAACTATTTGATGGTTTTGGGTCATTCGTACCAATATTACAGAATCCAAAAAGTACGACTTTCCTGTTGAATATATTAAGGCCTGCCTCGGAGTGTTAATAAAAGTCCATAGTTTTGTCTAACACTATTACTTTTATAATATCTTTAAAGTGTACCTGCCTAGCCCAATTTGCTTTAATAAAGTGAACATTACAGCTTAAATCTATATAAATGAGTTGTTCAACACTTTTAGTATTTTGAGTTACTATACTCTTGACCAACTCTCTTTTACAACCAATACCTGCACCTTATATTCAATATAATACCTAAAGACTTATAAGACACTCCGCGGCAACAACTACACAACAATAAGTGTTAACGTGAGTCAGCGAGCACTGTTGTGTAGATTTAGGTGCTACAAACAGGTTTGGGCTATAACATCTTAACGGTACTTGCTGCGATTAGCACTATTCTAACTCTAAAAACTGTTTAACACCGTTCATTAAAGTTCTAGAACCACTGTTGGAGCTAAATTTATTTTCTAACTCCTCTATAACATTTTAAGTTAGAACTGAGATAATTATTACTCATTTAAACAGAGTAAAGCTATATTAAAACCTGCAATTGACACCAAAATGTTAGTTGGGAGGGCACCCGAATGCGTGGTCGATCACCAATGAGATGGACGGACCAAATCAAAGCAGCGCTGGATGACCCCCTGTACCAATGCACCAAAAAAACAGTCCTCAGAGAGGAATGGCGACGAATTGTGCGGCGGGTCACCCAACCAAAATGACGACCACGACCACCCTGTCAAGAGTGTTACGACTGAGAAGAAGAAGAAGAGTGTGATATAGATAGAAAGATGTATCAAACGTCATTCAAAGTATGTCTAGGGGAAAGTCACCGGGTCACGATTCCCTCAGCATCGAGCATCTGAAGTACGCTGGAGCTCACCTGCCTCGGGTTTTGGCTTTATTCTTTAATCTGTCACTGTCACATGGTTACCTTCTGAACAGCTCATGAGTACAGTGGTCGTTCCCATTGTAAAAAATAAGACCGGGGATCAGTCAGATATAAGCAACTATAGGCCCATATCGTTAGCTACTATTGTGGCCAAAGTGCTGGACTGCCTGCTTGATAAACAGCTGGACAGATATATTAAATTGCATGACGCACAGTTTGGGTTCAGACCAAATCTTTCTACTGAGAGTGCTATCCTCTGTCTCAAGCCGACAGTTCACTATTATACTAACAGGAACACGCCTGTTTATGCTTGTTTTTTTGGATCTTTCGCGCGCATTTGACCTTGTAAATTATGAAATATTATGGCGGAAATTCGAATCGCTCACGGAACTTCCTAATGAAGTGATCCGGCTGTTCAAATATTGGTATCAGAATCAGGATAATGTGGTACGATGGGCTGACTCCTTATCTGACATATATAGGTTGCAATGCGGGGTGAGACAGGGGGGACTAACTTCGCCGAGACTTTTTAATTTTTATATTAATGGGCTGATTGAGGAGCTTAGCAGCGCCGGGATCGGCTGCTCCATAGATGGTAATAGCATAAATAATATCAGTTATGCAGACGATATGGTGCTGCTGAGCCCCTCAGTCAGCGCATTGAACCGGTTGCTTAGGATGTGTGAGGAGTACTCGGTGGCCCATGGTCTCAGATATAACTCGAAGAAGAGTGAATTTATGATTTTTAAATCAGCTAAAAAGCAATATAAATCACCAGTTATCACTCTTTGTGGCGCTGAGCTTAAGCAGCCAATTTAAATATCTGGGGCACTGGGTCACTGAAAATTTATCTGATGATGCAGATATTGAGAGAGAGCGGAGGGCGCTGTCAGTTCGTTGTAACATGCTCGCTCGTAGGTTTGCGCAATGCAGCAGGGACGTCAAAGTGACGCTATTTAAGTCGTATTGCCAGTGTTTGTACACATGCAGCCTATGGGTAACCTACACGCGGCGAGCCTACAGCTCGCTCCGAGTGCAGTATAACAACGCGTTCAGGGCGATGTTGGGGCTGCCGCGGTGGTGCAGCGCGTCCACCATGTTCGCGGAGCACCGCACGCCCGACTTCTTCGCGGTGATGCGCGCGCGATGTGCCGCTGTGCTAGCGCGCCTGCGCAGTAGCCCCAACACCCTCCTGGCCACGTTGGCACAGTGGTGGGACTCCCCTATGCTGCAGACATGGATGGGATACCATTGCCTCAATAAAAGAAAGTGAGCGTGGACCAATCCATGCTTGTTTTGTAATTTTTTTTTGTGTTTATTAGATATAATTACTAACATAGATAATAAGTTTGCAATTGTACTAACAAAATGTATGGAACAAGTTTTCTGAAAATAAACGTTTATTATTATTATATTATATTATTATTTCGGAAAACATTTTTGTTTCTCGCCTCTCCCATGGCCGAAAATGAAAATATAAATTTTAAATGGGAGAGGCGGTACTCCCCGACAAGAGCACAGTCGGTCGGGGTCAGGGAGTCAGGTTCAAGAACTGACGGACGATCCGAGCCGTATCGAGCAGCACCGCTTTCTGCATTTGTGCTGGAACCGACACGCCACAGAAATCCAACCGCCTCAAGTTGGTCGCGAGACTGGTTGGAATTAACCCGTTCGCGGACAAAACAATTGGGATTATTTCTGTCGAAGTCACACCCCACATGTCGGTGATCTCGTGAGCCAGATCGAGATATTTCCGACGCTTCTCGGTTTCGGCTTTCACGAGACCCTCGTCATGAGGGATAGTGACATCCACTAGAAACACCCTCGACTGCGACTGATCCCATACCACGATATCAGGCTTATTCGCTAGAATAGTCCTGTCCGTGATAACAGATCGGTCCCAATAGATTTTGGCACGGTCGTTTTCTAGGATTGGCTCCGGCAGATACTTGTAATACGGCAGCCACTGTTGCAAGAGTCCGTATTTTAGAGCGAGCTCCTGATGCAGGATTTTGGCTGCTTGGTTGTGCCTGTGCAAGTACTCAGTGTTAGCAAGAGCCGAACAACCGGAAATAACATGCCTAAGTGACTCTCCGGGACGGCCACATGCTCGACAGATGTCAGTGGTACCGTCCTTTAGGATGTATTTCCGATAGTTCCGCGTCTTGATAACCTGGTCCTGTATTGCACAGACAAAACCTTCGGTTTCCCCAAAGAGGTCCCCGAAACGCAGCCAATGCAGGGAGGCTTTACGGTCCACGAAAGGTTCGTGAAGTACCTTGTAAAACCTCCCGTGCAGCTCCTTCTCTTTCCATACGGACTCCCGATCAGAGGTGCTAAGTACCTCCGGGTTTCGCCAATCCTGTGAGGCCAACGATAAGGGAGTCAGTCCTTTATCACTAGCGACCACCTCTCCCCGAATACTATCATCCGTCATCGTCAAAAAATAGCTTCTGAGGTTGCATACCTCGCGGTTGTGCATGGTTTTGGCACTCAAGAGGCCTCGACCACCACACTTCCGCGGGATATACAATCTCATAACCGACGACCTCGGATGATGCATTCGATGAGAGGTCATCGTCGTGCGGACTCGTCTGTCCAGAGCGTCTAGTTCGGACTGACTCCATCTGAGCACGCCAAACGTGTACATCAGTACAGGCATGACCCAGGAGTTAATGGCTCGGATCTTATTAACGCCTGACAAGTAGCTATTAAGCACACTTTTCAGGCGTTCATAAAACTCCTCGCAAACACCCTGTTTCACGTCTGCCACCTTCACACCGATGGTTTGTGACATGCCCAGATACCGGTATGTTTCAGCCTCGGAGAGTGCTCTCAAATGATTGGTGCCGACATCGACACCATCAGAGTGCACGACATGCCCCTTCTCCACATGAACGACCGCACACTTATCGACCCCGAGCTCCATCTTGACGGAACCACTGAAATCATTAGTGATCGTCAGTAGCTCCGCCAATCTGTCAGCCGTGGGGGCGTAAAGCTTCAGGTCATCCATGTAGAGGAGATGAGGCAAGCGTGGTCCGCCTCTCCGAAACTGAAAGCCTGTCCCCGAATTCTCCAAGAGTGTACTTAGAGGATTCAGGGCCAAGCAAAACCAAACTGGACTCAGGCAATCGCCCTGGAAAATTCCTCGCCTTACATCAATTTGGTCATCCGCGTCCGTCATCCGCTGACCGTCTAAACTCAGGATCGTTCTCCAGCACCCCATACACTGCCCGAGGAAGTGTCGAACTGCACTATCAATTTTGTACAGCTCGAGGACCCTCATGAGCCATGTATGAGGTACCGAATCGAACGCCTTCCTGTAGTCTATCCAGCCAGCGGAGAAGTTCCGACGGTTGCGTTTGACCAGTTGGCCTACGACCGCATCGATGAGGAGCAGCTCCTTGCTACCGCGACTACCGCCCCTACATCCGTTCTGAGCTCCAGAGATCACATTGTTATCAACAATGTGTTGAGTAATCTTGGAGCTCAGAACGGATGTCAAGGTCTTGTAAATTGTACAAAGACAAGTAATGGGGCGGTATTGTGATGGATCCGCGGTAGCATCGCTCTTTGGAGCTAAATGAGTGACCCCAGTAGTTAAGAAGTTCGGGAGCGTCCCACTCTCGAGGGCGATTTGGAACTGACGGGCGAGAGTAGCGTGACAGCGCGTGAACCCCTTCAACCAGTAATGGTGCAATCCGTCCGGCCCCGGACTTTTCCAGTTCGGAGCCTTACGGATCGCAGCCACCACATCCTCCTCGGATATGTTGACGGGGTTCATGGGCGCTATGGGCTCGCACGCTCCCTCGACCGCCTCGAACCATCGGCCCTCTTCGTGATCAACAGGCAGCGACCAAAGCCCACGCCAAAAGGCAACTACATCTGCTTTTTCCGGTCGCTGACCTGTCGAAACCACATCGGGACGCTCCAAAGTTCTGTAGAACATCTTCTGGTCACTCATGAAGAGACGATTCTGTTGGTACTCTTTACCCTTTCAGAATATCGCCTAATTCGCTTACCCCAAGCAGCGATCTTCTGCTTCAGATCATCGATGCGCTCCACCAGTCTACAGGCAAACTCCGGTGAGTTGTCAAAAACATTCTCACCAGGGAATGCCCCCCTGACAAAGCGCACCACCCTCGGCCTATTGTTGCCTGATCTGAAGCTGGTCAGTTTGCCGATGAGGACCCTGGCCCTTGTGATACGGCTTTCAATCCACCTCATCCAGGCTGGTCTAGTTCTAGTCTTGGGACTAGTACTGCCAGCCTGGCGGCAGTACTAGTCCCAAGACTAGTACTGCCGCCAGTATTATTATTATTACGCGTATGTTTAACAAAAGTTGCGTATCGCAACTTATCTAAGCAAGTGGTTTTTTTAGGAGCTCCGTACATAGCGAGAAGAAATTGAATTCATTCGAAACATTTTGAAAACTGTTGTTTTTCTTTTTCTGTAAAAAGCAGATGTCGTATCGCAGCCCGTTATTGCGTGTAAAAATAGAATATGATTCTGACACTTAGGAAACACAACAAAAACTTTTTGATGAGTAGATTTGCGATTGATTTTGGGCTTTTCCGGGTTTTAAAAAATAAATAATTTGTTCAGTTGCAGTGCGGGCAGCAAGTAAGACAAGTAAATCAATATCTTGTGGCGTAGATATTGATTTACTTGACTTAGATTGTGTGACCGAGTGAGAAATAGTGTTATTCGTGAAAAGTGTGGTGTGAAAGATGATATTGTAAGAAAGATAGAAAAAGGAATGTTGAGATGGTTTGGGCACATAGAGAGGATAGATGATAGAAAATTGGTAAAAGGGATTTCCGGGTTTTAAAAAATAAATAATTTGTTCAGTTGCAGTGCGGGCAGCAAGTAAGACAAGTAAATCAATATCTTGTGGCGTAGATATTGATTTACTTGACTTAGATTGTGTGACCGAGTGAGAAATAGTGTTATTCGTGAAAAGTGTGGTGTGAAAGATGATATTGTAAGAAAGATAGAAAAAGGAATGTTGAGATGGTTTGGGCACATAGAGAGGATAGATGATAGAAAATTGGTAAAAGGGATCTATCTATAGAGCTAGCTAGTGTGGATGGTAATGTCAGTAGAGGACGACCACGGAGAACACACTTGGACCAAATTGAGAGTGTGCTCAAAAAGGCTGGCGTCCGAAGTATGAAGAACAAAAGAGCATGTATGAAAAGATTGATGGATGTAAACGAAGCTAGAGAGGTTTGTCAGGATCATACGAAGTGGCGATCGATAGTCTCTGCCTACCCCAATGGGAATTAATGGCGTGAGTATATGCATGTACATGTGCAAAGTATGAAGATTACCAATGATCGAACTTTTCAACGCGTTATATCTTCAAAATGGTGGCTTTTAGGAAAAAAAATATTGATATCTTTTTTGTAGAGAATTTTTTGATCTACAATTTTGTACGGGGTGATTTAGCGAAAAAACTCACCGTTTCGCTTAAAATCGCAAATAACTATTTTTTTTTACCTTCGACCTCGTGTAAAATTTTTAGCACACCTCGGAACGATGGGGACTTTTGAGGTTTCATTTATAATCATGTTTTGAACAATTGTGCCAATTTTCAGCTTTTAAGAATTTATGTAACCTTCCTCCTTATTTTAGGCCTAAATTGACCGGACTATTAACTTCCGAAACCAAAATTACTTTCGTATAGCAAAAACAACAAATATGAATTTAGTACTAAAATTTGTATACAAATGACCCGAGAAAGTCAAGAGACTTTAAGATAAGAATTCCTTTAGAATATTGACACCCACAACACCGGCATTACGGATTCATGAATAACTATTTTAACAAATTCTACATTGCAGGTTGTAGCTAAAAATAAATTTCTATACATAATAAACGTTACATAAACGTTCACGCCGTTTATCCCCGAAGGGGTTGGCAGAGGTACCAATACTCCTGAACTCAGATAGCAAGCGCCATCTAGTTTCCAGAGAAGGTACCCACGTTTTGCTTAGACAGTGTACTCACGTGATAGGGGGCAGGCCTATCGCCGTTTTGTACGAATACACTGTCTATTTCTATGTCTGTAAATTTCAATGTTCAAGTCTATAAAATACATGTATAAATGGTTCCAAAATATGGACAAACAAACTAAGTAAAAACTTGTATTATGGGATACCAACTCAACGATGTTTTTAATATTATACAAAACGTATATAAATAACACCCAAGACTAAGAATCTACTCATCACATAAATGTTTCTCTCAGTGGGAATCGAACCCGCAACCTTTGGGCCGAGAAGCTAGTCGCCTATCCACTCAGCCTCGGACTTCGTTTATATGTGGTATTGTTTCCGTCTCTTAATTCATACAACTAAAGAGCTTATTCCATTTGTCTGAATGAAGACGTCTGAGAGTCACAGAATCTGAATTCAGACTAGTGGAATAACGTTCAGAGCGCTAGGCTTTTGAAAAGTAGACAAATTTGTGTAGTGGAATAACAAGCGTCTGCGGCAGTAACTTCGAAGGACGTCTGAATTCAGAAACGACAAAGTGTAATGGAATAAGCTCTTAAGGATAAATTCCGTTTCCTTAATACAGCTACAACTATCATCTCATAAATAAGGAATAAATAAAGGATAGAAAAATTTCGACAATGGTGGGGATCGAACCCGCGACCTCGGGTATACGCCCCCGTCGGTCGCTCTGGCAATTGAGCTACAGTGTCAATTTAGCTATTAAGTTTAAAACCCTTTTATCATGTAACCATGTAAGCGCAAATCATAAATCAAATAATTCAGATAAAGGGAGAGCCAGTTAAGGAGCGTGCCAACCACTTTTTACTTAATGTCTCGGCACTAATACAATCTCTTATTCAATTTATCCGATGACATTTCTCCTATCAATTCGATAACCTCGACTCACTGCTTTAAAGAACCCTTAATTTTATCCTTTACACTTTAGGACTTAGGACGACAGAATACGTACGTATATACTGTTACTCTGCTTAATTGTTTGAATTTAATTCATCCTATGCGTTTACATTAATTGCATATGGCATACATTTAACAGTTTATTGTTAAAATAACGAGTATACACGGTGTTATAGGTTTTATACAATTATAATATCAAAAGTTATTTCATTTCATACAATTGTTATGCCATAAGACATTAACATTTTATGAAATAATTCGTTTTATTTTAGTATTTATAATTTATTTATATATTATCAACAGTAAAAGTTGACAACTTCTAATATTCACAGAGTAAGAGTAAAAAAATTAAAAACTGTTATTACTATAGAAAAAATATACAATTCGAAAATAAAACTTTGCATACCGAAATCGTTTGAATAGCAATTTTTGTTGCGGTTCAAACAAAACCGAATGTGTCGAATCAAAGAAACGTTTGAAGCGCAGAGTAATAGAGTCGCATTCAAATACTCCGCGAATCCACTCAAGAACTCATAATTAAGCAGAAGATAGCAAATTAGGGTTCACTCAGGTGAAAAGTAAGATAAGGCACTTCACGATACTTTGGAATATATCATTACAGAATGCATAATTGTATCATTCAGAAAGAACACACTTTATACCTGTGGCACTTCATTTGCACGTGATGAAGTACGTGTCATACCAATACTTATGTAAATCTTATATTTTCTTTTATTGAACTTTAACTGTGATTCTTATTAGATCGGCGATAGGCCTGCCCCCTATCACGTGAGTACACTGTCTAAGCAAAACGTGGGTACCTTCTCTGGTAACTAGATGGCGCTTGCCATGTGAGTTCAGGAGTATTGGTGCCACTGCCAACCCCTTCGGGGATAAACGGCGTGAACGTTTATGTTTATATGTTTATGTTTTATGTTCTTATTAACTATGCTAAAAACATTAAAAGTGTCTTTGGGCGAAACCATGAAATTTTATTCATATTACGTACAGTATGAGATATTTAATGTTGTATTGCATATAAATAACAATTGGTTATTGGTCACAAATATCTACATGAGGGTAAACCAGGCAGGGGTAGAAGGCCTGGATCGATGGAAAGCAAATATGAAGAAGTAAGGAATATGTTCAAAAGTACGGCGGATAGCAAGTTATGATTAGAGGTAAAAAATAAATAAAAAACAGATATTTTATTTTATTAAAGCGTATTAAATATTTATGCCTATTTGATGAACTAGAAAAATCGATGTTAAGTATTATTGTTATTTTGTAGTGAAAATAGTACGTTGTTGATAAGCATTACAAAATGTTGCATAAATGTCATACTGATTAAAATCATTTAATATTCAATTATCATATTGATTTTGAGGTTCTAAGAACCTGATGATTATAAACGTCATTGTGCCGATAAATATAAATTATATTTGTTGTATTTCAATTAGCACCACTCTTTATAGAATATAATAAAGTAACAGAGGGTGGATGACAGTAAAAGTGGAAGATAAGAGTTTTACAGAGCCAATGTGGAAGGTAATGTTTGTAGAGACGACCCCGAAGGGCTCATTTGGACCAAATGGCGAGTGTCCTTAAAAAGGGCAGGCGTCCGAAGTATAAAGAATAAAAAAGCGTGTATGAGAAGATTTATGGATATTAACGAAGTGGCGATCGATAGTCTCTACCTACTCCAATTGGAACTAACGGCCTATTTATGTATGTAATAAAAAACAATTCCACAGATACTCAATACTCGCGGTACAGCTCATTAAAACGAAACCGAGTAATAATGATGTACGAAATCGATATTCAAATAATATGCGTTCTGTACCAACACATCGTACTTACAGTGACTTTGATGAGGGTCGCCAAAGTTAAGAAGCCACAAAAAGCACATCTTTTTCAGAAACCTAGACTAGTCGAAAATATCATCGAAATCTTGGCGATACAGCAAAAGTAAATATTGGAGAAAAGGTAAATGTAAGAATATTTTCAGGAAAAGGATGGATAGTATAATGACAGATAATACCTTTTCTATGAGTACTGAAAGAAAGTTGCAAATACATAAAAATATTACGAGTATAATCAACGTGTTTATAGATCGGAAAAATATCTAAAACAACTTTCCGTGTTATGAAATAGCTAATCAAAGCCACAATGGAGATCACAAACTCAAACGTTCACGTTCAAGTCAATTGCTTCACTTGTAACCATAACTAAGAGAATAGAGAATAGCTGATGGACTACATCATCGGACCTTAATGATAGTAACAAAATAAAATATAGGGCACATCACATACCAGAGATGAGGTCATCTGTTTAGTCTATGGGATGAGCGACTAGTTAAATTACCGATAGGCAATCTGATCCGAAGTCTTGCATCTATAAGCTATTATATTACAATGGGTCGACTAAACCAATCTTAAAAGCCACTTGTAGGTTACGTCCTTATAATGAAGCGAAATTAAGTCAGGAAATTAAAAAGAACAAAAATATTTGAAATCATTAAAATGAGTTTTAAATATGGTGCTCGTTTTAACAGTAACGATTGTCTAATTTATTCACAGCTGGCATTGAAAAATTAATAAAATAAAATGCCACAGCCAAAGTAATATGTGTATCCATAGCTTAGTATTGTAAATTTAGGATTTAGGTATATTATGAAAGTAATGAAATTTTCTTCCTCCCTCTCTCTCTGTATTGAAGTGAAAAAATTCTGAAATATATAAATTATGCTGCTGATCTCAAAGTAACTTTCAACGAAAGCTACGTCCACGAAAACTATCGAATTTATATGAGTTGAAATGTTAAATCCCTATGTTCAATTTCATTATTGTAAAATTTCGTCCGATATCCTTTAAAATTTGCAAAGCGAAAGCAAAACCTTGCAATGCACGTAGATACACGAGTAGCAGTTGTAAAACTTTAATTTTTACAATATTACGAGAAGTAGCAGTCTTAGCGTAGCGTAACCGCTACGGCGGCGGCCGGCGTAGCCACATAAAAAGTTTTTTTTGTACTGACCATAAACAAATAAAAGTAAATATTTAACGATTTTGCTGCAATTTTCATACTTTATAGTAAAATTCTCATCTTCTTTATATTCTAAGAACTTTACCATATGCTTATTAAGAAGCTTTAAAATTGGCGAAAACATATTGTTTTAAATGTTAAAAGCGCGGAAATTAACATGCCAGTGGTTTTATTCAAATCTGCAAAAAAATGTTGTTTACAAAAAGTTTGCATAATACTGCATTGTCAGATCAAAGGAGTCCACCGCGGAAAACTTATTATAAAATCCGGGAGGGTGGTTCAAGTTTGAACATTGAACGACGATTGAACCACATCAAAGGCAACTGATCGACCAATCTTATTGCTTCTTTTTATTTTACGTAAAATATAATGACAAATATTATATACAATCAGGGTTTAATGGTGAGAGTGATACCACTAAAAAGTTATAAATAAAATAATAATTGATAATTAAACGTGTTAATAGATGCTTTTATGTTGTAAACAGTAGTATCTTTTAAAACGAAAATAATATTTATAACTCCCTTTTTCATTAGATCAAATGATATTATTGAACAAATTTTGATTAGCATAAACTAAAGTATGCTATTTTTTAAAGAAAGGACTTTTACTTTTTGGAATTTATATACATTAAAAATTTAAGGGCCATAATGAGAGCAAGATGAAATTAAAATATTTAATCTAATTAAAGTTTAAGTACCACGCCTACTGTTGTTAATGTAAAACAAGTGTTGTACAAAATTAAATTAAAAGTTCAAATTCAAATTCAAATTCAAATTCAAATTTCATTTATTTGCTATATAGAACATGGTACATTTGATGATACAGCTTAATAATTTAGTTTCACATGTCTAACCTTTGTAGGTATGCAAATTATTTTGACACAATTAAATCACAATTAAGTTTTTACATTATAAAATATTTTAAATTAACAATAATAATATGTCATGAGCAGTCTATAATGAAAATTAATTAAAATGTCCCTTAATCCTAATTAAAATAATAATAATGAAAATTAATTTAAATGTCACTTAATCCTAATTAAATAATAACAACCAATCTGAGCGTTTAACGTTTTAAATGTCAGGAATGTCACATTTTCTATTTTATCTAATATGTCAGCCATTTATTATAACTATAAAATTCGTTTAAATTATAAAAACAGTTTTGAACCAACCACTCTTTCAGGTGTTTTTTGAAAAGGGTAATTGGCTTACCTTTTATACATTCAGGAATGTTGTTAAAAATGTGTGGCATCATTACACTGCAAGATTTCCCTCGTAGGGCCGTCGATGACGCTGGGATTTTTAAGTTATTTGGAAACTTGTCATGGAGCCTGCTACCTTCGTTGTACATCTTTTCAAATAACAATGAATTTTCTTTTACAAAAACACAAATTTCATAAATGTAGATACTTGCAAGTGTTAATAGTTTCAGTTCTACAAAATAAGACCTACATGACTCACGAGGCTCCAGTCCAATAATAGTTCTTATACACCTTTTCTGTAGAATGAACAAAGTTGGGACATCTGTCGAGTGACCCCACACAACTATGCCATACCTTAACGCCGATTCCACATAACCATGATAAGCAAGTACTGCTGTTTGCCGATTGACGGTTGTGGCAAGTCTATATAGGACATATACAAATTTGTTTATTTTTCCAAATACTTTCTCAACATGGTGTTTCCAATTCAAGTAGCAAAACGCAGTAAACATTAAATTTTGCCTGACATCACAAAATATACTTTGTTAGTTAAATTAATATTCTTGATGTGCACCGTACGAGTGTGTGCCCTTCTACTAAAGGAGAAAATATCGACTAGCATTAGTGAACCTTAAATTTTAACAATATTAGTAGCTACTAATATTGTCAAAATTTAAGGTTCAGGTCAGTGCAAAGAGTACTGTTTTACTTACTGAGTGGCTGGGTTTGAATCCTGAATTAGCCCTTCATTACTAGATCATTTTTGAACTTACTTACTTACTTATACTCACGCCCATTATTCCCATTGGGGTAGGCAGAGACTATCGATCGCCACTTAGTACGATCTTGACAAACCTCTCTTGCTTCCCTTACATTCATTATTCTTCTCATACATGCTCTTTTATTCTTCTCACTTCGGACCCCGGCCTTTATAAGAACGTTTTCAATCTGGTCAAGAAACGTTTTACGAGGCCGTCCTCTACTAACAATCCCATCCACATTGGCTCTATATATCTCTTTCGCTACTTTATTTTCATCCATCCTCTCTATGTGCCCAAACCACCTCAACATTCCTTTTTCTATCTTGCATACTACGTCATCTTTCAAACCTACTCGTTCACGGATCACAGTATTTCTCACTCTTTCACACAGCCTTACATTACATATACCTCTGAGGGATCTCATTTCCACTGCATTAACTCTACTTTCATGCTTCTTCTGCCATGCCCAACATTCACTACCATACATCAGCGTGGGAACCAGAACAGCATTATGCACAGCCATTCGAGCCTTTTCTGACAACGACTGGCTCAACATCAGACTGTTCATGGCTCCATTCACCGCGTTTCCCTTTTTAACTCTCCTTTCAATATCTTCCTCACATTTTCCATCCCAAGTAAACAAACTCCCCAGACATTTTTGAAGTCATACGATTAATGATACAGCGATGTGACTGCAGCGATGTGTGCCCTTTATTGAGAAAATACGCTATCATTGAATAGGCAAAACTAAAGATTTGCCGTGTAGTGCCGGGTTAGAATGTTACTACCTAACTCTATCCACGGGTGTCGTAAGAGGTGACTTAGTGTATGGGGCTTTTTCTGATAGTTTTTGGGCGATGCGGTTGGAGACCCATCATCAATGATACTTTATTTTTACTATTTTCTTCCCTCTTAACTTTTTTACTTTTCAAATGTGGCTGAGGAGTTTCCAGCTCTGTAACTCTGGCTTTGGGATTTATGGCGGTGAGTGTATGTACGTATGTATGTAAAGGTTGTAAGAAAACAAGACAATGACATGCTCCTAAAAGCTAGCTTCATATCGGAATTTGGCATAGTCATATTTTCAAGAAGTGTGAGTGCTCGCTCACCAGTGAACTTAGAAAATATATGAACATTGTGTGCTGTGACATATGAGTCACAATGTTTAATGACCAGTCAATACGTAAGTCACTTAAAATGTAATGGACAATCAATATTCTGAGTAATAAGCTTTACGCTGACCTATAAATAAGATACGAGGTATAGCGGCTCGCACATACATTGTTATTGTAGTTGTGGATATCGATGAAAGTGATGTTTTTATTCTACTACATGTAGGACACATACTCTTTCACAATTTCAACAATATGAAAAGAAAATGTTTCTTTGGCTGGTACCAACGCAAACATTTAAACGTGACGAAACTGTATATTTGACTGATAATGATTCATATTGGCACGAAAACAACAAATATTGAAGATTCCCAATTAGTCAATCATTTTCAGGTAATTTGTGTCACATGTATTCGAGCTGCCGATCCTAATTAATAACTTAAAGTACTCAACTTAGCCACATCGATTTTGATTAGAAACTTCCTTATACATATACAGCTGTTATGTTAATGTCATCAACCTCACTTTGAAAAGTGAGCATTTAATATTTCATAATATAATATGAAAATACAAGCAACAGGAGAATGTAATTATCACTGAATGACACATTTTCCAAATTTAGTTTTACTCGATCACAGAACATTAATATGCACTTATAACTTGTTTAATTTATATAAAATTTCGCAGTATTTCTCAGCGCTCTGTTGAGCCATGTAAAGTATAAATATTTCAAGCGGGTTTATGGCTGATATAATAAATTAAATCCGATTCATGTTAAATTTCTATCCGTCCATTTCTACCCGTGGGGATCGTAAGAGGCGACTAAGGGTATAGGGGCTTTTTAAGTGATTTTTGGGCGATGTGGTTGGAGTCCCGTCACCAAAAAGAATCACTATTACCATCTTTTCCCCAATCAACTTCCAAAAGTGGCTGAGGAATTTCTCATTCCAAAGCTCTGGCTACCATTTATAGCCGTGAGTATATGTATGTATGTCATGTTAAACTATTAATAATTATCACTCTCTCAAAATTCCTTTTCTAATGTATTTTTTGGTTATCTGCTTCCCATTTCTATACTTTAAGGCTGTATTTCTCCAAATAACTTCATCAATAAAAAACAAGCTCTTTAAAAGTAAAGGATAAAAATAATAATTATGAGTTATCTATGATGTGTTGTTTTTAGTCATGTGGCAGTGTATTCGTACAAAACGGAGATAGGCCTGCCCCGCGTTACGTGAGTACACTGTCCAAGCAAAATGTGGGTACTCTGAACACCAGGTGACAACGTCACGTGATGTAAAGAAGTATGAGTACCTCTGCCAACCCTTTCGGGGATATGGGGCGTGAACGTTTGAGTTTGAGTTATCTGTAAGAGTTAGACATACTATAAAGTTATATCATTGAGTAGCTGCTTAAAAAATTCGTGAACACTTTAAATAAATCAATAAGTAAATAGTTTTTCCGTTTGAGTCCGTTAGAATTACGTCCTTGGCAGGCAAAATACATAAGCGGAGTAGCGCCAAATAAAATAATGAGAGAAACTCAAGTCTTATTTCACCGAAGAGGTGGTAATGGAATCAGTAACTCGGAATTATGCCACATTGAGTTAATTTGTTTTATTTATCGGAATAATTTTCTTAGTTCTCTCACTGTTTCCCGATAAAGGTAAAGACATAGTTTTTATTGAAGTGAAAGATTCGGCACAGAACTGACATAATTCGTGTTAGAGAGGTATTCGGCGACTAAGGAAATGGAGACTTAAAGTAACTGCGGGGAGGTGTGGCTGAAGAGATGACCCACCACAAACGTTAGTTTTATTATTAATCCCTCTCAACAAATTTTTGAAAATGAATATTGGCCTTGAGTATATGTGTGGGAGTAAACTGAAATCTGAACCAGAAATTTGGTGGTAAAACCAATCAAAGTCAAGCCCTCCAAGCTTGGGTACACATTAGATCATAGCACGATAATGATTTCACTACAGATTTTAGAAATAGGGCGTAATATTAACGTGAACCAGAATAAAAGAACCCATTGTATCCTCTGCTAACTGTGTGATTAAACTCAAGTTACCTATTGTGACTAGGAACTGATTTACTTTCCAACATTAGAATAAATTAAATTAAGTAAATACAAGAAGTAATTAACTGCGTCCCTGTCTTCAAAAGTTTGCATCATATAAGTACAAAATTTAATGATTTGCTTTAAGTTCTCAAAGTTTCTGCAATTACTTTTACGTTTTAAATCCTTATTCTTGTTCACGTCTACGTAACGAAATTATATAGTACTGGCGTGCTGCCTAGGCTTCATATGAAGATGAGGCTTTTGATTATATATCCTATGTAAAATTCAATGAATTATTTTTTTTTCGGTGCAGTAGGCTCTGAGATTACAAACAAACGATCATTGCCTTTTTCTAGTATTATTAAATGCTGTGTAGTGCTGGCTTAGAATGTCGCTACCCCTTTCTACCCACGGGTGTCGTAAGAGGCAACTAAGGGTATTGGGGCTTTTTATTGGATTTTTGGGCGATGCGGTTGGAAACCAAACCAAAAACCTTTATTTTGCCGCCTTTTCCTCACTCAACTTCCAAAAGTGGGTGAGGAATTTATAATTCCATGGCTCTGGCTACCCCTTCTAGGGAATTAAAGCCGTGAATATATGTATGCATGTATTAAATATACCATCTTTTCATCAACAGATTTTTTCAAAAAATCGCTAGTGATAATAGACTTTCATGCACAATTTCATGTTTTTTTTCTTGCACTATTTCACATCTCTTGTTTCAGTAAACGAACGTTAACTAAAACGCTAGTTTTTTCGTTGGCGGAATCTAGTTGCAGGTAACAATTTGTTTAGAGCAAATTTTGTTTTGTCATGTTGCTACGTCGTACATATTTTTGGGCTGTTTAGAGTTTCTGCTGACTGTTACCTAACTAAGGGTACGGGGCACTCATTATACGAGATTGCTGAGACCCGAAAATCCTATTTTTACTGAATTGCACAATCTAAAGTGAATGTAATCTTACTACCAACTAGAAATCATTTACATATCAAAGCAAAGTTTGCTAGCAACAATTAATAAATCGTATTTGCCGTAGTGATTGAACATTAATAAAAAAAACTCCTTTTAATGATATTGACCACTCAAAAACGAGGGTGCTCTAAATAATAAGTGTCTTTAATTTCACATTACGTTCAGGAGTGTTAGTACCTCTGGTACCCAAGGTAAGGATGTAGGGCGTGAACCTTTGAGTTGTGTTGAGAGGTAGTGCGCTCTAATATTTAAATTAAATATTTTTATTTAAAAATTCTTTATTCGTTTTATACTAATATTCGCTGACTAATATATTAATGCGAGCGATTTCGAAAGCAACCGTGTAGCAATTATACGTGTCATTTGCTGAAGTGATTTCCGCTGCCGAAGAGTGAAAGTATCACGTGAAGTGTGATATTTCGGTAATATGGAATTGTCGTCATCAATCATCGCTCGTGTTTGCTCGCGATCCGATTAGCGGATCTTTGTCGTTCCATATTATGATTTGGTTTTAACGTAAAAATGGAATTGGTATGTAAGACGTTAGGGATAGTTCAATAAAGTTTCGGTAATGAATGATTTGGTATGGTCCCAATTTCAATTATTTATGTTGTCAGTACGGTGCAACTGTTAACATCAGATTGTAACATTAAATATTATGTTGGTTTTAGTATCTTGTATGTGTTGCGACTTTCATCATAAACATTAACTTTGTACAAACAATTGGTCTTAAATTTTGCATCGCCAATGGAATTTCGTACTCTGTCATTGTCATTGTACGAGAACTTAAGATGAATGAACTATATAAAACACGTGCTTTTGAGTGGTAGAAAGCATTCAAAAGCATTTGAGATGTTATTGAAGATTTTCTTCAATCACCTTTTTCTTGGTATACGATAAAATGGCTTTGCAAACCAATTTTTAATTCTATCTTTGTTAATATAAAATTCTTCAAAGTTTTAAAGTTCACTAAACCTTTAGTTAACTGTATTTTTTTGACACTTATGTAAAAAAATTAGCAAACATTTAGAGTGAAAGTCTGAAAGAACGCCATTTATCATGCCGATATGATCTCAAATAAAAGACCTTACGAATTTAATCTGATCCATGTTTGATGAACAGATTGCTGCAGATGAATAAAGTAAAACAGTCCCGCATGTTAACCTTTACTCGTGCTTTGAAGTAAAATAAATACGTCAAACATAAATGGCTCGACATCGCTTTTCAATGAATCACTCGTCTGAAATATTGAATTTGTTTTAAATCATGAGGGTAAATAAATAGGGAGAAAGACTATAGATACACAAATTGCAGTAAAGGATTTATGAATAATTTGCTATTCCGTCGGCTTTGCGGTTTACGTTCATATTAATTACTAGTGGATCGTCCCAGCTTCGCACGGGTAGCGTCCCTAAACAGCGTAGTTTGGTGATTTTGAATGCGCTTTAATGAACGGTTCAGTATTTCCGTTTAATAGCAAATTTTGGAATAAAACGCTATGAAGTATTTATAACAATCTAAAAAATAAATCATTACGTGATGTAGGATGCAACTACTGGCGCCATCTAGTATGTTAAATGTAAATTAGTAAAGATTTGGTTTTAATCACGGTTGCAATGGCTTATTTTATGTATAATTTCGGTGTTTCTCTACCGATTTCTATGATTTTTTTTATTGAGTAGGTAATAATGTTACCTTTCTTAAATTAGGGATGAATGAGAGGTTCACAAACGTAAGAGTAAACAAATATAATCAGAATGTTCCGAACTGCTAAGCTATCAGGAATTACACGTGTTATTGTGAGTCAACCGTAAAAGATAGACATAAACTGTTGAAGATTTTTTTTAGATAATTTTATGAATAATATTTCCGTCATACATGATTTCTATGTAAGTTTAACCATTAAGGTTGCACACGCGACGGAAGCTTAAAAAATGGAGTAACTTCTCCCGTTTTCCCAAAATTTCCCAAAATTCCCCTTTACTATTCTGCTGGAAAGTATACAAAAACCTGCCCAGGAGTATGAAAAATAATTGTACCAATTTTCGTTAAAATCCGTCGAGTAGTTTTTGTTTCCATAAGGCACATACAAACCGACAGACAGACAGACAAAAATTTTACTGATTGCATTTTTGGCCAGTATCGATCCCTTATCATCACCTGATAGTTATTTTGAAAATATATATCATGTACAGAATTGACCTCTCTACAGATTTATTATAAGTATAGATTATTTGTGTAAGTGAAATATATCAGTTATTTGTTATATTTTATCGGTTTCAAAAGTATGCAAACTTATCATGATCATGATTTTCATGGGGTTGCATTGGAAGTTATCAAGACGATTTTTTCTTAACGAATCAAAGTCTAACTATTACTAGTGGTCCAACTTGGTTTTTCCGTGGTAGTGTTAAACAATCACTGCTTACCCTCTGATGTCGTATACATAATGGATTTCCATCAGAAAAGAACTTTTGAAACCTGTTCATTGTAGTCAAACAAACATACAGACAAATACATCCTCTTTATGATATATATAGAAGATATTGTAAAAACAATATGTGTCAATTTGCCTTCACTTCTGATGTTTTAAATTAAATTTTTGTACTTTTAGATATACCACCTTTTTTAATAGTGGTATTTACCAATAAAGACAACAATTCGGTATGCAAAGTTTTTTTTTGGTTTTTATTAAATATTTTTATTCGATTTAGGGCTTTTCCATCTTCACCCTTACACCAATCCAAGGTCTGCCGCGCCGAGGGATGCGTGGCCAGGGGTGAGCCTGGTCGCTAGCGTGCCGCGGTCCCGGAGCTTGGTGCACTCCGGGTACTAAATAACCTTACCTAGTCAAGCGGGGCTCTGGCTAGGTGGACAGTTTACTTCCCTTGCTTCTCGTGGGTCCAATATGTGTTCGAATTCTAATAAACACGGAGGCGGCGATGTAGCTCGCCACTCATCACGCCATGGTTTCTCACGGGGCGAAAAGTGGGCTAAAGAGACCCGCTTCAGTACGATGAATGTATGTGGAGGAATGTTTGAAAAATTAGATGAAGTATGTATGATTATGAATGAAAGAAAACTGGATTTTCTATGTTTAAATGAGGCGATGCGTAAGGGAAAGGAAGTTTCACAACTTGGCAACATTACAGCAATCTGGTCTGGAGTCGCTGACAATGACCGAGCTAGCCAAGGTGTGGGACTTCTGATATCTGAAAGGATGGCTCAGTGTATGAAAGATTACGAATGTGTGAGTCCAAGGCTCCTGTGGATTAAGGTGAAATTGGGACTAGTCCGGATGCGCATAATTTGCGTTTATGCTCCGGACATGTCTAAATCCCCATCCGGGAGGGAGGAGTTTTGGAATCTGTTAGACGATGTTGTGAATGGGTGTGATCAGAATGAGAGACTTATAATGTTAGGAGATTTTAATGGCTGGGTTGGTGTGTCACCCAACGGTTGCGAAAGAGTTTTAGGAAAGTTTGGCGATCATGAGAATGGTGAGAAATTGATTGAGGTATGTTTGGAGAGGAATCTTTGTGTTACAAACACGTTGTTTAAACACAAAGATATCCATATGTATACAAGACAGAGGGGAAGCGAGAGAAGTATGATTGATTTTGTGATAGTTGATGAAAGGCTGAGAGCAAAAGTTGTTGACACCAGGGTCTTTAGGGGCACGAACATTGGCACAGATCACTTTCTCGTTATATCACGATTAAGGGGTCTGTGTACGCGTTGGCGTCACAGGCCTAAAGTGTCAACAACGGATTTTGCGAGAATAAAAGTGGAAAAACTGCAAGAAGATGAAAATATCAGAGATGAATACGTGAGGAATTTGGATGATAGACTAAGTTGCGTGGAGATGAAGGATGAAATGGAAATAGAAGAAGTATGGGATGTGCTCAAATCGACGATGGTTGAATGTGCGACGGAAGTTTGTGGAGTGTGTAAAAGGTCAAATAGACCACCAACAAGTTGGTGGGATGAAGTTGTGAAAGAGGCGGTTGGAGATAAGAAGAAAGCGTGGTTAGATTTAATAATAATAATAAAAATAATAAAACTCTTTATTGTACATCCCAAAAAAAACAACAATTTCAAAAAAACAAAATCGGTACAAAAGCCAAAGTACAACTGGCGGTCTTATCACTAAGAGCGATCTCTTCCAGACAACCCAAGAATGGAAAGATTTGCTGGATTAAAAACATGTTCGGTAGATGTCCAATAAATTAAACTGATTTGCTTAAAAACTAAAATTATTCGACAAACTATTATCTATCTATTTTGAATATTTCAAAATATTTATTAAGTTCTAACACACTTAAATATAGTATTCCATATAGTATTTACTAGCGATTAAAGCTAGTAAACGGATGAATGCGAGTGTAACTGACGATGTAGTGCAGAAAAGTGAAGATGAATATAAGAGAGTTAAGAATGAGGTGAAGAAGAAAATAGAAAAGAAAAAGCGGGATTTGCAAGAGTGGTGTGAGAGGAAACTTTCTGATAATTTCCGGAATAACCAAAAGTTATTCTGGAAGTATATCCGGAAGGAAAAGGGAGTTTCCCAAAACACGAGAATGAGTGTAATAAGAGATGAAGAGGGTGAATTGGCGACGGATGAAAGTAGCATGAAACGGGTATGGAAGAATTATTTTGAGGGACTGTTTGTAAAAGAGGATGCATCCATTTCTTTGTCAATCGACAGTAATGTTGATTGGAACGAAGAGATGGGTGATTTCAGTGACAGTGAGATTAGTATGGAAGAAATAATGAAAGCAATGAAAAGTATGAAAGTAGGGAAGGCGGCAGGGTATGATAGGATTACTATCGAAATGCTGAGGGCTGGTAATGGGTTGGTAGCTTCTTGGTTGTACTTCCTTTTCCAAAAATGCTGGTCGAGTGGCAAAGTTCCACGAGACTGGTGCAAGGCGGTGATTGTGCCTCTATATAAAGGAAAGGGGTCACACCAAGAGGCTAAAAACTACCGCGGCATCAGCTTACTCAGCATTGTTGGTAAATTGTATGCTAAGGTACTGATTGAAAGAGTGATGAATGAAACTGATGAGAAAATATGGGATGTGCAAGCGGGATTTAGGAAAGGAATGGGATGTATGGATCAAATCTTCTCTCTAAGGAGCATCACTGAAAAGTTCTTAGCTAAGAACCAAAAGGTGTATTGCTCCTTCATTGATTTAGAGAAGGCGTATGATAGGGTGGTAAGAAAGTGTTTATGGGAGGTGTTATCCAAGTTCGGTTTGGGGAGTCAACTTATACGTGCATTGGTATCACTCTATGAGGATTCTAGTGCATGTGTAAGAGTAAACGGGGAAAACACTGACTGGTTCGGAATCTCTAGGGGTGTCCGACAGGGATGTGTAGCTTCTCCGTGGCACTTCAATTTGTTCATGGATGACTGTTTGACAGAGTTGCGTGAAAGTGATTATGGACTAAGAATGGGTGGATTCATCATTAAATGCCTCTTGTATGCTGACGATCAAGTGCTACTTGCATCATCGGCAGAAGAGTTGCAAGAGATGATGAATATTGCATGCGAGTCTTTTGTAAGAAAGGGAATGAGGGTGAATGTGGATAAGACCAAAACGATGGTTTTTGAGAGACAGGAAGATGTGACAGAATGCGTGATTGCGATTGATGGTAAGGATGTGGAACAGGTGAAGGAGTTTGTATATCTGGGAAGTTTGTTTACAAGGGATGGAAAATGTGATGAAGATATTGAAAGAAGAGTGAAAAAGGGTAATGCGGTAAATGGAGCAATGAATAGCCTAATGACCTGTCAATCGGTGTCTGAAAAGGCCCGAATGGCTGTGCATGATGCTGTTCTTGTTCCTACGCTTATGTATGGAAGCGAATGTTGGGTGTGGCAGAAGAAGCATGAGAGCAGAGTGAATGCAGTAGAGATGAGGTCCCTCAGAAAAATTTGTAATGTTAGATTGTGTGACCGAGTGAGAAATAGTGTTATTCGTGAAAAGTGTGGTGTGAAAGATGATATTGTAAGAAAGATAGAAAAAGGAATGTTGAGATGGTTTGGGCACATAGAGAGGATGGATGATAGAAAATTGGTAAAAGGGATCTATAGAGCTAGTGTGGATGGTAATGTTAGTAGAGGACGACCACGGAGAACACACTTGGACCAAATTGAGAGTGTGCTCAAAAAGGCTGGCGTCCGAAGTATGAAGAACAAAAGAGCATGTATGAAAAGATTGATGGATGTAAACGAAGCTAGAGAGGTTTGTCAGGACCGTACGAAGTGGCGATCGATAGTCTCTGCCTACCCCAATGGGAATTAATGGCGTGAGTATATGTATGTATGTGTGTATGTTTTATTCGATAGTAAACACGAAAATAAAAGACTGATTTGAATATTTTCCATTTAAAATGAGTTATTGTAAAGTTATGTTTTTTTAAAGATTGTTCAACTTTTGTACTTAATGACGTCATCGATCGATAAAATCACGTAGCGACATGTTAATGAAGCGAAATGTTTTATAAAAATGTTGATGATTGCAAAACATATCACGAATTTGTGATTTCAAATGAAATTATTACGATATTATACTAAACAAACCTATGATTTTCGATGTTATTAATAAACTGCAAAACCGTATGTCTTTGAAACAACATTAAAGGTCAAACACTGTTACAGTTTTTTGATAAAATAACAGTCATCTTAGCTTCAATTGATATAATTTCAAGAAAATATTGTTTATAACCATAATATCTCGAAATGGTTTTGTAATCAGCATCACTTAAGTAAAACTTTGCATACCGAATTTCTGTTATTTGCTTAACTTCCGAAACCAAAATTACTTTCGTATAGCAAAAACAACAAATATGAATTTAGTACTAAAATTTGTATACAAATGACCCGAGAAAGTCAAGAGACTTTAAGAAAATAAGAATTCCTTTAGAATATTGACGCCCACAACACCGGCATTACGGATTCATGAATAACTATTTTAACAAATTCTACATTGCAGGTTGTAGCTAAAAATAAATTTCAATGTTCAAGTCTATAAAATACATATATAAATGGTTCCAAAATATGGACAAACAAACTAAGTAAAAACTTGTATTATGGGATACCAACCCAACGATGTTTTTAATATTATACAAAACGTATATAAATAACACCCAAGACTAAGAATCAATCATATTATACTCATCACATAAAAGTTTCTCTCAGTGGGAATCGAACCCACAACCTTCGGGCCGAGAAGCTAGTCGCCTATCCACTCAGCCTTGGACGTCGTTTATATGTGGTATTGTTTCTGTCTCTTAATTCATACAACTGAGAACAAATTCCGTTTCCTTAATACAGCTACAACTATCATCTCTTAAATAAGGAATTAATAAAGGATAGAAAAATTTTGACAATGGTGGGGATCGAACCCGCGACCTCGGGTGTACGCCCCCGTCGCTCTGGCAATTGAGCTACAGTAATCAGTCAATTTAGCTATTAAGTTTAAAACTCTTTTATCATGTAACCATGTAAGTGCAAATCATAAATCAAATAATTGAGATAAAGGGAGAGCCAGTTAAGGAGCGTGCCAACCACTTTTTACTTAATGTCTCGGCACTAATACAATCTCTTAGCCAATTTATCCGATGACATTTCTCCTATCAATTCGATAACCTCGACTCACTGCTCTAAAGAATACTTCATTTTATCCTTCACACTTCAGGACTAAGGACAAAAAGATAAGTACGTATATACTGTTTATCTGCTAAATTGTTTGAAATAAATTCATCTTGTATGCGTTTGCGTTAATTGCATACGGCACACATTTTGCACTTTATTGTTAAAATAAGACTAATCATGGCGTTTTTAACTTTCATACAATTATAAAGTCATAAGACATTAAAATTTAATCGTAACAGTAAAAGTTGATGAAACTTTTAATATTTACAGCTATGTAATAAGAAAAATAATCAAAATTGTAACAAAAACAGTTTTTACTAAAAAAAATATATTTATATAAAAAAAAAACTCTGCATACCGAAGTCTTTTTGAATAGCAATAATTGTTGCGGCTCAAACAAAAAACCCAGCTTTGAACCGAATCAAAGAAACGTTTGAAGCGCAGAGTAATAGAGTCGCATTCAAATACTCCGCGAATCCACTCAAGGACTCATAAATAAGCAGAAGTAAGCAAATTAGGGTTCACTCAGGTGGAAAGCAAGATAAGGCACGTCACGATACTTTGAAATATATCATTACAGAATGCATAATTGTATCATTCAGAAAGAACACACTTTATACCCGTGGCACTTCATTTGCACGTGATGAAGTACTGGTATCGTACCTACACTGTGTAGAATTTAAACCTTTTAATTTCTTGGATATGACTTTAAATGTGATTCTTGTAAACTATGCGTTAATAACATTATAAGTGTATTTCGGCAAAAGCATGAAATTCTATTTATATTACGTACAATATGAGATACTTAATGTTGTATTTAAATAACAATGGGTTATTGATTATTGATCTGAAATATATGCAATAAAATATTTATACGAAGGATATGAAGGAGTAAGGAACATATGAAAAGTTATGATTTCTATTAAAGCGTATTAGATGTTTCTGTCTAGCTGACGAACAAGAAAAAAAACGATGTTATTGTTATTTTGTAGTGAAAAAAGTACATTGTCGATAAGAGTTATAAAATGTTGCTCCGATGTTCTGCGGTCATACTCGTATCAATATTGATTCTTAAAAACTAATGATTTTAAACGATAATTTTCCGATGAATATAAACACTATTTGTAGTATTGCAAGCATATCACTCTTAATCGGAATAAAATAAAGTAACAGATATCTATAAAGCCAATGTCGAAGGTAATGTTAGCAGAAGACGACGTCAGAGGACGGACTTATTTGGACCAAATAGAGAGTGTGCTTAAGAAGGTAGGTGTCCGAAGTATGAAGAATAAAAAGATTGATGAATGTACTGCCTACGCCAATGGAAACCAACGGCGTGAGTATACGTATATGTGAGTATGTATGTAATAAAGTAATAATTCCACAGATACTCAATACTCGCGGTACAGTTCATTAAAATAAATCCGAATAATAATGATGTACAAAATCGATATTCAAATAATATGCGTTCTGTACCAACACATCGCACTTACAGTGACTTTGATGAGGGTCGCCAAAGTAAAGAAGCCACAAAAATCAGATCTTTTTAAGAACGTTGACTAGTCGAAAATATTATCGAAATCTTGGGGATAAAGCAAAAGTAAATAATGAAGAAAAGGTAAATATGAGAATATTTTCTTGATAAAGATGGATGGTTTGATAAAACAATATCTTTCTACTTATACCAAAAAGATAGTTGAGAATACATTCAAATAGTACGCATTTATAGATCAAAAAATTTCTCAAACATCTTTCCTTGCCATAAATTAGCTAATCAAAGCCACGATAGACATAGGTTAACATTGTCTATTTCCCACTTACTATTGAGAGAAATATTTTCAAAGTTTGTGAATTCTTTTACCATACAACTTTGTAGATCATGGTTATGTTTTAAAAGGCATTTTGAATAAAATAATAATAACAAAGGTTTTAATTAGACGCTTGAGTCAGTAAAGAAGACCATGGAGTAAAATATGAAAGTACAAGAATTCATTTCGACTGCGGAACCCTATAATAGATCAGTCAGCAAAAGCTTGCGATAAGTGGGGAATAACGCTTGTGGCGGATTTACAACTAGTTATGGCTTGTATTTGTATATTAGTAGTTAGGCTACATAAACTGGGTAGCACTTTTCGAAGTTGCAAAGATGCACGTAAGAAGCGACTAACGTTATTGGGGCTTTTAAAGAATTTTTGGGCGATGCGTTTGGAGACTCATCACCAACAACCTTTATTTTACCATCTTTTCCCCACTAAATTAATTAATTTATTTATTTATTTATTTACACAGAAATAATCTTTACAGGCATGGCCTAATATGATTAATTCTTACATATTTTATATTCTAATTATATTATACATTCCTGGTTTTTTTTCAATTTCTACTTTCCTTATTATCTACAAGTATAACTATCAACTTCATAACATAAATAGCGTAGTGCTGTTTTTGTGAAGTCAGTCAGCGAACAGTGGAGAATATCGATTTCCTCATCGACCTGGTTCAATGCATTGTCTCGCAAAAGATTTGTCCGAGACGACGGCACTACGAGAAGCCGAGCACGCCGTCGTCGCAACGTAGTATTTGGAACCTCAACGCTCAATATAGTAAGATTTAATTAGTAATTAACTTAATTGGTCTTTTTGCCACGAGCGACGATGCTCCTCTCGCATAAGCGCTGCTTAAATCATCTGACAAGATGTTGAAGGCTCTAATGGTGATGATGATCCCCACCAAAATTCCCAAAAGTGTCTGAGGATTTTTTTTTCCTTAGCTCTGGCTACCCCTTCTAGGGATCTATAGCCGTGAGTATATGTATGTACTTTTGCGTTTGCGTTGGGAAAATATGGAATGCTATGATTCCATTATAGCCATGAATACTAACCGCCGCTGCCGCCGCTTTATATGACCCTCATGTAGCATGAGGTTTTTGTGGGGCTCCGTCACGTATATACATTTCATAACATAACATAAACATACATATCATAAACGTTCACGCCGAATATCCCCGAAGGGGTTGGCAGAGGTACTAATACTTCTGAACATCACGTGACTTTGTCACCTGGTGTTCAGAGTACCCACGTTTTGCATGGACAGTGTACTCACGTGATAGGGGGCAGGCCTATCGCCGTTTTGTACGAACACACTGTCACATGACTAAGTACAACTCAGCCATGTGGGTTTCCTCACGATGTTTTCCCTCACCGTTAACAACCATGATAAATTAACCACACATATGTCTTTAGAAAAGACAAATTGGTGTAGGCCCGACCCAGGATTTGAACACTAGTCGTTTGCACGATAACCGAGTGTTCTACCCACTGGGCTATTTTGCCTTTTGCTTAAGCAGCCGTGAACATTTCATAAGACAATAGCAAACTTAAAGTAGACACAAGGTGGAGCGGAAGATGCGTTATCAATGTACATAATCAAATTTGGAATGCGTTTACACATATTCGGTATACAGGATCTGGCAACTTTTTATTTTAGTAGCTGTATAAACATAAGCAAAAGGATAAGTTGTTCTTTCCTAGTAAATGAAATAAGCTTATGTCATACAAAAAAGGATTCGCTACTGTTAGTTTTAGTATTTAATAAATATCACCATAGTTTTAGGGTAGTGACGACGTAAGCAAACATTACTAGCTCGATTAACTTTAGCGATAAGAAAAGAGCTGATGGACTGCATCATTGGACCATAATAATGATAGTAACACAGCACATAACAGAGATGAGGTCATCTGTATAGTCTAAGGGATGAGGGACTAGTTAAATTACCGATAGGCTATCTGATCCGAAGTCTTCCATCTATAAGCTATTATCTTGCAGTGCGTTGACTAAACCAATCATAAAAGCTACTTGTAGATTATGTCCTAATGATCAAGCGAAATCCAGTCAGTAAATAAAAGAAAAACAAAAATATTTGAATTTATTTATAGCTGACATTGAAAAAATGATAAAATGAAACGTAAATGAAGATGATGTCTTTGAAAATATCGTTAAAGTTATTCGTTTCGTTTTATTAATTTACGATTTAAGTATTTTATCAAAATAATAAAATTGTTATCTTAACTGGTTTCTCAAGATACAGGCTTAGCCTACTTTGAGAACCTTTGATTTTTGTTTTATTATGATTTTTGTTTGTTTTGTCCCTCCCTCTATTTATTGAATTAAGAAAACTCTAAAATAAATACATAATGTTGCAGATCTCAAAACATTCAACAAAAGCTTCGTCTACGAAAACAATCGAATTCATATTAGAGAAAACCACCCTTTTTATTAAATATACTGTTAAGGTACTGTTTTAAAAATATCATAGGAAACACAAATTACATTGAAATGCTAAATTCCTATGTTCTATTTCTGACACGATGAATTCCCGTCGAAGCAAGTGCTCAGCTGGCAGCCAACCGGGAAACGTAAACGAGGCCGCCCAAAAACAACCTGGCGACGTTCTGTGGAGAATGAGGCAAAAGTTGTGGGATTGAAGTGGGAGGATCTCGCAGCCGCTGCCCAAGATCGAGCCAGATGGAGAAATCTGCTCAAGGCCCTTTGTCCCTGCTGAGGGACGTCAGGATGGATGTATGTATGTATGTATTTCTGTTAGCTTTTTTAAATTTGCAAAGCGGTGGCAAAACCTTACAATGCACGTAGATTTTCGTAGTAGCAGTCTTAGCGTAGCATAACCGCTACGGGGCGTAGTCTATGTGAAAGAAAAGTAGCATATTATATAAAAAAATATATTTACTGATCATAAACATATATAAAAAAAGATTTAGCTGCAATTTTTATACTTTATAGTAAGGGTCTCATATTTGCTGTATTCTGCAAATCTTAGCATAAGCCTATTAAGAAGCTTTGAAATTGGCTAGTGACATATTGTTTTAAATGTTGAAAGCGCGGAAATAAACCTGCCAGTGGTATTAATTCAATTCTGCAAAACAATGTTGTTTACAAAAAGTTTGCATAATACTGCTGTGTCAGATCAAAGGAGTCCACCGCGGAAAACTTGTTATAAAATCCGGGAGGTTAGTTCAGAAGTTGAACATTGAACCACGATTGAACCACATCAAAGGCAACTGATCGACCAATCTTATTGCTTCTTTTTATTTTACGTGAAATTGAATGAGAAAATAATCAGTAAATTTTTTTCACCGTAATCGGGTATTATACAATCAGGGTTTAATGGTGAGGGTGAGACGATTAAAAAGTAATAAATAAATAATAATTGATAATTAAACGTTTTAGTTCATACTTTTAGTAATCAACCGTAGTAATTATAATTCTATTTCATAAGGTCAAATGAAATTATAGCACAATTTTTGATTAGCACAAACGGAAACGTATGCTATTTTTTTTAAGAAATATTTTGATTTTTTTATTTTAGGTATTTAGGGACCATAATACTACGATGTAATTAAATTAAATAAAACACTTATTAAAATTTAAGAACCACGCCTGTTCTGTTGTGAATGTAAAATAAGTGTTGTAAAAATTAAATTGAAAAATTGAAGCAGCAAAACGCAGTAAACATTACATTTTACCTGACATACCAACATATACTTTGATGGTAAAATTACTATTCCAGTTGTGAACGCTTCTACTACTGAGAAAATATCGACTACCACTTGTATACTCGTAACCTTAAATTTTTAAAAAGAGCACTACCTTCACCTACTAGGTCATGTTTAAAGTCATACAATTATCTCATTTTAACGTTTTGGGAATAACAATGATACAGTGATGTGACTGCAGCGATGTGTGCCATCTATTGAGTAAATACGCTATCATTTAGTAACCAAAACTAAGGTTATCAGAAGACAAGACAATGATCTACTGCTTCCAAAAGTTAGCTTAAAATCGGAATTAGGCATAATATTATATACTAAATACCAAATCACTATCTTAACTTCTGTTTTTTTATGTTTATATTCCCGCGATCGTTGTAAAGGATATGAAGAACATTGAGGCATTTTAAGTGATTTTTTTGAGATGCATTAGGAGACCCATTTGACAACCTTTTCCCATTCAACTTCCAAAAGCTTATAAAGAATTACTATCTCTGAAGCTATGGCTACCCTTTTTTGGGATTTATAACCGTTACTATATACTCATGATTGGTTGATTGAAGAATTTCATATATTCCATTTTGTTGTGGTTATAACAGTCAAACGCATCAAGTTTCAAGTTTCAAAACTAGTTACAGAGATGTCAAAAATCTCTTTACTAATATATATGTACTTTATATTTCATAAGAATCATGAATCAAACCATTTTGTACCAAGTTTCTAAGTCACATCTAATGTCTAATTCCTCGGCTCTGGCACTGAGTGTGAATAGCAGTGTGGCACTGCGGAGGCGGCCCGGTGCTGCCACACTCACCGTTGGTGATTGTGTGAGAGTTTGTAGCCATTCAGTAATAGTCGTCAATTCTAAAATAAATTGTAATACTATAATGTTTCCATACCAACTGACCCGACAGGCTCTGAACTATCAGAAAAGTTTAGTCTGAACTGAAGCATTTAAAACAAAGAAAAAAAATCATACCGCGATGTAGAAAGCAACTACTCGCGCCATCTACTCAATATATACATTAGTAAAAATTTGGTTTGGAATGTTTCTATTCACCCCGCATCGCTAAACTTAGCGTGTCTATTCACGCCGTCGCGCTAAAAGGTTATGGTTTTTTGATGCACTTGTGGGTAATCCGGGATCAATGATATCCTATATGTTGGCCAGGTGTATAAGCTGCATCCAATAAATTTGATCAAGATCCGTCGGGTAGAATTAACTTGATGACCGTACATACAGACAGACATTTTTTTTCAAAAAAGCACAATTTTGGCTTCAGCATCAAAAATAAAACAAATTCCATCGGTTTTTTTTCTTTAATGTACAGTTTTGACCTCGGTACAGTCTTATTATAGTGTAGATCATATTTTCAAGAAGTGTTGGTGCTCGCTCACCAGAGAACTTCGAAAAGATATAACAGTGAGTGCTATGACATATGAGTCACTATCTTTAATGACCAATCAATACGTAAGTCACTTAAAATGTAATGGACAATCAATATTCTGAGCTTTACGCTGAGCTATAAATAAGATACGAGGTATAGCGGCTCACACATACATTGTTATTGTATTTGTGGATATCGATGACAGTGATGTTTTTATTCTACTACATGTAGGACACATACTCTTTCCCAATTTCAACATAAACGAAAAGTTTCTTTGGCTGGCGCCGGCGCCAAATTATAAACGTGTAAAATTTACTGATAATGATTCCTATTGGCACGAAAACAACAGATACTAAATAATTAAAAAACTAAATATTTTGGGCTCCCACTGAATAAACGTTATTTTAAGTGCATAGGTTTCTCATACTCTTAACATAATACGGTTAATGATCTTATTCAAGTCAGTGCTACAGGATATTACATTCCCAAGTGAGTACCTATAAAACAAGGTACACTATGGATGTGCCCTATGGTACTATATCTAAATAACGTTATGCAAATAATAATCACATCGCAACAGAAATATTCCATATGCCGTTTTCTCTTTCTAACCTTCCGAGCTTAATCTTTTGAAAAAGAGAGCAATACATGTTTACTTCTTGTTGTTTATGGCAAGATTTCGTCAAGACGTTACGATTATAATAGCGCGTACATAGATCGGCCATCTTAATCGCCATTTGATATGTCAAGTTGCTTTGTAAACAAAAGTGTTTTGATTGTGTTTATTGTGTTTTGGACATTGATTTATCAAGTGACCATAAATTTACATGGGTAATATAAATGCACAATGCCCTGTTGCTCAGTTAAAGATTGTGGTGCCCGTAATAGCGACAATCAGCCTCGATTAACTGCATAAGTAAATAATTATTTTCTTTGTTTTCACTGCTGTCAATAGTATTTTTTGGTTTATTTCATGCTTTTTCGGTGTAATCAGAGAAAATTTCATGATCATTGTGATATTTTCGCCATAAAAGGCTTAGTTTTTATGATTTCTTACAAAATTATTTCCTCTTATTGTTTACCTAGTGATGTGAAACACTGATCATTTAGTATAATCGATGTTTTAGTTCTATCAGATTCGGTTAAAGTTGGTTGGTTGGTTAACCTATTAAAAATCCAACGCACGATTTCTGAATTGAGTATTCAAGCTGACAACAACTTAAGTATCGTTTCGTCCCATTCATTTGTTAAGATTTCAACGCGACAGAACGATACTTAAGTTGTTCTCAGCTGGAATACTCAATTCAGAAATCGGTCGTGAATGCCTCCCAAAATGTAGGTAACATTATTTTTATAGTTAACACTTTTCTTCACATTTGTTACTTATAATGAGGCGGTTATTGAATACTAAAATTAAGTAATTTCAGGTTTCCTACAAGTGAAGCACGTAGAAAAAAGTGGCTTGATGGTATTGGCTTTGAAAATATCAACCATCGGCATAAAAATTGGCATTGCATTTTAAAAAAATCACGAATGAAAAGGTTATATTCAGAACGTGTTATAACAAATTGACGTTATTTAAAAATGAATAAATGTGACATTTTTAATTTATTTACGTTGTTTTTTTAGTAGGTATGTATGTATATGTACGATCTTGGAATATAAGTCAAGCTCAGCATCAAAATTTTGTGGTACGTGTACGACAACCGATTTAAAGTCGTCCTTGAGCATATGACTTCCATGATTAATTTCACTGATAAATTATCGCTCGAAAATGTTCACGAGTTAAATCCTTGGTGATGATCGAAATGAAGGTTTAAAACTGGCGCTAAAATATTTAAATTTAAATTTAAAGTATTTGCACACTGTCGAAATAAATTAATTCTACATAATACATTATTAAATATACATGTTGGCAAATTTATCGATATATTTCTATTCTGATTCTTTATTGCATGATACAACCCTAGGTCAGACATTTGAATTGCCAATAGGCAACGCCCTCTGCTACGCTCTAAGAGTGTTTAGGGCCCATCCATAGTGTAGAGTATCCTTGGGTATAAAATCAGCTCGTGCAAAGTCAGCAATGTTGCCGCTCGAGCGCGCACTCCAGAATTAAAATAAATGCAATTGAAATGTAAAGTAAGATGAAGTTGATATGATTATTGTGATGAGATGGAATGCTGGGATAGCCAGAGTGGAATACATAAACGAAGTTAGTTGCAATCTAGACTAAATCAGTCGGATCCGAGTTGATCTAGCAGCTGACCCCGATACAGTTAGAGTACAATTTGTTTGCAAGTGCTGGCTCTTCCGTTCCACTTTATGATACTTTTTTGCAATTGGATTTGATCAGGACTGTAATATTTTATAAACGAATGAAAAGGTCAAGATGGCAGGCCAGATTTCCTATGAACCGACTAGAGTATATCTGGCTAAGTAAGTTGCAAAAGCACGTTGTAAAATGCTTACAAGCAATTTAAATAAAACCAAGTGCCAGAAAAATAATAATTTCAAAACTCAGGCATGACATTATCAAAATTTCGAGACTAATTAAATTACTTAGATGTGTAACTAGCGGGATATGCTATAAACAATGCGCTTTAAAATATAACACTGTTATACAGTTTAAAGCAACTTTGTAGAGTTCAAATTTGTGTTTCTCTAAAACTAGTGGTTTGCTCCGGCTTCACACGGATGGTGATAAATATTTTTTAATGCTCGCCCAATACGATATTTAGCGTGATGATACATATCCTCCTTCTCCCAGTTCTTAGCTACCTCCCTATAAATTTTCAGCTAAATGGGTTAAGCCGTTCTTGAGTTATAAATAGTGTAACTAACACTACTTTCATATATGTGGTCATAATATATAGTGATTCTAATTACGGTTAGTTACACTTTACATGGGTTTCAAAGAGAAGGAATAGCAATTGTAGTTTGTTTATTTATATATTATATTCTATGCACCAATATGGAGTTTTTACCTCCGCGTCTCTTTAAACTTTTTAATGAGATATAAAACGACAACATCAAACATTTACTTTAGATAGTTTCACATTAATGAGTTTGCTTTCAGTGAATATTCTGGTATTTAGTTTTAAGTTGTTAAATAATACGCCGTGTATTGTCGGCTTAGAATAGCACTACCCCGTTTCTACCGATGGGTGTACGGATGAGGCGACTAACGGTATTGGGGCTTTTAAGGGATTTTTGGGCGATGCGGTTGGAGACCCATCACCAACAACCATTATTTTACCATCTTCTCCCCACTCAACTTTCCAAAAGTGGCTGAGGAATTTCTAATTCCTTAGCTCTGGCTAACCCTTCTAGGGATTTACATGTCTTTATATGTATGTTGTTAAATAACTATATAGTCCAGTGCAAATAGGAACACGCCAAATAATAATTTGAATGTACTTGTTCATGAAAACCTCACGTGGGGATTATTACTAATGAATAAAGGATAAATAAAGGTCTAGTATCAAATAAACATCTGCAGACACATCGCCCAACAATAATTTAAAAACTTTTCGATCGCGGTTCGATCCCCGCCGAAGTCGAATTTTTTCTTTCCTTTATTTATTACACCAAATAATAAGTTATATAATAATTATTATTATATAATATATTTCTGCGTCTTTAATGTGTCAGATTAAAATAGCACTACCCCATCCTTCTATAGATGGTCGTAGAATGCATTTAGGGTATTTGGAGCCTTTTAGTCATTTGTGGTTTAATATAATAAGGCCAATGATCTAAAAATTAGGCATCCTTTTCACTTCTGAACAGTCAAAACTGACTCGAGTAGTTATTGCTAAACGATTTAGGTAATTAACCTATAATAATATTATTATATATTAAGTAGAAACATTTGGTAGTTTATTTTATCATTACAGCTTTAACTAACTCTGTACTGTCAGCTTAGAATAATACTAACCTATTTCTGCCAATGCGTGTGTCCTGAGGGGACATAAAGTTTAGGGGTTTTTAAATTATTGTTGGGCGATGTGTCTGCAGATGTTAATTTGATAAAAAGACATTTACATTGTGCTGATGCAGATCTATCACCAACCATTCTTTACGATATTGTTCTTATTCATCTTTGAAACTGTGTGACACCAGTAGAACGAGTGTATTTTTTTCACTTGGTACTTCGTGTAAGGAAATCGTATAACCTTATTTAATCTGTTTAATTATACAACTGGGGCTTAATTATTCTGCGCAAAGAAATAACCGAGTATTCAAGAATTTTCAACCACTTGTGCATGAGAATATTGTAAATGCGAGGAAAACGAGAAACTTTTTTCGTGATTGTTTGTATTAGCCATCTCAGACATTCGTTTATTACGTAATAAAATACATAAAAAAGTATTAAATATATAGTTTGAAGCACTTTAACCAAAACGGGAATCAAAGAGACACAAATAAACAAAATGAATCGTCCTAAATAAAGAAAAAGTTCTATATTGCCGGTCCATTTATTTTTTCACGGGTTCTTGAATAAGTAAATATAACTTGTATTTCACAACTGTCGATACAAAGTCTTTTATTTCTTTATAGCACAAATGTATGTTGATGATGTTCTCGTTTTTATATCACGCGAGTATAATTTTTAAAATGTATTGAAAAGAAAGTAGGAAAGGACAATAATATTAGGTATGTTTAAGCCCGATACAAAATAAGCTGTAGTTCAATATTGTGCAATAATTGTACATATTTAAGCTTTATATGCAAATTATTTATTGTACATCTAAATGTAATTTGTAATGATGAATTAAATAAATGAAAAAAGAAAATATATTTCTGACAAAACAAAAACAAACTTACACACAGTAGAGCTGAAGTAATAATACTATTATTTAAACAGTAAAAATAGTGCTTTGTAGTGTCCGCTTGCAATAATGGTAAGAAGTAACTAAGGATATCAGGATTTGGGGGGGGTTTTAAGTGGTTTTAGGCAATGCGGTCAGAGATCCATCACCCTTTATTCTACTACTTTTCCCTCTCAACTTTAAAAAGTGGCTAAAGAACTTTTTATTTCGAAGCTCTGGCTATCCCTTCTAGGGATTTATAGCCGTGAGTATATGTATGTATATAATTAAAAAGTAAATGATCCTTTTACTGCGATTTTGATGTCTGCCTGGTTGTCCGTCAATCCATCTGTCACAAGACTATATCGTTAGAAACCTGAAAGTTCTACAGATGATTTATTTCTGTTGTTGCAATAACATCAAACATTGTTCAAGTCAATTTCAAAATACGTGCAGTGACATAACTGGGTCAAAAACTTATTCATGTAAAAGTGCATTATTACAAAAAAATCGATATGTTCTGTTTAAACAGTACTCTACTTTGTAAAAAGAGTATTCGTAGTCGTAGACTTGTAAAATATTTATTGGACAAATGTTTTCACCAAAAGTTTTTGCCATAAGTTTTGGGAATGTAAATATCTGAAAAATGCGATTAAATAAATATACATAACATCAATATATTATAAATATAAAACTGCATACACACAATAAGTTACCATTTAGATAAGCAGAGGTTATCTATTGCACTTTGTATAATCCTAGCAAACCTATAGCGCCTTTTCACAAGTCCTGGTTGCCGGGTACCATCAAATCGGATGCAGCGAATCAAATCTAATCAATTTTATTTGCAAAATAAATATATACATACATATAGTCACGCCATTAGTTGCCACTGGAGTAAGCAGAGACTATCGATCGCCACTTCGTACGATCCTCACAAACCTCTCTAGCTTCGTTTACATCCGTCAATCTTCTCATACATGCTCTTTTATTCGTCATACGTTGGACGCCTGGCTTTTTAAACATAGTCTCTTTTTGGTCCAAATGTGTCCTCCGAGGTCGAGTATATGTGTTTTTGCAAAATACGCGTTAATTAAATGGTAAATAATATTTTACTAAGCAATGTATTGCGTATTTTAATATTGCTGATGTGTAAAATTAAGTATTAAAGTACTTTATAAAATATTAAGCTAAATAATTGGAATTAGAAATTTAAACGAAACAAATTATTAGGCTTAAGTATGATATGAAATGTATGGCCAAGTGGTTTAGCTTTCACCCGTATCGTTACGTACGGCCAGGTAGCCCTTGAGGGGTAGTTGGTAACCGGAACGTGTGAAAAGGGACTCGTTCTTCAGAAACAGACTCCCGGTTTTGTTAAAAGGTTTTCAGCCTGGTGTTCAAATTTACTGCGCTAAAGCTTTGTGCTAGAACAGCTGAAGAAAAAATATAAAATCGTAATGTCTAAAGTCAAAAATAGAATTGAACTTTAGTTAGTATTTACAAAGTAACTTTGTTAAACGTATGTATGATTGGATACAAAATATAAAAAATATATTTCCGAAGTACTGAAATTTATATAGCGAAGACATGTGTGATGGCTGTAACATTTGGAAGCGCCATAAAGTAACGACTTCAATTGGTAAAGGTTTTATTGGAAAACTGGATACTATGTTGCATACTATGTGTTTTTACGATGAACTTTATTACGAATGTTCCATAAAGAAAACAAACGATTTCATATGCGCCACAGAATTCTTATGGTTTAAGTTATTCATGACTTATACATAAATATATACTTATCTATACTCACGTCTCTAAATCCCTAGAAGGGGTAGCCAGAGCTTCAGATTGAAAAATTCTTTAGCCACTTTTGGAAGTTGAGTGGGAAAAAGATATCCTTATTCAAAACTTTAAGAAACTTTAAGAAATATAGAAGTGTTCCTATAGTTCAGTTTAGTAATATTGAATTTCTTACCAAGATAATGCATTTTTAATAAGCGATAAAGATAAGTACATACAATTCAAATTAAATCTATACTTCTCAAACTCAAACGTTCACGCCCGATATCCCTGAAGGGGTTGGCAGAGGTACTAATACTTCTGAACATCACTTGACCTTGTCACCTGGTGTTCAGAGTACCCACGTTTTGCTTGGGGGGCAGGCCTATTACTAAAACAGAGCAACAATGAAACACAGTTATTTAAATTTACAAACATACATACATTTTTCACATTATTTCCCATTAGGGTACGCTTAGAATAACAATTGCCACTTCGTACGATCCTGGCAAAGTTTATTAATTTAAATTAAATATTGCGGGTGTTATAGGCTATATACAATTATAGCTTTCCACCCGTGGCTTCGTCCGCCTTCATTTTTATACATCCTATTAAGCAAAACATCGATACTCTATACAGAATGCCAGAAAAATATGCCAAATACCTCTACCTATATATATAAAATTGTTCAGTTACTGTAACTGTAAATAATTCCTCAAAATTTCCACGGGAACGCTTATTTATTTATTTGAATCACACAACAGGCAGTTAACATTACATGTTTAAAATAACATTTTTTTATAAAATATACCAGGTGTGTTGACAACTTGCAGAATTAGTTAACTTGTTACTAAATCTTCATCGTCTATTTACATGTTACTTAACATACTAAAGAAAATACATAAAATAGCATACATACATAAAATAATGAATTATATATTGTACGAGATATGTTATGTTTGAATTGGGTTGAATTGTTTGGTTGGGTTTGGAAAGTTAAGGTGAAACCTTCCGCACAATTTTAATTCTTTACAACTTCTTGAGTAACTCTTAGGGGTTGAATTTACCCTGAATCCCCGAAACGGCTGGACCGGTTTTGACGCTTTTATTTGACGATGACTAATATACTTTTCTGAATGACTAAAATATCAGTGAACTTTTAGTAGGGATGTTGTTAAAAGCTCACAAATGGTTGACTGGTTGGGATATCCTACGTTATCATGTATAAATGGTGTGTGAGCGAGTATGATTGAAAAACATAATTTGTTTCCTAAAAAAGACATCCACAACTTTAAATTAATGTTATGCTTAGTTTGATACCAATGTCCATAAAAATGTATTCGATTAAAATTCAATTTGGTTAAGTGTTTTATGACTTAAAACTACGCATAAGTTTTACAGTATGGTTTTCAATAAGATATAGTGTATTGAAAATTTAAAATGTTTAAAATAACATTGCCAATATTAATATTACTTTATAGTTTAACCATTTGCCAGTCCCAAGGTCCGGGAGTTGCTATAGATGTCACAACAAAAATATTTCGTAATAATAAAGTACAGTTTTATAATATTGCTATAAAAATGATGCAACTAATGCAAGAATATGAGATATTAGAAAATCAAATGAAGACAGCCTATGCTGAACTAAACAATTCAACAACCAAAAAGGTGCAAGCAAGAAGAAGATTCTTAGCAAAAAAAGGTCATACCAAATATATTTGATTTTAGTACATATTGCTTTTCTTTTCCGACGGAAAACGGAGGAGGTTTTTTTTTATATATGATCACACTTTTTTTGACTGGGTATTTGGACTCTTATAATTGTTTTTCTGTTGGTAAGAATTTATATCAGAATTTGTCCCATTTAAATTCGATAATTGAATTTCAACGCGAAGGATTTTCACTCACTAGTTTTTAAGCCTCACCACGCTTTACTTTTTACAGAGTAGATTGTAGTATTTATTTGGTATTGATAAAAAGAGTATATTCTGATTTTGGTCCTATATTTATTTTAAAACAAAATCTGAACCCTAAGGGTAGAACAACAAGGGATTGTTGAGTGTTAAACTTAGTTGTGTATTTTAAATAGGATGACTATATAAACAACACCATTACGATGGGTAGTAGGAATGTGGTATTTCGAATACAGGTACAAAAAAAATCTTTTTTAACATAACCTAAACTGCAAATTCGATTATTTCTGCGACAATTTAAAGCGTTAGGTTATTTTAATACATCCTATTAATTTTATAAATGTGAAAGTTTAGATGTTTGGATGTTTGTGTGTTTGAGGCAAAAAAGCTCCTCAAGTACATAATGTATATGAATGAAATTTGGCAGAATGCTAGATAATGACCCAAATTGTATCGCAGGATACTTTTTATCCCGGATAAATTAGACCAATAAATATTCACGCCTGATTGAACTAAGAGTACCGGAAAAAACGCCTTGTCGCGTCAGCTAGTTTTAAATAAATCAAGAGAACAAAAATTTACAAGTATCTACATAAATCGATGATTATAAAGATGCGATTCTTGTCTAAACAACAATTTTCTAGTTTAAATAAATTAAATAACCGCCGTTATAACAAATGTTAACAGTCTTATTTTTCTCATGGAACTCTAAAAAAAGATAGAAAACCACTTTTGTAATTGAAAATAAATTATTTCAGAACATGATATGCTTAAGCAGTTAAAGAAGCGAGAACTCAGTAAATTAGTAGGCTGTACCCAAGTGACATTATTTCATCAGTATCATCTTACAGAAAACAATTTTCTGGCGCTCCTTAGGGAGACGAAGACGATAATATTTGGTTGCCTTATAGAATTCTTTTTTATGAGCGTTTTGGTCTCAATGCAAACATCTATCAGAAAATAGTGTTCGTAAATGTTACTTTAGTCCATACCCTTATGTTGTGCTAAAACTTTCTAGGATCATAAAATAAAGTATCTGCTACGTGTTTGTGAATTTAGATGTCTTGTTACGGCTTTCGTTAGTTCTTGTGAAACAGTGTCATAAATATTGCATAATAAAATATCGGGAAGAACTTGGCTTGAAATTGTTAAGTTATACAAGTAAATATACTCGTGAATGGACGTAATATGTGTATATCTTAACAATATCTTATAATCTATCTAGTAATGCCTTAGAAAAGCACTACCCCATTTCTTTCCGTGGGGGTTCTAAGAGCCGGTTAAGGGTATTGGGGCTTTTTAATGATTTTCGGGGCGATACGGTTGGAGACCCATCACCACATACCTTTGTTTTACAATCTAATCCCCACAACATCCAAAAGTGGCTGAAGAATTTTCTTATTTCGAAGCTCTGGGTACCCCTTCAAGAGATTCATAGCCGTGGGTATATAGTATATATGTTGAAATCATTCTAAAGCGGAATTCCAAATGGTTTATTAGATATTAGTCCCGATCTGAAATTAAAAATAAAAGGTCTTTCGCATTCTATCAACGCTTCTAAAAAATCAAAAGTGATATAATATATCATGCTAATTCGCATTAAAAATGATTTGTAACCTAACTATAAACATAGTTTACTCATAATTTGAATGTTTTTGTGCATGAAAACCTTATGTGGGGATATTACTAATAAATAAAGGAAAGAAAAATCTCGACACAGGCGGGAGTCGAATGCGCGACCTCGGGTATACGCCCCGTCGCTCTGCCAATTGAGCTACCGTGTCAATGGCTGCCAGCGCGAAATTCATCTACCCTTTGTTTCTTTTACACTTTTAAGTACTTTTTGCGTTCTCTACCTCCGAATTTTTTACAACCGCCTGTGTCGAAGTTTTTCTTTCCTTTCTTTATTCTTTATTTACAGTTTACTCACGCCTTTTATTCCCTTTGGGTCAGTCAGAGACTATCAATCGCTATTCCCTACCATCCGACAAACCTCTCTAGCTTCCTTCTTTTTCGTTATTATTCTCAGTTATTCTCTTTTATAAGAGATTCATAAACAACATCTCAATACATTTTTAAACTTAGTGATGGTAAAATATGTTGCTGACAAATATTAACCGAATTCATCGATCATGTTATGTTATGTTAAAATAAATAGCCCCAAAAATTCGTTATTTATGAATAAATCTTACTCTAATCTATACTTATAATAAATCTGTAGAGAGGTCAATTCTGTACATGAAATATATTTTCAAAATAACCATCAGGTGGTGATTAGGGATCGATACTGATGCCAAAAATGCAATCAGTAAAATTTTTGTCTGTCTGTCTGTCTGTCTGTCTGTCTGTCTGTCTGTCTGTCTGTCGGTTTGTATGTTCCTTATGGAAACAAAAACTACTCGACGGATTTTAACGAAACTTGGTACAATTATTCTTCATACACCTGCGCAGGTTTTTGTATACTTTCCAGCAGAGTAGTAAAGGGGAATTTTGGGAAAACCGGAGAAGTTACTCCATTTTTTAAGCTTCCGTCGCGTGTGCAGCCTCAATGGTTAAACTTACATAGAAATCATGTGTGACGGAAACATTCTTCATAAAATTATCTAAAAAAAAATCCTCAACAGTTTATGTCTATCTTTTACGGTTGACTCACAATAACACATGTAATTCCTGATAGCTTAGCAGTTCGGAACATTCTGATTGTATTTGTTTACTCTTACGTTTGTAAACCTCTCACTCATCCCTACTTTAAATAAGGTAACATTATTACCTATTCAATAAAAAAAGAATCATAGAAATCGGTAGAGAAACACCGAAATTATACATAAAATAAGCCATCGCGCCCGTGACCAAAACAGAATCGTTACTAATTTACTTATAAAATACTAGATGGCGCCAGTAGTTGCATCCTACAATACGTAATGATTTATTTTTTAGATTGTTATAAATACTTCATAGCGTTTTATTCCAAAATTTGCTATTAAACGGAAAAACTGAACCGTTCATTAAAGCGCATTCAAAATCACCAAACTACACTGTTTAGGGAGTGCTATAAATTTAATAAATTGAAAACATTGCGCTGAATTTCACAATGCTAACCAATGAACCAACTAAAAAACAACGCTACCCGTGCGAAGCTGGGACGATTCACTAGTATAGAATATAGTACTAATTATACTATATACAATACTATAGTACTTACAGTATATACAATGAAATACAATGGGTGGTCTTATTACTAAAACTGATGTCTTTCAGGCAGACTTTCAATGCTCTGGTCAGGATAACTATAGTGTTTTGTATATGTCACCGGAAAATAACAAGATACGTAAGTTTATCAATTTACTAGGAAGTTTATAAACTTTCGTAGGATTCTAAACGAGAGATAAATCGTATTATTTTACGTCTACATTTTCGTAAATTGATAAACTTACTGAACTCACTCGTAAAATAATAAGTAAACAATAACCAAACGCTAAGCGCAATCTAATTGGTTGACTGTCACATCACATGTCACTTCTCAACATAAACAAACCGGTTTGCTCGTGCGTTTTAATTAGTTTTTATGTGTTGACATGTGTTAAAACTGTGTAAAATAACTTTATTTCGTTAAGTTTATATAGCAGTAACCAGGCATTTTCGCTTCCAATTTTATAGTTTGTCAAGTCTGATTGTACCGCAGTATATGGACACAAGCATTCCCACTATGAACATTGACCAATCAGAGAGCAGTGTGTTATTTTACGTATTTCAAAGATGTGTATATTTATAAGACCTTCTGTGATTAGTCGAATCATATAGAATCTTACGAATAGGTATCCGCTAGTTTATCAATTTACCGTGTGTTGTCGGAAATTGATAAATTTACGCAAATGTAGACGTAAAATAATACGATTTATCTCCCGTTTAGAATTCTACGAAAGTTTATAAACTTCCTAGTAAATTGATAAACTTACGGATCTTGTTATTTTCCGGTGACATATATATTATCCATGACATTATTATTTATAATTAACCTGAACTTAGCAATCAATATCCTAAGACCTACTTTTCTTATTAAAGTTCAACAAAAGAGTATTTATGATAATTGTGATAGGCCAAGTTTAGAGCCTGATTATAAAATTTAGAAGCAAACGTTTATATCAATATATTATTGCTGAAATTTTATAGACCACCTCGTTCTATAGTTAAAACTTTTCACTGCTATTACAGCCATCGTGAAAAGTACTGTCATTATTGATTATCAACATACATACATATACCAACGGCCCCTAATCCCAAAAGGGATAGTCAGAGCCTCAGCCACGTTTAGAAGTTAATAAGGGACAAGATGGTAGAAATAGGGTATCGATGGTGACGAGTCTCCAACCGAATCGCCCACAAACCAATTTTAAAAACTCCATACCCTTAGATTCCTGTTACGAAAACCGTTGGTGGAAATAAGTAGTGACATTCTAAGCCGGCACATAATCTAGCCTTAAAAATATACATTATAATAAGTTATCAAGCCAGTCTTTTTTTGTCCTTTTTAACCGACTTCAAAAAAGGAGGTTCTCAGTTCGATTGTTTGTATGTATGTATGTATAATTGTCCGCGATTATCTCGAGTTCGGCTTAAGCTATTTGGATGCGGTTTTCAGAACAGTATTCGTTACATTTAGGAGAAGGTTTTAGTGCCTTAACCGACCAAAAAAACAAAGGAGGTTCTGTGTTTGACCTGTATGTATGTCTGTTGGTCCGCGATTATCTCACGTTTGGCTTAAGCTATTTGGATGCGGTTTTCAGAACAGTATTCGTTACATTTAGGAGAAGGTTTTAGTGCCTTAACCGACCAAAAAAACAAAGGAGGTTCTGTGTTTGACCTGTATGTATGTCTGTTGGTCCGCGATTATCTCACGTTTGGCTTAAGCTATTTGGATGCGGTTTTCAGAACAGTATTCGTTACATTTAGGAGAAGGTTTAAGTGCCTTAACCGACCAAAAAAACAAAGGAGGTTCTGTGTTTGACCTGTATGTATGTCTGTTGGTCCGCGATTATCTCACGTTTGGCTTAAGCTATTTGGATGCGGTTTTCAGAACAGTATTTGTTACATTTAGGAGAAGGTTTAAGTGCCTTAACCGACCAAAAAAACAAAGGAGGTTCTGTGTTTGACCTGTATGTATGTCTGTTGGTCCGCGATTATCTCACGTTTGGCTTAAGCTATTTGGATGCGGTTTTCAGAAAAGTATTCGTTGCATTTAGAAGATGGGTTAAGTGATGTAACCAACTCTAAAAGAAAGGAGGTTCTGTGTTTGACCTGCATGTATGTATGTTGGTCGGCGATTATCTCGCGTTTCGTTTAAGCTATTTGGATGCGATTTTCAGAAAACTACTTGTTACTCAAAAAAGGAGTTTCTAAGGTTCACCTATAAGTATGTATGCAAGTTTGAAGGTTCTTAGTTATTATTAGACAAAGAGTTATCAGTTTTTTTTTACATTCAGGACAAGGCTTAAGTTTTTTAACCGACTCGAAAAAAAGGAGGTTTCTTAGTTTGAAATATAAGTATGTATGTAAAGTTATCAATACAAGACAGAGATTTATCAATATATGTTAATAAAGTTTTTTTTATTAGTAATAAACAGAGTTACTAAATTATTAAACAAAAAAGTATATAAAAACATGAATAAATTACTCTTAATTATATTGAAGAAAAAAATATATATTGCATCATCATGTTTGTCATTCTGGTCATTTCAATCAAGGCTCTTTGGTCATGGGGATGGTTAAGTAATTTCTTTGAATCTATATCACTTAAAGCCATCTCATCAAGGAATTTTACACGACTCAACGCTACATATATATAAGAGTGTTTCTTCGTATTTGTGATAGGTGAACTTCTCTTTGCTCATCTGTTTCGGCAGCAAGTGCAGCACTCTGACGATCTCTCTCATTCTGAAGGGCAAGCACGAGTTATCGACACGATAACGGTTAGAATGAGATGGCAGTATACGATACTAAGTAAGTGCGTAAAAGACGGCTGCTTTGTCCCACGCGATAACTAGTTTAAATACGGCTCGTGCTTGCCCTGCTGAAGTTTTTTTTTTCGATGGGTGTTTCGTTCTCACTTACGCGACTTTTTCTTAAAGCATCCTTTGATTTTCTATCTAGGCCCGCAGGTAAACAAAATAGTAACAAGTAAGCTAAAGTCATAATAACAAATATTATAACTACCTGTTAAAAAAACTATAAAATAAACGGACAGTAAAACTTATCTCTAAAAAACTATCACTAATTCACAAAAAAAACTCAGAGTGGTTTAAGAACTTATCACTAAAAAGTATAAAATAAAAAAGAAAAACAAAAACTTCAAATTAAAAACTAAACAGAAAAAAAAACAAATATTGTTACTTAAAACTATATTATTATTTTTTATATAAAAAAGAACCGCCTTCAAAAATCCAACTGAAAAGTATAAAATAATTTTTATTTATTTTATTATGTACAACTATATTCAACTTCTTCTTTTTGAAGTCGGTGCCAAACAGACAAATCCAAAATGAAAATTGCTACATAGAGAAAACCATACGAATAATAAATCAATCGATAGTGCCTCAACAACAGGAGGTAACCCAATCGCGCTCAAAAATCAAGAAATTTCATCCGCTCGCAACGACGTCGCTTTATAAAGGATGGAATTGGGGGACAGTGAGCGGTGCATAGCCTGGTGTGCATGCGTCGCACTCCGCAGAGAAATTATCATAATATACATGTCACCGTAAAACTGTAAATACTAGTAAATTATAATTTTAGATAGATAGCGAGATAGTAAACTAACGTTAGGTTAGGTTATGTAAGATTATCAGATTTCAAACTAACGGAATTAACAATTCGACAGAGACATGCATGCACCGAGTTGGCACAACCAAAACTTCTAACACTTTGTAAAAAGACGATCGAGAATCTAAATCACTACATAGTATAAAACAAAGTAGCTTTCTCTATCTATGTCTGGGATATAGGGACATCCTTATTTATACTTTAATCTGTAAAACTACGAAATGAATTTTGATGCGAATTTTGTAAAGGAAGGTTTATAAGGATGATATACGCTGATGGGGTGGAGAACTCACTCAACTAGGGCGGGCCACTAATATTCGTTCTTCTTTGTCATGAAAATTGGTTTGGCACCGACTTCAAAAAGAAGAAGTTGAATATAGTTGTACATAATAAAATAAATAAAAATTATTTTATACTTTTCAGTTGGATTTTTGAAGGCGGTTCTTTTTTATATAAAAAATAATAATATAGTTTTAAGTAACAATATTTGTTTTTTTTTCTGTTTAGTTTTTAATTTGAAGTTTTTGTTTTTCTTTTTTATTGGTCAAGTAAAGTTATCACATCACCCCTGCTGCGCATATGTCTCTCCCAACTATAAAATGGATGAAGTATAGTGAACCTTCAAATTCAACGTGGATATGGGTGACCCTGTCTACAATCATGGGTGCCCAGCCTAAATACAAAGGTCCTAGGTAACCTCGCAAGGACGAGTGACGATTTTGAGTTTGATGTGAATATAAAAGACTATTGCTTATTTATCAGTATTTTTTCAATGAAGATTGAAAAAAAACTATTTAACAATCAAATATTTTCGGCCATTTAAAGATTCTTAAAGTTGTTCTGTTTTTAAATTTTCAAAAGTAAATGAGGCCAATTGAATATATGACCTATTGATACCCATATTTGAAATACCCCAAAATTGCGATATTTTTTAATGTGTATTATTATATAGGATAAAAATGGCTAAACAGTGATTAAAAGAAGTATATTCCAAATTAAGCACATCAAATGTACGTACGATCTAAAATTAATTAAAATCAAAACGTCCTCATCCGTATCCAGCTTCTCTTCTTAGAAAACAATACACATCTATACTCACAATACTAATTTCATACATAACATAAACATAAACGTTCAAGCCGAATATCCCCGAAGGGGTTGGCAGAGGTACTAATAATTCTGAACATCACGTGACTTTGTCACCTGGTGTTCAGAGTACCCACGTTTTGCATGGACAGTGTATTCACGTGATACCACTCTAAACAAACCTCTTTTACTTCCCTTAAATTCATCAATCTTCTCAGATAAGCTATTTTATTCTTCTTACCAAAAACCCCACCTTCTTTACATAACGAAAGATAATAGAGTGTCATAGACATTCATAAGCATCATGTGTTGAACAAAGTACTAATATTTAACTTAAATCGCTGTTGCAGCGGTATTACTAACATATAGACAACAGTATACACCTCCATACGATATTTTGTTCGTTAATTAATTGGATTTTCAAAGCCAATGGTCAGACCGTTGACCTATAGGTAAGAACAATAGGCTAACCTCACGATACTGTTTAGTATTAGCAATATTAGTGGCGAATCAGTGTATGTGCGGGTGCATTTACCTTCTCACAAAAAACGTTTAGTAGAAATTTAGAAGTAGATTTTTTAAATCTCATTTAGATGTAGCCCAAGTGGCTGACGAATTTCTAATTTTGAAGCTCTGGCTATCCCTTCTAGGGATTAATGAATGTATTTCTCTTTACTGTAAAATGGCTACTAACTCTACTACTACAACAACTAACTAGAATCACACTATTCTTAACCCAAATGTGTAAAATATGAATTAAAATTAAAAGAAAATACAATTTGTTTTACTTCCCTTCGCGCTAAAAAGTTGTGACAGCTCATTAATTTGCTGATACATTACTTCCGAAGTGCTGTGAAATTGGATGAATGAGTAATGACTTTAAGGTAATATTATGTTAATCATACAACGCATTATGAAACACATAATTTATTGTAATTCAAATCATTCATTAGAGAAACAGAGAATTGTGACTTGGTGTGACAAAAGGAGTGTAGAGACTATCATTTTCGTGGCATCACATGTTTTTTTTCAAAGTAAAGCCGGTTAAAACACGACCATTTATAAGTAGTTATGTCTAAAGAAAACTTGTAAACTGTGTGCAGCCACTATTCCTCTTTTACTCAGACGCATCGACAACCGTGTCTGCCTATTATTTTTAAAGCTCTCTCACCCACGGCACGTCACACTTTTTTATGCGTTTAAAGTTTACGACATTCATACATCCATATATCAAGGCAAATCTCATGAGCTTCGTCTACATTATAGCAATATTTATATACGCGCTCTTTTTGAAAAAACGCTCACCGACCTCATAAAAATAATAACGTAAGTGGCCTTGTACGATATTCCCGTAAAAATAAAGGTTACCGTACCGCTACCCTAAGCCATCACTACACACAAAATAATAAATACCAACCAACCAAATAATATATTATTTATCGTACCAACCACGCTTTACAAACCGTATGAAATATTACCGAGCGTTTCGTCTGTTTACAATACATGATGACAAAACACGACTGCAACGAAACTTGTGACCCATTTAAAACGGTGTAGAATGAAGTACATGGGGTATCGATTAGTGGAACATGCATAGCCCGCAGACAAGGGCCGATCAATCAACGGAGCAGCGGTAATGACTTGGCTAGCAGCTGGAATGTAAAGAATGCAGAACGACAGCAATTACTACCAACTAATGGCCTCTGGATCACCGCTAATCGGAGAGTTCGAGAAACGTCCCACGGCTCATTAAGCACTGATACTTATTGATTTTTTAATAGACATATTTCAAAGATTATCTGCCTGAAACTTGCAGAGAAGCGATTAATTATTTTCATCGTTTAAAGGTTAATTGCGCAATACGTTTATACAGGAGAGTTAGTTAAATTAAGAAGTAAAGAGGTTTTGTATACTAAGCTGCCATCTCTATTTTTACATTTAATTGATTCGCCCTTTTAGTAAAATGACATATCATTTGAAAAACTCCAATCACATTGAATTATTAATATGCTTTGTTAATTCACAGGTTCTCAACAAAACCATATTTTGATTGAACACTCACGGCTTTAATTACGTTTTACAGTATCGTAAATAGCGATATATCGCGTATAAGGGATGGCCATACCCATAACGCAGATAAAATTAGTTTTGGTAAAAAACTTTGATTATTAGTAAAGAAGTTTTTTACGTTTCATAGGCATATAAAAATTAAGAAGTGTCTCTCTTTTACTCTTTGCTTGACTAAAAAAATACACAAAAAAATATAAACTACATGTCTACAAAATTACTTTTTTTAAACTCACGCTTAAGTCAAACATTTCGCGTTGTACCTCTAGATGATAATTAATTTCGATAAGCTTAAAAAAGAGAGATTAATAAAAATGCCTTAGTAAGTAATGGCTTATTAAAATTTTTGGGCAACTTTTCATAATGAAACTTCAATGAAGCACCAACATTTCTTTACTGATTTTCTAATTAAGATTATTAAGCAAGGTGAAATGCTTAAAATAATTTCCTCATTGAAGAGGGTAGAATAAAATCTCAGAAGGTATAGTCGGTGGCTAAAAAATCTATAATACCTTTATTCCAAATGGAACTTTGAAGCGCGTAGAAAAGAGCATATTTTGTAAGTCATATTTGTCAGTTGGACTCTTAGTCGACTGTACCTACTAAACATTTTATTACGAGTGGCTGTCGTAAAGTGAAACGAACTGCGTCCGACTTGGAAAATATCAAAGTCCAAGGGAATTCCATGTTAATAATTGGCAGACTGGGTCGCTAAGTTTCACAGCTAATTTAACGCATCTTAAACCCTTTACCCGTTTCCTAAGTCCTCTATTTTTAGGTCAACTCACCAAAGACATATATAAATAGTTTTTAAATATAACTTCTTATATAATAAGTTGTGGTTTAAATATATTATACGCTAGCTAGCTTGCTCGGAGTTCGGTCTCTGATAGCGATATTATTTATCAAGACGTTCATCAACTTGTTAAACCGATAACTTTAATCATACTAATTAAATATTTGCGTATGCAAGTTTTATCCACAAAGGGATACGATACGTTTAAGAATTGACAATTATTAAACAAGTATATAAAATTGAGAGGAGAAATTGTTGTTAATTAATACATTGAATCTTAAGTCATTATACTACATAGATGCTTAAGGATAGCGTTAGGCACGGCGTAGTCATGGCGATGTATAATTAAAAATAACAAAGTTAATTCCACAAAACACTCATAAAATTATACCAAATATAGAATATGCTAAAAAGAAAAGTGTACGAAGTATTTATTCTTTAATAAAAGAGCATGTATGAAAAGATTGATGGATGTGAACGAAGCTAGAGGCTAGAATCTAGAGGTTTGCGAGTCCGATATTCTCTACCCAACGAAACTGGAACTAACTGCGTGAGTATATGTATGTATGTATTAAAAATAGGATTTATATATTTAGTACAGCTTTGCGCGGTGGCAAACGCATGTGTCCGAAGAATAAAAGAGAATGTATGGAAATACTGATAAATGAAATAATATATTTTTCAACAAAGAAGGAACCGCCTACTCGGCTATTTGTCGGAAACCCAGTATTTCATATAAAACTCGATAAACAACCAAGTTGTCTACCTAATTTGACCGAACGGAAAAACTAATTTAGAAATCGAGTGACTAATGGAAGGAGATTAATTTCATGAAGAATATTTTATATAGTAGAAAATATATAATGTATCCATTCCATTACAAAACATTCAAAATTATTGCGCATTTTACTGTGTGACTGACAGATAATACGCAGCCGAAACTACTGGCGGTAATGGCACAGTTTCTTTTTGTAGTCTCAGCCCCGTGAGAGCTTTTAATTACAATTACTACCTAGTGTTAATTATGTGATCCGTAATCTCCTTGATTTCTTTATAATGAAGTAGTAGTTTTCTTTTTAGAAAAACTGCATTCTGTATTATTTATGCTAAATTAATTAATTAAAAAAAATGTTATATATCCTTCCCTTATTTTAGTTGTGCTTCGTAATAGCAAACGTATTATCATTCAAAGCTGAATTTGAGACTCATTTCCAAACGAAATATGCAACTATTGTTGAAAGCACTAAAAGCCATAAAAATAACGTTCTTAGGCTATGAAGCGTTATTTTTTGTTCCAAACCTACAGTATGGTTTTCCAGGCTATCTATATCACAGGAGATCTTAGTTCTCTTAAGTTATACAACACATATTTCACATTTTACCCATTATACATACAATCAAACACAGGCTGTATATAAGAATGATGGATGAGTGTTTAAATTGATATTTATATAAAAAACTTCTATTTAAATTTTTTTAGAATTTAAAATTCACATTAAATACTATAACTTATTTTCTATTCATGTTAAAGCTTGAGCTTTTACTCTCGCTTTTTCTATTTCTGCTACAGCAATCAAAGGCAGGACGCAGGTTTTTGTCGCTAAAGTTAATTAAGCGTACTAAAACACATTAAGCTGCCGTAACCAGTTAGCCTGGAAAGTCTTTGGTTTTATAATGTCATTACAATTAATCAAACGTATCCTTTTGATTGAAAGAATCACATTAGTATATATTTTGTGCTAAATTTTAAGTAACAGTGTTACTTTAAATTATAACTTAAATATATCTACTTACGTTATATTATGAAAAGACAGGTAGTAAAATTTCCCGAATAATTTTATTTATAATAAAAAAGGTAGTTGAATTATTCTCATCTCATTCATTATTCTGAATGGTACAATACTACTCTTAAACAACTTTAAATAAAATTTATTTAAAAAAATATATAAATAATTAGCAGGGAGGGAAGGGTGTTCGAAAATATCTAAAGTTTGCAGCGGAAAAGTACAAACAGAAATTAATTTCGCACTGTATTAGCAACTTGAAATTGTTTATAGTTTGGTATTGCAAAAGCAAGAAACATGTAAAACAAAAAAAAACTAAACTAAACCGGTAAAATCCAAAACTGGTTTAACTAGGGGTTTGAACAAATATTAGGTCTTTTCACACATTTAATTCTGATCTCTGCTAATTAAAGACATTAAATTTATACCGTAAAACGTCTTTATAAAAAAAATACACTTTTTATTTTTGTTGAGATTCATTTTCTGTTATAATTTAAGGTTAAATTTGATTTATTATCACTTTTTCATAAATCATAAAATTTAAATTGTGTTGTCATTCCAAATAAACCCAATAATCACAAACTACAGATCCACAATCTTTTCTTGGCCGGCGGCGACTACTGGTACACTGTCGCCATTTTGAAATTTTGACCTGTCATTGTCAGTTAGTTCTTAACTAAATAAAAATTATAGGGTGAACTACGTATATAATAAATTATCACTTTCATTAATATTTTTTGTAGTGGAAACTTTTTTTCAAAGACAATTATTTTTATGATGTTTCTTTGCTTATTGATAAACGCTTTTATTTCCAGTATTCAATATAAAAAATTATGAAAATTATAATTTATTTTGTTAAATTTTATCTAAGTAGGCTAACACCGTCCGAAAAGTTGTGCGCGCATCTATAGTCATGCGGTGCGGGTTACGGGAAGTGGGGAAATGCTCCCGAATAAGATTTCACTTCGTATATTCTGATGCGTGGGTTCTAATCCTAATGCGGGGATGTACCAATGTGTCATTTCTTAAGTCATAACTGTCTGACATATATATAAAAAAGCAAGGCAAATATGACGTGATAGCTTAATGGGTAAAACACCGGTCAACGTGCAAGCGACTAGTGTTCAAATCCCGGATCGGGCCTACACCAATTTGTCTTTTCTAAAGACACATGTGTGGTTAATTTATCATGGTTGTTAACGGTGAGGGGAAACATCGTGAGGAAACCCACATGGCCGAGTTGTACTTAGTCGTGTGACAGTGTATTCGTACAAAACGGCGATAGGCCTACCCCCTATCACGTGAGTACACTGTCCATGCAAAACGTGGGTACTCTGAACACCAGGCGACAAAGTCACGTGATGTTCAGAAGTATTAGTACCTCTGCCAAAACCCTTCGGGGTATTCGGCATGAACGTTTACGTTATGTTATGTTATTAACAGCAATAAAAAGTGCCCATAAATTCACCGACCCAGCAAAATGAATGACCCAAACGATATCTGATGTTTAAAATTATTTTTTCTGTGCCACCTTTTTGGGGGATCTATGTGTGAATAAGAAATGTTAAAGACAGTACACGACAAGGTAAGCCTCCGATTTACAGGATTAAAAAAATGATTTTATTTAATTACCCACTTATTAACTCTGAGAGTCACAAGTAACAAATCCTTTATAATAAAATAATGAGTTTGCAGAAAAGTACAATTGGCAGTGTTATCGCTAAAAGCGATCTCTTCTAGACAACATTTGGGAGGTAAGATAAGCAACACAGTCATTCGGGTAGACATTCCAGACAAGGGCAAAAATAAATAAATATAATTAGCTTACATTAAAACGAACTTGTTTACTTAAAATAATAGTTATTACATACATACATACATATATAAATAAATAAATAAATAAATAAATATACTCACGGCTGTAAATCCCTAAAAGGAGTAGCCAGAGCTAAGGAATTAGATACTCCTCAGCCACTTTTGTAGGGTTGAGGGGTAAAGATGGTAAAATAAAGGTTATTGGTGATGGGTCTCCAACCGCATCGCCCAAAAATCTCTTAAAAGCCCCAATACCGTTAGTCGCCTCTTACCTACACCCACCGGCAGAAATGGGGTAGTGCTATTCTAAGCCACACACAGCCACAAACACTACATAGCAACTAGTTATTAATTAAATGAATATTATATAATTTGTTTTATTTAGACATTTCAATACTGTACTACATAAATTAGCCTGTATGATGTAAAATTATTTCCCTTATAATGGTTAATTTTTATTTACTGGCAATACTAATATCGATGACAGCGACGCCCTTACCGGCCAAGAAATGATTGTGGATCTGTATATAGAGATGCCAATAATAATGCTGTATTCATAGACTAAGTAAATAAACTAGACCAAGTGTGAGGAAAACCCATAGAGATCTATACTGAATAGAGCGGAAATCAAACAACAGATCAGTACAAAAATTGGAAAAAGAAATTAGATAGAGTAGTAGTAGTGTACAAAATAACTAGCGAAACGACGGTAAAATTAATTATATCCATGTTTAAGTGTCATTGAGAAAATATATTTTTTATTTTTAGCGACAATATTTTTTTAAATTTTTCCATTTTACTATAGATCTAATTTTATACTTACTAAAATTAAACAAGTCAAGCAAGGCTTCACAGGTTGTACAAGAGAGTGTAGTTCAGAATACAACTTCCGACAAAAATATAAAGCAAGTAAATAAATGGTAACGAATTTCCGTTCATTCTTTTAATGCTCAAAAATAGTTTGCAAGCCACGCTCCCACTGTCGCAAAAACTCAAAAATAGCGCATTCACTTTATTTTTAGTCAGTGTTTATTTGGGAGGTGTGTGTTGAAAATTGGTGTCTATAAATGGAGCTACTCCAGTTATAAACTGAAATTACTATGTATATTATTACGTACTCCACATTCTGCGGTATACTTAATTGTTGTAACAATTAATACGATACTAGTGGTCCGGCCCGACTTTGCACATATGGTCTACCTCTCCACTAATTTTCAGCCGAATCATTGCATCCGTTCCTGAGTTATAAATAGTATAACTAACACCACTTTCTTTTATATATATAACATAACATAACATAACATAAACGTTCACGCCGAATATCCCCGAAGGGGTTGGCTGAGGTACTAATACTTCTGAACATCACGTGACTTTGTCACCTGGTGTTCAGAGTACCCACGTTTTGCATGGACAGTGTACTCACGTGATAGGGGGCAGGCCTATCGCCGTTTTTTGCGAATACACTGTCACATGACTAAGTACAACTCAGCCATGTGGGTTTCCTCACGATGTTTTCCCTCACCGTTAACAACCATGATAAATTAACCACACATGTGTCTTTAGAAAAGACGAATTGGTGTAGGCCCGACCCAGGATTTGAACACTAGTCGTTTGCACGATAACCGAGTGTTCTACCCACTGGGCTATCACGGTTAATATATATATAGATTCATATAAATATTACTGCAACTTTTTAAATTTAATTAGTAGAATCTCTGTTAGTCTTTTCCTAGATAGGTAAGAAAGTTACATTGGCGCCTCAACTACAAAAACAAAAAGGTAGCAGTTATCCTGAAAAAGCTTTAATAGGACACGTCAACGACTATTTAATAATCTTTCTTATTGAATTTTTAATTAAAATATTTCAAAGAAGGCAATTATGGAGCTGCAAATCAATATTCGATTTAATAAGCTATTATTAAACTTCTTCTAGGTTGAACCAGTTTTTTTAGAGTACTGAACCGAAAGGGTTAAAGGCGTAACTTATATTAATTTTTTTGAAGATAGAAATTTCTGGTGGGGTAATATTTATGTCATTATACCAAAATTATAAGTTAAAATTCTATTAGGATATATATACCTATATGCGGATTAAAAGCTTCAAAAGATTATTGGGTGGAGTATGCTAAAAGGAGTAGGTTCGGAGATATAGCACTTGTGAATGTTTGTGTAACATAGATAAAATTTTATAAATCTGTAATAATACATTTATATTTCATACAAATAATATGAAAAAAATATATTTTTTTATTTTAATTTCTGCACAATGTTATTGACGGCGACTCTCGTCAAGTAACTTAATTTGCTTATTTTAAAGGAGCTATTATATATAATATGATACGGGAGGCTCGTCAATAAAATACTGAATTTTTAGTTCTTATTGTAATTTAAACTTCTATGAAAAAATGTCATAGACATATTAAATTAATTCTATACCAATGATACAACTGATCATAAAAACAAAACCTAGATATATTATATTTCTATATTTTTTTAAATTAATAACGAGTACTACTAAAATTCATGAAGTAATTCAAATATGAATTTCGCTACAGAATTTGATGTTTCTGTGTGAATTTATAAGTTGTATAAAGCGGCGGTTTTTACGTAATTTGCAACGTTTTAAATCAATGCAAAAGTGAGACTAGACAAGGGTTAACATAGCTTTACAGTAACATAGTCTAGAGAACCTTTTTTGAAAATAAATTATTGTCAATCTTTACTTAAATATTGGATCAAAAAGAGAAAAAATGAATTATTTTCCACTTCGCTGCACATTGACGCAGATGCTATCGAGTGTAATTTTTTTAATAAAAAGTGAGTGAAAGTTGTGTTATAATATTAATACTGTAAAGAAGGTGAGCTTCATTAAGTTATGAAATATAAATTTGTTTGTAACTTTGTAAAATTACTTTTCCCAAATGTCTTTTCTCATTACTCAAACACCAATGTGTTGTAGGGATACTAATTGTGTTGTAGAAGTTTCTGCTCGCTTTTAAATAAACAGATACAAAAATCTTGGAAAACAACTTTTTCGGAGATTAGATTAAATAGGTTATATTCTAATAACTTAATAGCTATATCGACTTACCTTAATAATAAAGGAGAAACACGGCACACACCTATTAATAAAGCTTTTCTTTATAACAGAAGCAAAACGTAATAAAGTTTTAAAAACATATAATTTAGGCGTACATACAACACTGATTAATATGACTGATTATATTGCTGTTAATTAATTTTAAAGTTTAAATACGAAGTTTATTATTGTTTATAACTCGAGAGTTTCATGCGATGTGGAAGCCTTAATTGGGCGGGCGGCCAGACCCAACGCGCGAAGCTTTCTGCCGCCCTACGTCGTTCGCCGCCCCAAAATACTTCAGAACAACTTTTCTTTCACGATTTTTACGAAAAGTGCTTAAGCGACGTGAGGAATTGAAATGGCAAAGTAATATTCTATATGGTTCGCAATCGGAAATGAATTTGCAAGATCACGCTCCAAATATCTTACTGTAATCTTTAAATGCTTTTTGGAAAACGGGCTCTTTGCATTGGCGTTATATTTTTAGTAATATTACACAGAAAAGTATTGGGTATTTTATACTTGTGTTTCATTGTCTGTTTTCTTAGTAACAAATATTGAATTGAATTGTAAGAAATAACGATTTTGAGCCAAATAATTATTAGAGATTACTTACAACTTACGAATTTCTCTAGTTGAAGCCAACATTATCTTTATCATAAAATACTAGTGGATTGCCCCCGCATCGTTCGAATAATGTTATTTGTATTATATTTAAGGTTTCACTCATTGCAAAATTATGCGTGATCACAAAATAGCCTATGTTTCTTTTGAATTTTATTGATGAAAGGTATTTTATAACCAATATATTTGTTTCAAACAAACAAACACACAAAGAAATCTTTCCTGTTTACAATAACTATAGAAGAATATCATGTATTTTGGAAGTCTGCTTCATTTGAACTCGCTGTATTTGTTTTATGTGGTAACCAATAAGTTTTAATTATATCTAATGTGTCTAAGGAGTTTTTAGCTCTGAAACAGACACAAATAGGGGCATTTGGAATTTATGGCCGTCGGCATATGTAAATATGTATGTAGTTTTATTTGGTCATTTGACTGAACCGAGTCATAATTGATTTACAATAGTAAATGGACTTTTATTTCGTAACCGTCTATAAAGATTTATCTGATTAATTGATACCTATTCAACATACATCTCATGGCTATAAATCCCTAAAAGGGGTAGGCCATAGCTTCAGAATAAGAATAGTCACTTTCGGAAGTCGTAAGGGAAAAATTGTAATACCCTTAGCCGTTCCTTGCGAACATCCATGGGAAGAATATGGTAGGGCTTTTCTGACCGAAACCACACAGCAATTACTTTCCAAAAATGTATGAAACACGTCCCGCCTGCCCCCTATCACGTGAGTACACTGTCTAAGCAAAACGTGGGTACCTTCTCTGGAAACTAGATGGCGCTTGCCATGTGAGTTCAGGAGTATTGGTACCTCTGCCAACCCCTTCGGGGATTAACGGCGTGAACGTTTATGTTTATTACGTATGAAACAATATTCGACCAAATTTTTTGAGTAACGTTGCTCTAATAGCACGAGGCAAAGGTACTTATTTTATCAATATCAAGCGCAATTATCAACACAAACTAAAAATAGATTTTTACTTGATTTCGTAAGTCTTCTTGTTTTTATGTGGCATATAACCAATTGTATTTTAATCCTTTCAACGAACACAATCGATTCGTAATAATAAAATACGAGGGCGGGTCAATAAGTCCGTGACTTTTGAAATAAAACACAGATTTTTTGATAAAAAAATAATTTTATTTTTCAACGTAGTTTCCCTTGAGCTCTATACACTTTGTCCAAAGCTTCTCCAATTTTTTTGTCCCTTCCAAAAAAAATGTTTGTCGAGGTCCTCAAAATTGGCCTTTGATTGCGAGATGACTTTATCATTGGAGTCAAATCTTTTTCCACCTAGCCATTTCTTCAGGTTTGGGAACAAGTAGTCGCTCGGAGCCAAATCTAGAGAATAGGGTGGATGAGGGAGCAATTCATAGCTCAATTCATGGATTTTTGCCATGGCAACTGCACATGTGTGCACCCTTGCATTGTCTCGGTGGAAAAGAACTTTTTTCTTGGCCAAATGAGGTCGGTTTTTTTTCAAATCGTCATTGAATCGGTCCAATAAGTTGGCATAATATTCCCCATTAATTGCTCAGATCCCTACGGCTTCCACAATCTCTCGCACTTTCAATCTTCGGTCGGCCAACACCATATCGTGAATTTTTCGATTTTTTCGGGTGTAGAGACCTCAACTGGGCGTCCAGGACGTTCGGCATCTTCAATGCTTGTACGGCCATAACGAAATTCAGAAAACCACTTTTTTACCATTGAAATCGATGGTGCAGAGTCCCTATAGTATTTATCAAGCTTAGCCTTGGTCTCGGTAATGGTTTATTTTCGCAAGAAATAATGCTTAATAAGCAGACGAAATTCATTTTTTTCTATTTTCTCCTCAAATTTGTGAGTAGTCTGATAAAAATAGCTGTCAAACACAAACTAATTGACGCAGCAAGTTAAAATTGACACAGGAGTTAACTGACAGATGCCTGTTCACAGGAGCAGTGTTGCTGTTTCAGTAAAGAGGTCAGAAATTCAAAAAGTCACGGACTTATTGACCCGCCCTCCTACATACATATATCACGCCATTTGTTTCCCATTCGGGAAGGCAGAGACCTGGCAAACCTCTCTAGCTTCGGTTACAAACATCATTTTGTTCATACATACTCTTTTATTCGTCATACTTCAGTCAGTCGCCTGCGTTTTTTGCACACTCTCAATTTGTCCTCCGTGGTCGTCCTCTACATTACCTTTCACATTAGCTCTATTATCATCGGACTAAAAATAAATTAAATAGTAATATAACAATGAAAATAAAGGAAATAAAACTATATAAAGAGTTTTTTTATAAATGAATATTAATAAAGTTTTCTGAAAATGTGAATATATTTTATATTGTATTTATTGATTATTATTTATTTTATGGAATACTATATGTAAGTGTGTTAGAACTTAATAAATATTTAGTAATATTTAAAATAGATAGATAATAGTTTGACGAATAATTTTAGTTTTTAAGCAAATCAGTTGAATTTATTGGACATAAACCGAACATGTTTTTAATCCAGCAAATTATGATGTGCAATAAAGAGTTTTTATTATTATTATTAATAGTTCAATCAAATAGTATACTGTGTATACTGAGTACACTTCTCCGTAAAACCATGGTTGCAAATAAATCTGCATATGTGTGTAATTACACACTAAAAATGCATAATAAGGATGGATTTTCTTAAGAGTGGAGTGAATATGCTATCATTTATGTCTATAAACAAGCAGTATTTTTGTTCAATAAATATTAAATTTAGTATAAAAATATATTTCTTTATCCCGTTAAATTTACATTTACATTAGTTTGGCTTAAATTTACATTCGTTTGGCTACGGATTGGTAGGAAGAATAAATAAAAAGAAAACTATAAATCCATTACCTTCCATTACATTAGGCTAAACTCTAGTTTTAGCCCCATCGAAAAATTTAAGTAAAAATGTATTTTCAATCATACATCAATATTTTAGGAGATATTGGCTAAGATGTCTTAAACCTTTATAAAATTTTTGGCTTTGGGTTTTTTTGACTAAAAGTAATTGATTTCCACAAAATCGTACTTTACAAAAATACAGTTAAAATTCTTTTGAACTTTCTCTTGAGAAGTTGAAAGAGAATGTTTAATTTGTTTTTTCAACGGAGTGATAGATTAGAATTGTTTTGATTCAAGATTAATATAAAACTCTTTTAGAACAACTTCTTATCGTTTCAGAAGTTGTAAAAACAGAATTATACAAATCAGACAGCAACGTCGACTCATCCGCGACACGAATTCAATAAGTTTTGGATTGTAAGCATAAAGTCTTTGAATGTTCTAAAAGATTGTTTTTATAAGTTTCAACTCAATGAATTTAATAATACTACCTATTCTGCTTAAATATTAAATATTTTAGACTGTGGGCATATAACATGATCAGTCGTGGTCATGATAGACTTGTGTCCAATCATTTATGGTAAACTAGTGGATCGTCCCAGTTTCGCACGGGTAGCGATGTTTTTTTTAAATATCTGATTTGTTTCTTTCTTCAGTCACTGCTCAAGCATTGTGAAATTCAGCGCAATGTTTTCAATTTATTAAATTTATAGCAACCCCTAAACAGTGTAGTTTGGTGATTTTGTTTCCAAGTTTCGTTAAAATCCGTCGAGTAGTTTTTATTTCCATAAGGAACATACAAACCGACAGACAAACAGACAGACAGACAGACAAAAATTTTACGGATTGCATTTTTGGCATCAGTATCGATACCTAATCACCACCTGATAGTTATTTTGAAAATATATTTCATGTACAGAATTGACCTCTCTACAGATTTATTATAATAAGCATAAGCATAATAAGCATAAACGTTCACGCCGAATATCCCCGAAGGGGTTGACAGAGGTACAAATACTTCTGAACATCACGTGACTTTGTCACCTGGTGTTCAGAGTACCCACGTTTTGCATGGACAGTGTGTATATTATAAGTATAGATTATATCAGTTATTAATTTATCCTTACTCCGTGAGTAGAATAAACGGTGCTGATTAGGCGTATGCTAATCTAATACATAAAATTCATATGTCTCCGTGTTTGTCACCAAACTACTCCAAAACGGCTGAACCAATGTCAATGAAACTTTTCATTCACATTTAGTAGGTCTGAGAATAGGTTTTATACTCCTAAGAGATAAGGGTTCAAATCCTAATATTTTATTTTTATTCGATCAATTAGAAATTTTCTAGTAATAGTTATTATGTCAAAATAATAATTAATATGGTTTGTTGATGGCTCCAATTATACAGGAGGTTTAGGTCCGTTATTATCATTATGTTTACCCTAACAGTGTTTATTTTTTGTTGCACATTTATTAAATAATATCCCACCAAAAACATTTTCATGTAAAATGTTGCCAAGACGAACCCATATGACTCGCACTGTCAAAAAGTTATCAGATCTCATGTAGAGCCAAGCTTCTAACACTACACGCCCTAACTCTACAAGGCCTAACTTCACAAACTCTACACCTTAGTCAAAATATGTGGCTTGGCCGTTCGTTACTATTAGATCTATTGTATAACACAAAAGTAATGAACAGTGAATTGATTTTTCACCTTACGCCGATATGAATGTAGCGAAATGGCCAAGCCACATATTTTGACTAAGGTGTAGAGTTTGTGAAGTTAGGCCTTGTAGAGTTGGGTCGTGTAGTATTAGAAGCTTGGCTCTACATGAAATCTGATATCTTTTTGACAGTGCGAGTCATATGGGCTCGTCTTGGCAACATTTTACATGAAAATGTTTTTGGTGGGATATTATTTAATAAATGTGCAACAAAAAATAAACACTGTTAGGGTAAACATAATGATGATAACGGACCTGAACCTCCTGTATATCATAAGGATAAATATTTAAGGGGTTGAACAGTGATTGACAAACTATAGTTTAAATAAAAAACTAAAAAACACGCTTTTAAAGCACATCAAACTAAAAAGTGAAAAATAATTCATAATATAAGCTGAAAACTGTAATGAAAAAAAATACTGGTACTATTGTGAAAAAGCGTGGGGCGCTCTGTGCCATATTTGTCTATTGAGCAACCCAGCGTGGGTTTTACAATAATATAACATAAACATAAACGTTCACGCCGAATATCCCCGAAGGGGTTGGCAGAGGTACTACTACTTCTGAACATCACGTGACTTTGTCACCTGGTGTTCAGAGTACCCACGTTTTGCATGAACAGTGTACTCACGTGATAGGGGGCAGGCCTATCGCCGTTTTTGTACGAATACACTGTCACATGACTAAGTACAACTCAGCCATGTGGGTTTCCTCACAATGTTTTCCCTCACCGTTAACAACCGAGATAAATTAACCACACATATGTCTTTAGAAAAGACAAATTGGTGTAGGCCCAACCCGGGATTTGAAAACTAGACGCTTGCACGTCAACCGGTGTTCTACCCACTGAGCTATTACGTCGTCACGTTTCACAATAACACAATTTTTTTGTTTATTACCGGATTCAGCTTCTATTAGGAATTATTTTACACTTTTTAGTTTTATGTGCTTTAAAGGCGTGTTTTTTAGTTTTTTTATGTAAACTGAATTTTATTTTTAACTTTTTAGTACTGAATTATTTGAAATTATTTAATCCTGGCGACCCTAATCAGGATAGCGGAACGAACATATGAAATTATAATATTGTCCCTGATTCTCGATGGGTGTTCAAAATTTGAGTTCAATCGGTCCGTTTAATGTGGGTCAAAATCGAGTTTAAAGGAGTCGTTAACATACATACATACATACAGGTGAAGCTAATATAAGCGTGTTAATAAAAAGCTATATCTGAAAAATAACTTTACCCATGAGGGTGGTCCATTAGTATTTTACATTTCGCAAACATACATGCATACTTTGTTTCCAAACGATAATGAAACGATATGTTGAGTAGGTTAATATATCATTAACCCTGGGTCAATGTAGTGGTATCTTACTAGGACATCAACGCTACCGGACGTTCATGTCATCTACCCGAAACCGCTTTACGTGAATACCGTATTGACTAAGGTATATAGGTACCGATCAAGACTGATACTGAAAGTACTTAGGTGTTTTCAGATGTTTTAAACAATTTCTACCTCTTGCATAAATACTAACGAAATTATAATTACTTACTTACTTACACTCACGCCCGTTGTTCCTATTGGGATAGGCAGATACTATCAATCGCCACTTTGCACGATCCTGACAAATCTTTCTTGCTTCTGTCGCAGTCATCATTCTTCTCACATGCTCTTTTATTCTTTTCACGACGGACTTTCGCCTTCGTAGAAACGATTTCAATTTGGTTTTTAATGAGGCCTAAAGCGTGTGAATTCGCCATCTAGAGGCGCTAGTGTAGCGTGAGGTCTCCAAAATGGGACTTATCACTTAAATGCATAGATTTAGTATGCTGTGCTATGACGTATGGATTCTATATCTATGCTTTATTGGGTGGACCGCATAGGTATTATTTATTTCATTAAAATTTATTTTGAAGCATTACAAAATATTTAATTTTAAACATCCATGTTATGGCAAAAAAGAGTTACGGAACTAAGAAAAAGAGGATATATATCTCTTTGCCCTTTTTAACGTTCATCCATCCTCTCTATGTGCCTAAACCACATCAACATTCATATTATATCCCAAATAAAAGCAAATTCAGTGTTAAAGTCAGTTGAGAGTACGGATGTAGATAGATCCAGATCAAACCGTAACTTCATTCAAGTTAATTAAGACCTTTTCCGGTAAGCTTCTGTATGCGAAAGACACCGCTCATTAATCGATATAACCCAGTTTCCTAAGCCAAGACGCTACATTCACTGAAGTTGCTATGTGGTGTCGGTTTAAAATATCAATACCCAAATTGTTTCCATGGATGTTCCTAAGAGGCGACTTAGGGTAATAGGGCTTTTTAAGAGATTTTTGGCCGATGCCTCTATTTTGCAATCTTTTATCTGCTCAGCTTACAAAAGTGACTTAGGAATTTGTTACTCAGAAGCTCTGGCTACACCTTCTAGTGATTAATAGCGGTGCGTATATGTGTGTGTAATTTTCTTGTATCATAAACTAAGGAAACATAATTCTAATCTATAAAAAAAAATAAAAAAATATGTGTGTTTAGTGCGGAATTCTCGCACTTATCTTTTACATTAGAACCTAAACATCGTCACCCAACTTTTTGTAGGTTAGTAGAGCTTTTGATTTCGCTTTTGTAATGAATGAAAGTCCTTAATGGTCGCAAAAACTTTGAGTGGCGGCAACTATACCCGTGTTTTCATTACTTGACATTTCTTGTCGACAAAAAAATTTATATTTGATTACGTACTATGGTTTACGCTAAGGACTAGAAAAAATATATATTGTAAGGTTATTTATTTGGATAAGACAAATTAAGCTATATTACACCCTATGTACTTTCTAGAGCAACCGTGATAGCCCAGTGGGTAGAACACTCGGTTATCGTGCAAACGACTAGTGTTCGAATCCTGGGTCGGGCCTACACCAATTTGTCTTTTCTAAAGACATATGTGTGGTTAATTTATCATGGTTGTTAACGGTGAGGGAAAACATCGTGAGGAAACCCACATGGATGAGTTGTACTTAGTCATGTGACAGTGTATTCGTACAAAACGGCGATAGGCCTGCCCCCTATCAAGTGAGTACACTGTCCATGCAAAACGTGGGTACCCTGAACACCAGGTGACAAAGTCACGTGATGTTCAGAAGTATTAGTACCTCTGCCAACCCCTTCGGGGATATTCGGCGTGAACGTTTATGTTTATGTTATGTTATGTTTATGTATTTTCTAAGACTTTCACGATTGCACATTACAATACAAACAACGATTAATTTTCTGATATTTAATCGCGTGTTCCCGTGACAATGATAACTGAAAAATATGGGCACTATAGTGAATAATGAATATACTTACTTACTCCGTTGGCTCAGTGACCCGAAATGAGTCTTGGGCTCAGACACAAGAAGTCGCCATTGGTCCCTATTCTAAGCGATCTCTTTCCAGTTGCCTGCCTGAAGTTTGCGCAGGTCCTTTGCGAGACCCATCACCAAGAATACTTTATTTTTAACATTTTCTCCCCTATCATCTTCCAAATGTGGCTGAGGAAATTCTCCCTCTGAAGCTCTAGCTACACGTTTTTGGGATTTACGTCGGTGTGTATATGTATTTATGTATGTATGTAAGAAAAAAACTCTTAAGCCACTTCGGGTACACACATAGGACGTGAATAATATGTCCTATTTTAAAATAGCAACCGTAATAGCCCAGTGGGTAGAACACTCGGTTATCGTGCAAAAGATTAGTGTTCAAATCCTGGGTCGGGACTACACCAATTTGTCTTTTCTAAAGACATATGTGTGGTTAATTTATCATGGTTGTTAACGGTGAGGGAAAACATCGTGAGGAAACCCACATGGATGAGTTGTACTTAGTCATGTGACAGTGTATTCGTACAAAACGGCGATAGGCCTGCCCCCTATCACGTGAGTACACTGTCAATGCAAAACGTGGGTACTCTGAACACCAGGTGACAAAGTCACGTGATGTTCAGAAGTATTAGTACCTCTGCCAACCCCTTCGGGGATATTCGGCGTGAAAGTTTATGCTTTATGCTTATTATTATTTTAAAATAAATAACGTTTTTATTTAAATATACAACTATAAATAAACACACTTAATGCCCAAAATTATGAGACATGCCCATAATTGTATTAATTACATGCCATGCGTGTTCCGCCACAGATGTTGAGAAAATATGAATTGTTCAGTAATGTTCAAAATTTAATTAAGTTAACAAGTCATTTACGAATTCATCAGCCAGATAATTTCAGTTGAAATCAAACAATATTTAGTTAAATTAATATTATTGTAAAACCATTAATAGTAAATGTCGCAAACATTCAGAAAACATAAAAGATTGTTGCGGACTTTATGCAGCGCCAGTTTTTACGAAAAATATTTCAATATGAAATTAATATATTACAACATAATTTTACAAGTCAAAAGCTATTTATATCTATAATGATTTAAATAACTTTGTAGTGTCTGCTTCGAATAGCACTACTCCATAATTATCCGCGGTTTCATAAAAGGCGACTTAGCTATTCTATTTTAGGTATTTTAGTGGCTGGAGACGAATAATTGCATTGACCACCCTTTATTTTTAAATTTTTCGTCACTCAAATTTCAAAAAGTTACTTAGAACATACATATATATACTCACGGCTATAAATCCCTAGAAGGGTTAGCCAGAGCTAGAGAATTGGAAAAGATGGTGAAATAAAGGTTACTAATAAATAAAGAATAAATATAAGAAAGAAAAAAAAAATTCTTTCCTTTATTTATGCTTTGTTTATTAGTAATAATCCCCACATGAGGTTTTCATGAACAAAAAGATTTAAGTTATGAAATAAAGGTTGTTGGTGATGGGTCTCCAACCGCATCGCTCAAAAATCCCTTAAAAGCCCCAATACCGTTAGTCGCCTCTTACGTACACCTACCAGAAGAAAGGGGTAGTGCTATTCTAAGCTGACATTACACAGCAATTTAGTAAGAACATCCTGATAATTTAAAAATTATGATGTTCACGTTCTTCTGAGAGAAGATAAAGTCGTCTGTTCTGTAAGCCACCGTAAAAAATAAATTTAAGGACCTAATACCACCATTATTCATTTAGTCCAAGTTCTGACTTAATCCTATAATGTAATGACAGCACATCACCCTACAGAAGAACACAAGTCTATTATTATTATATTGGGCATGACTTTTAGTTCCTCGCCTCTCCCATGGCCGAAACAGAAAATTAGAATTTTAAATGGGAGAGGCGGTATTCCCCGACAAAAGCACAGTCGGTCGGGGTCAGGGAGTCAGGTTCAAGAACCGACGGACGATCCGAGCCGTATCGAGCAGCACCGCTTTCTGCATTTGTGCTGGAACCGACACGCCACAGAAATCCAACCGCCTCAAGTTGGTCGCGAGGCTGGTTGGAATTAACCCGTTCGCGGACAAAACAATTGGGATTATTTCTGTCGAAGTCACACCCCACATGTCGGTGATCTCGTGAGCCAGATCGAGATATTTCCGACGCTTCTCGGTTTCGGCTTTCACGAGACCCTCGTCATGAGGGATAGTGACATCCACTAGAAATACCCTCGACTGCGACCGATCCCATACCACGATATCAGGCTTATTCGCTAGAATAGTCCTGTCCGTGATAACGGATCGGTCCCAATAGATTTTGGCACGGTCGTTTTGTAGGATTGGCTCCGGCAGATACTTGTAATACGGCAGCCTCTGTTGCAAGAGTCCGTATTTCAGAGCGAGCTCCTGATGCAGGATTTTGGCTGCTTGGTTGTGTCTGTGCAAGTACTCAGGGTTAGCAAGAGCCGAACAACCGGAAATAACATGCCTAAGTGACTCTCCGGGACGGCCACATGCTCGACAGATGTCTGTGGTACCGTCCTTTAGGATGTATTTCCGATAGTTCCGCGTCTTGATAACCTGGTCTTGTATTGCACAGACAAAACCTTCGGTTTCCCCAAAGAGGTCCCCGAAACGCAGCCAATGCAGGGAGGCTTTACGGTCCACGAAAGGTTCGTGAAGTACCTTGTAAAACCTCCCGTGCAGCTCCTTCTCTTTCCATACGGACTCCCGATCCGAGGTGCTAAGTACCTCCGGGGTTCGCCAATCCTGTGAGGCCAACGATAAGGGAGTCAGTCCTTTATCACTAGCGACCACCTCTCCCCGAATACTATCATCCGTCATCGTCAAAAAATAGTTTCTGAGGTTGCATACCTCGCGGTTGTGCATGGTTTTGGCACTCAAGAGGCCTCGACCACCACACTTCCGCGGGATATACAATCTCATAACCGACGATCTCGGATGATGCATTCGATGAGAGGTCATCGTCGTGCGGACTCGTCTGTCCAGAGCGTCTAGTTCGGACTGAGTCCATCTGAGCACGCCAAACGTGTACATCAGTACAGGCATGACCCAGGATTATTATTATTATATTATTAATTTGTCTCCTCTAAGTAAAAAATATATTTTTAACTGAATCGAGAAAGTTTTGATCCGATATTGAAACTTCATAATTTAATTTACAGAAGCAGCTATATCAATAAGCAATAAGATCATATGAGAGCTACACAACCGCAATAAGAGCGTGTAAGAATGATAAATGTGAGGGAAGCAAAAAACTTAGGACTGACAAACATTTTCTGGAATCATCCCAATAGATAGACTGTGCCTACCTCAATAATGGCGTGATAAGTAAGTGTATTTCAATTCTGACGATGGTACACAACCAAAAATAAATCAAACTTAGCAATTCATAATGCCGTCAAATTTAATTTAACTCATATTAAATGTGACATGTACTAAAAACAGAGATTATGTGGGTGTCAGCACTAATTAATATCCTCCCGTAGGCGTCATATGAGGCGATAAAGAGCATAGAACTTTAAAGTGAAAGATAGGTGATGCAGATGGAAATCATTTACTTACTTATCAATCATATCAATATATTTTATGTTAAAATGAAAATTGGGTGATGTGGCTAGACCCATCACTTTATTTATTTTAAAATATTTTCCCCATGCCACTTTTTAAGCGGATGAGAAATTAAAATTCTGAATCACTGGCTAACCCTTGTTGGATTTATAGTAGGGAGTTTTTCATAATAGACAAAACTCGTTTTCTGAAGTCGGTTAAAACTAAAATAGTTGAAGTGGTTCTTCAAAATAATGATCAGAGTTTCCACAAGACTGAATTCAAGTATGGATTGCTGAACAAATTTTATGGCATTATTATATAAACCTACATTTTTACTTGCTAGTCTCATTATATTGCCTGTCGGTAAAAGATCGATGGACCTTGAAATCTTTAAGTCCACTGCTTCTTTGACGACGACCGTGGCCGAGAGGATAGGATATTACATACATACATACATACATATACTCACGGCTATATTTCCCTAGAAGGGGTAACCAGAGCTAAGGAATTATAAATTCCTCAGCCACTTTTGGAAGTTGAGTGGGGAAAAGATGGTAAAAATAAAGGTTTTTGGTGATGGGTCTCCAACCGCATCGCCCAAAAATCCAGGATATTAATTTTATAGAATAGTGTTCAAAAGTCAAAAAAAAGTCAAAATTCAAAAAGTTTATTCTTCAAAATTAATTTAAAAACTAACATTTTTTGAACGTCAATTTTTTTTAAATTTATCATTAGTCCGTTGCTTTGGAAGGTGTTCGTAAAGAGAAGTAGCAACAAAGAAACTCTTTACATTCACATTTTTTAATTTTTTTAAAACATGGTTTATACAATTTCAGTTTATTAACATGTTTTTACTTTATAAAAGATTTTCTATGCGACAAAAACAAACGCTAGTTTGAAATAATAAAAATAATTGTCCATCACAAAAAACCAATCACATAACATGAGAAGAAAAATCCTCACCAGACAATTATTCCTGGGAATAACGAGGGAAGATTTATAGCTTTACGGACACGGTCATGAGCGCGTTGGGTTCTTGTCGTTTAAAAAATCTTGAACACTGTAATAAGATTTCTTTAAGAACATGGTTTCAATTGCCTTTTTAAAAGATGCCACAGGCAATTCCAATATGTCAGAAGGAAGTTTGTTGAACATTTGGAGGGATAGTACCCATAAAGGAGTTACTTACTTTATTAAGTCTCCACTTCGGTACGTTAAGTTTGTCCTTATTTCGAGTGTTAACAGTATGCCTATCACTAACTTTACTAAATTGGCCTATATTCTTTTTAGCATACATTAAATTCTCAAATATGTATTGGCAAGGGACAGTTAAAATGCCAATGTCTTTAAATTTTTCACGCAACGAATATCTCGACCTCAACATGTAAATAGATCGGATAGCTCGCTTTTGTAAGACGAAAACTTTATGAACATAATAAAATACCGTACGACATAATACTATGAAAATAACTGAAATACACAATGCGAGCTGTTTCTATGTCTGCTATTTCTCTAATCTTAAGCACGGCATACGCTGCTGAGCTCAGCCTTTTAGAAAGTGTTAGTATATGGGGTCCCCATTGCAACTTAGAATCGATTATTATCCCTAGGAATTTTGTCTCTTTCACTAATTCTACTTTTTCACTATCAATAACAATATTGTTATCAACTGGCCTAAAATTCGGTAAAGTGAATTTAATACATTTAGTTTTTTTGGCATTTAGAACCAGGTTCTTTACAGTAAACCAATGCAATACCAGCTTTATTTACGTCGTCAAGAGATGTAGAGGATCTCGCTACATTAAATATTAAAGATGTGTCATCTGCAAACATAACTATCTCAGAATACTTTTGTACCATAAATGGTAAATCATTAATGTAAATCAGAAACATTAATGGGCCAAGTATAGAACCTTGAGGAACGCCCATCTCTATTTCCGATCCTTCCGATGTGGTTCCATTAATATCAACCTTTAAAGTTTTTTATTAAGATATGATGCCATCAATTTCAGTGCTTGCTCGTTAAAACCGTAATATTTAAGTTTAATCAACGCTATTTCTTTTTTTATACGATCAAATGCTTTTGTGAGGTCACAGAATATACCTAACGCATCCCGGGAGTTTTTCCCTGAATTAAAAATATGTTTCATTAGTGACACTCCGGCATCTACAGTAGACCTACCTTTCTTTGGTGAAACCATATTGCTCGTCATGGAATATATTATGTTTGTTGAAATATGAAAGCATTTGGTTGGACATGATTTTCTCAAAAACTTTACTGAGAACTGGTAAAATAGAAATAGGCCTATAATTGGTAAAGTCCTGACTATATTCTGATTTATATAGTGGGATGAGCCTACTTAACTTCATACAGTCTGGAAATTCTCCTATATCTATACATTTATTAAAAAGTATCGTTAAATGGTGTAACGTTACTTCTCACTCCTTGGATGCTATAGCTACCTAGAAGCCAGAAGTAACTAAAAGAAGAAAGAAAGAAACGGAAGGATAGAAAATAAATGGAAGATATATGGGTGATTCTACCGTGGAGTAGGAAAATAAAAACAAAAATAAAAATCTATTTTTTCTTTATTTTGTCGTATTATAATTATCATTAAACCTATAGGACCTGAAGTATCACAATGATTGAGATCAATATTACTAATTAAATCGAAAATAACACTTTTCACGTTTTAACCTTTAGACAGGAGTGAACACAAAGTCGACAGGAAAGACATTAGAGTGATTTAGACTATGTTTTATAAAAATCTGACATAAAATACACTTCTACAAATATAAACTCAAAGTCATAATACTAAAAATCGTTAACAAAAATAAAAAATATTCAAAAAAGTAGCATTTTTATAAAAAGAAAAAGTTGTCGACAGAAAATCACGTCACTTTTGTCGACAGATCAAAATATCCACTCGTCACTTGAACTTGATTGCAAACGAATGCATTTTTGGCATGTTTGTGAAGTATTCAGAAGTAGTGAAGTGACGTTTCTATTCTCCATCAAAGGCTGCCGCAAGCTTGCGCTGTCACATTCTTCGTCGGACTCATCACTTCCATAGCACATTTTATAGAAGTATCTCTTTTGATAATATGGTGATGGTGTTTCATTTGGTGATGGAGGTCCTGTTTGTAGATTTTGCGGGCGAAGATATGTTTTTCGTCGCAATTCTGGTGAGACTAGTGAGATGCAACGGTTTTCGTTGGGTGACGGAAATTTTGCTTTTGGCCTCTTATTGCCTCTGGAAACTAATTTTCTAATCTTAGTAATTACGTTATATCATCCGAACACAAAAATATCTAGTCCATAGAATGACCCATATATATCAATGGGCAGCGATTATATTTATTATTCTGTTTATGACGAAAACTGACATTCCTGTTATGTCTATAGTTTTAAATTTTTTAATTATATCATTACTGTCAACATACTTAAAAGAAAACTGTGCTGTTATTTTGGTAACATTTTGTTCCAACAACTCAAGAGCTTTTTGGGGACATGAATTTAATTTCTCTGTTGTCTGAGTGGGGGTATTTATAAAATGATTTTCAAAAATGTCAGCAATTTGTGATCTTGACTGTATCAGTTCATTATCTAGTAATAAATTGAGATTAAAATGATTTTCAAAAATGTCAGCAATTTGTGATCTTGACTGTATCAGTTCATTATCTAGTAATAAATTGAGATCACGTGGGGACTTTAGTTTTCCAGTTTCACTGTTAATTATTTTCCAGACAGTCTTACTCTTGTTAGAAGAATTCTTAATTTTATGTTTTATGCATCTAGATTTAGCTTCACCACAAACTTTTTTGAAAATTTTTGAATAATTTCTGACATAAATAATAAAATCTTTGTTGAAGTTATAGGACTTTTCTCTATAAATGTTATATAGGTGATCTCTACTTATTCTAATTCCAGCGGTGGCCCATTCAGCAAAAGAGCATTTTGTATTACACAGTCTTACCTTAGTTTTAAAGATTTTGTTGAATTCTGTTTTTAGCTCATTAATGAATGAAAGACGATTCTCTAATGATTCACTGCTTCTCATTGGGGGGCTGATGCTAGACCTAATATTATTTTCAAATAAGCTAAGTTTTTTTTCAGTTATCTGTCTACATACTATTGACATTTTCTTTTCAATGGTAAATTCTAAATTTATAAATTGACCCTTGTGGTCTGAGGTAATGCAATCAAAAAGGAAGTGACCGGAGTAATCACAATTGCAATAAATATTATCTAAACATGTTGCAGAGGTCGAGGTAATTCGGGTTGGCTCATCAAATACATTTAGAATAATAAATGATTGAAAAAATGTTAATATTCTCTCCTTTACTAGACCCTCACCCAACAAGTCAACATTGAAATCCCCACAAACTACAACCTCTCTGGAGCTGCGGGAAGCCATCCCCAAAGCATCTTCCATCGCTGCTTCAAAGATGTCATAGTTACCTTTGGGTGGGCGATATACACACAAAATTATATACTTGTTCAATTCAATGCATGAGATTTCTACATGTTGTTCAACAGAGAGTCTACAGATGTCCTTTCTTTCTTTAAATTTAATGTCTACATATAATAGTATCATACTACCCCCACACATTATGGACACTCTGTTAAAACAACTGCCCACTGTATAATTCTTTAAACTAAATTTCATTTTTTCTGCTTTTAACCAGTGTTCTGTTAAACAAAGTATTTTGGCATTGTACTTATTAATGAATAACTCTAATTCTAATAGTTTGCAGGAAAGGCTCTGTATGTTCTGATAAACTAGTGAAATGAATGCCTTTTCCTTTGTCTTACTACAGATACATTAGTACATGTACTAATAACTGCATCCAAGTCAGTTGAAATAGTTATGTTATTCAAATTAATAACACACAAACTTAGTATCCTCCAGACACCGTAGTCAGTACAAAATCGGTTCGGCAAAATGGTCCAATAATCCCCCCGCTCTCACTGCACTTCACGCCCCGCAATGTTGCAAGCTTTAACCCATCGCCAGTCTGCAAATGTATATTTTCTACCAAACTCCTATTAATTTCTACCAAACTTCTTATAATTATTTAATATGTTCTTTTTCTATATTTGAGAAAAAAAACATGAAATATTTAATGCTTTTAAATGATAAGATAATAAAAAAAAATTAAAAATAAATCAACAGCTTTAATAGTTTGTTAACTTATTAGTAAAATTAAATTTTCTGAAATATCAAAATGTTCTTTTGTTATATTTGAACATAATCGTGAATTATTTAACGCTTCTAAATAATAAGATGGATAATAAAAAACACTAATGTTGTCAGGTTTATGGCATTCGTAGTTGAATTACAGCTAAGAACTCCAATATCTTCAAGAGCTATGCAATTGCCTTGATCCGAAGCTTTTATCCCTAAATTGCAGAATACTTTGCGGTATATACCCTTAAATTGTTTTGCATTTGGTTTGTCGTTCAATCCACCATGCATAGCGTATATAAAAACAGTAATAACTTTCAGATACAAAATATTATAAAAACTATTAATATTTAGACACATACATAATATTTAAATACAATTAACTAGCTCTTCACCCGCGTCTTCTTTCACGTAGGTACACATATATCACTGCTTATCCTTTTTCGAATTTATCGTATTTAGATGTATAATTTATATACCTTCAAAGTTTCATCCAAATTCCTTTAGTAGATTTTGTCTGAAAGCGTAACAATCACATCCACACAAACTTTCACAATTATAATATTATAGTAAGATACATATTTATATGTATAATATTACGCATATACAGATAGGTATATACTTCAAATATAGTACAAATAAACCTTCGTGGGTATCTTTTACAAGTCTTCTGATTCCAGATTTAGTTAAATCAAAATATTTTTCTTCAAAATGCTCGGAGCAAATGCGTGAGCTTGAGGTGGGTTTCCAATACTCATAAATTTTAGCTTTTTGTATAATTCTTACCCACGGAGCTCGCCTGCTTTCGTCTGCAGGAAATCTAAAATACCCAAAAGTACTTATTTTTCACCATTTAGAATTTCTACCTAAACATAATATTCTTATGTTGAAAATGGTAGAAAATACAAAGTTATACGCTTGCAACACTGACATGGCGGCGTAAAAAAATTCGTAATTTAAACAAAATTAAATTGCTTTCAATCATCGAAAGTAAGTGGAAAATAACAATAGTAACCGGTGAAATGTGATTCCCAGTCCTTTAGCTTTGATATTTACTCTATTTAGACAAGATGGAAGTACGTAAGTCGTCATTATGAATTTTTTTGTGGAGCTGTTTTGGCTTGTCACTTTCAAAGCTTCTAACCGACTGAGTGCGGGTGCGTTGCGTTGGTATGCAAGAGAAACCAATGAAATAGGACTATCGATGCGGCCGTGAGCGGATTCTGGGTACTCTTTATTCTATGTAATAACATTATTGTATATAATATTACTAGCTAGTAACATAGCTAGACGTTTTTTAGAATGGTTTCTTAATATAGTTATTTATGTTAAAATTAACAATTCTTTGCCTATATCCCAAGGTCAAATTATATAATGTTCAGGATGGTGGTCAGCGTAATATCAAGGACTACCCACTTGATCACTGACGGACGACGTCCGTGGCCGAGTGGATTGGTGTCTAGCTTCTCGGTCCGGAGTTGCAGGTTCGATTCCCGCTTAAACAACATTTATGTGACGAGCATAAATGATTCTTTCTTAGCCTTGGATGTTATTATATGTGTATTTATAATATTAAATATATCGTTTAATTAGTATGACCGTGATAGCCCAGTGGGTAGAACACTCGGTTATCGTGCAAACGACTAGTGTTCAAATCCTGGGTCGGGCCTACACCAATTTGTCTTTTCTAAAGACATATGTGTGGTTAATTTATCATGGTTGTTAACGGTGAGGGGAAACATCGTGAGGAAACCCACATGGCTGAGTTGTACTTAGTCATGTGACAGTATATTCGTACAAAACGGCGATAGGCCTGCCCCCTATCACGTGAGTACACTGTCCATGCAAAACGTGGGTACTCTGAACACCAGGCGACAAAGTCACGTGATGTTCCGAAGTATTAGTACCTCTGCCAACCCCTTCGGGGATATTCGGCGTGAACGTTTATGTTTATGTTATGTTATGTATGTTATGTTATGTTCAGTTAGTATTCTAAAATACAAGTGATTAAGTTTTACTTAGTCTGGGGCTAACTTAATCTGTGTAATATATATTCGTATATATATTATTATTTTTTAGTGAACATAGGCGTGAGCTCGAACATTCAGTCGGGCCTACGCCAATGTGTCTTTTCTAAATCGGACCTTACCGCTCGGGCGCGGCCTCGGACGGCTGTTTCGAGAATGCAAAGAAAAAAGGGGCCTCATTTTAACCACAGATAATATAATGTTTAACTTTACCATATAAGTTATCTGCTAGTGAATGTCTATATAGCCAAGTAAAAATTAGTTCGGTATCCATTTCACTGTTGAGACCGTCTCATATTACGTACAAACAGACCGAAAGACAAAAATATCTTAAATATTTTTCACCGTATAAAAGTAGTAATATGTCTCAGGATCAATAACTCTGCGTTTAACTTTATGTTAATTAGGTAAATCGAGATACCAAAAACATATAATAAAACAAACCAAATAAAAAAAGTTCTTTTATTATTTTCATTAAACATAGGCAGTGAGTGAACTTACAATTTCAGGCTCAAATACGGTTAATAAACGTACATAGAACCACAGATAATATAATACTATACTAGTATAGAACTAACGTGCATAGAACAAACCTTAATCAATGCATTACAACACGCATCCATTACTTATATGCAACTGAGAGATTATTAAACATGATTAATTAAAAAGTCTCTGATGATTTGAACGAAGCTTTATCCCAAATTCCAGTAAAAATAAACATTAAAATTTACACATAACAATTATATCTCTTATGAAAGCCATAAAACATGTAGGCTCTCAATTATTTCAAAATCATGAAAAAACATGTTTTTATTTATTTGAATTATAAAGAATTAAAATAACTATAAAAAATTTGAATTAATACTAAGATCTATGTGAATGTGAAAATAAAGGAATATAATAATTGATGGTTATTTTGAATATAGTCAGTTCCGTTAAAATTAATTTGTATTTGTTATATGAAATATTACTTTACCAATACTAATAATAATAAGTTTCTTCGCTTAATTTCGCTAAATACCTGCAGTCTTCATGCAACATGCACTGTGCACCGCCCGCCCTCCCACTTACAAGAAATCGTAAAGCAGACAATGCATCACACACACACCGGAATTCAGCGAAGAAACTTATTAATATTATTTAAATCTTTTTGTTCATGAAAACCTCATGTGGGGATTATTACTAATAAATATAGAATAAATAAAGGAAAGAAAAATTTGGACACAGGCGGGAAATTATTTATTTATTAGTAATAATCCCCACATGAGGTTTTTATGAACAAAAAGATTTAAATTATGTGATAGTTAGGCGTTGTCGACATTTGCATTCTATCTGAAAAGATGGACAAATGGCCTTCCGAATTAGTTAAAATTCGGAGGTAGGAAACGCAAACACTACTTAAACGTGTAAAAGAAATTAATGATAGAAGAATTTCGCGCTGGCAGCCATTGACAGGGTGGTGGCTCAATTGGCAGAGCGTCGGGGCGTATACCCGAGGCCGCGGGTTCGTTTCCCGCCTGTGTCGAAATTTTTCTTTCCTTTATTTATTTATTATTAATATTAGCATTGCTATGGATTTCCGCAAAGTAACGCCTGATTCAATCCAATATATTATTTTACCATTTAATCAAAAACGAATTTGAAAAATCTGAGAGAAGACACTATTAAAATATTCCAAAACTAACTGGGTTTACGAATTTTATCGTGGTACAATCAAACATCTCCATCACACTATTGCTTGTTATATCAAATACCAAAAAAAAACATGCATTGTTCGAATTATATCTAATATCTATTAATATTATAAATGTGAAAGTTTAGATGTTTGGATGCTTGTGTGTTTGAGGTAAAAAGGCTTCTCAATTACAGAATGTATATGAATAAAATTTAGCAGAATGCTAGATAATGTCCCAAATTATAACATAGGATACTTTTTATCCCAGAAAAAAATTACCAATAAAATATCCACGCCTGATTGAACTCAGAGTACCGGAAAAAACACCTAAAGTTTGGTATAAGCAAAATTTACAGTACAAAGTCTGTCGGATCAGTTAGTATAATATAAAATACAATTACATTCACAGAGCTCAATAAGCTAACTCATTTTTTACTTTCTTTTATTACATATATTACATACATACATACATTATATTGCGATATAAAGCACAACTATAAGAATTTCGAATCACGATTTCCCGCGTGATTTTTTTTCCGGGATAAAAAGTACCCTTTTATTTAATCTAGATTACTAACTATACGTGCGTAAAATTGAAAACAATCGGTTCAGTAGTTACGGCGTAAAATCAGAATCAAACTCACTGTCCGGTATATAATATTAGCAAAAATTATTATCATTTAATATTGTCAATTCATCAATGTAAATTTGTAATACATTTTAGGTGTACAATTTCGTAGTATCAATTCAACCATAAACTATTACATTAATTTAACAACTTTTATTTATATAAATGCCAATGGTATAGGCAGCATGGCAGTACATGCAATCACAAAACAATGTTGCCCAAATTTCCAACACGAACTTGGAAGTTTATTCAATAAGGAAGTTGATCAACAAATCCCAAAGGCAATACACACAATCACACATCGACACAACTTCCCATTACAACGCAAATCTAGCTCCCCTAATTCACATAACATGCGATAATTCTACGTATTAAATCGTGAACACAATCACAACACAACAAACTGTTACAACTTAATCTTACGGTAGATGTTTGCGGATATCATGAACAAGTAAGTTTCTCAAGTAATTATCATCAGTGGCAAAACACTCGACTATATCAAAATGATCCATGTCGTCCTTTATTTCCAGGAACATGTTTTGCATCAAACATTGGTTCAGAAGATATTCGTAGAACTCTCTAGATTGTTTTTTGAATGTAGGACTGTCGTTTTCGCCGGCTAGGATGTACAGTCGCACTGAGCGCTGGAGGTGGGTGAAAGAGTCAAATATTGGGGACAAAGCGGGGGCCCACTCTCGGGGTAACTGTACGTTATCGTTGACCGAAGTATTGACCAGCTCACAGAGGTCATAGACTCCAGAAATCAAAAAGGCTCCTTGCAATTTCTTTGCTCCCGGTGTTTGCTCCAAGAAGTCGGCGTCCGAAAGGAGTTTCGCTACCAAGTGGGCACCGGCTGAGTGGCCCGCGAAATAGACGCCTCTGAAAACATTAAAAAAGAACTTGTTTTACTTTTTAGTCTCTTATCATGTTATAATAGGATAGAACCATTACTCTAAGCTGCCAATACCGAAAATGTTATATTATTTTAGATAAAGTAGTCAAATTTAATAATTCCAATATTAATAATAAATGGAAAGCCTTGCCACACAAACGCAAGTTTAAAATAAAATGAAAGCAAAACAATAAATTATGTCTGTCGAAATATAGATTCTGTTAATCAAATCACCAATTAATTTCCAGTCAGCGACCTTAAGACTAGCAGTGAATTTAATTATATTTTTTGACAATTCATTTACAAGTGTTCAAAGTAGCGGAGAGACAGGTTATTAAAATATTAATTAAGTTTTAGTCATTTTGCTCATATCAATTGAAATAAGAAGACAAGAAATTAAACCATCAAGTGGGAATTTCTCGAGTCATCTTTTTATGAATATAATTTATGAAGATCATTAGCTCCGAGGAAAATCATATGTGAAAAAACCTTAAAAGTTATATTTAAACACGTGACAATACAGCCGTAGAAAGTTGGAGGTGCGATATGGTTGCCTATTCACGTTGTTACGCTATCGAGGCAAAAAGTTTTTTTCTGAACACTGGGTAAAAATATCCTACTCCAGGAGAATAAAGGCGTGAATGTTTTGTCTGTTTATATTTTACGATTAAAATTTAGTAAAAGGTAAAATAATAAAATAAAGGTAAAAGAAAAAGTTATATCTTTTTGAAATGGGCTTAAGCAACTTTTCAAATATAGATATGACGACGTACGTGGTCGAGTGGATAGGTGGCTAGCTTCATGATGCGGAGGTTGCGAGTTCGATCCCCACTGAGAGCAATATCTATGTGATTATCATAAATGTTTGTTCCTTAGTCTTGGATTTTATTTATATGTGTAATATATCATATTAAATATATCGTGGAATTGGTATCCCATAATACAAGTCTTACTTAGTTTGGGATCTTGTTTAAAAATAATCTTGCCTCCAAGAAAAGATCGGCAGAAGTAGGAAGCATGTTTGTTGTAAAAGTAGCAAGTGCTAGTTCTAAATAAATTAAATTATATAAGTAAACTGGGTACTGGTATTGTCGGCTTAGAATAGCACTGACCCATTTATTCCTCTGATATCGTGCATGTGGTTGGAGACCCATCACCAACCATCATTTATTTCTTTATCTTTCAATAGTTCCGCACTGAATTTCCAAAAGTTGGAAAATGATTTGTGATTCTAATTCTCTAGCTACACCTTTTTAGGAAATTTTGAACCGTGTCTAATGTACGTATGTAAATAAAACTTCATCAAATCACCTTGAATTCATCTTGTTAGCGTATTCGAACACAAATTTAGCTGCTGTGCGAATCTGATGTATGATCTCCGGAAGGGTGACGGACGGACAGAGATCGTAGCCGACGACGATGGTCTTAACTTTGGACCGGTACAGCGGTACTGCCGGGTACCTGGACAATTCCCGGGACAGTTCCTGCCAATATCCGCCATGCACGAACACCAGAATTGGGGCATCTGGAAATTAAACAATATATGAGATCCCTCAGAAAAGTGTGTAATGTAAGGTTATTTGATCGTGTGAGGAATGATGTGATTCGTGAAAGGTGTGGTGTAAAAGATGATATTGTAAGAAAGATAGAAAAAGGAATGTTGAGATGGTTTGGGCACATAGAGAGGATGGATGACAGTAAATTGGTGAAAGAGATATATAGAGCCAATGTGGAAGGTAATGTTAGTAGAGGACGACCTCGGAGGACACATTTGGATCAAATAGAAAATGTGCTCAAAAAGGCAGGTGTCCGCAGTATGAAGAATAAAAGAGCATGTATGAAAAGATTGATGGATGTAAACGAAGCCAGAGAGGTTTGCCAGGATCGTACAAAGTGGCGATTGATAGTCTCTGCCTACCCCAATGGGAACTAACGGCGTGAGAATATGTATGTATGTATGTATGTATGTTCATATGTTACGAGTAAAGTTCGAGAAAATATAAGTGAAGTTAGTTTGTAACATGAATATATATAGCATATCGAAACTCTTCCCGTGTATGTCGTACGAGGCAACTAATATAACCAACCAACTTACCAAAGTCGAATCGCAACCGAAAAGGGGAATTTTCTAAAAATCATGAAACCTCAGTAAAAACTGAAAAGATGATACGCGCTGAAACTAAATTTATTTGTACATTTTGTCTCATCAGTAAATGCTAAATTCGGTTCAGATTTAGTTCGGAGAATGATTAATAATGTAGCGATACTGTTGCATTCGGTTGGCTATTGTCTTTCTACTTGTAAATAATTAAACATAACAAGTCCTCACATACAAAATTTTGGTTATAATAGTTGGCTGTATTTATGGGGTTTTGACATCAAGAAGTCCGCAGGATCATTTTTGGTTGGAAAAATAATAAAAAAACGCAGAAAAAAACTGATATTATACTAACGTACAAAAGAAAAGGTAATTACCATATTCATTAACTTAACAAAAGCGAGCTTACAAAAATGTTAACACAAAAATAAGTTTAATTCGAAAAGCGTTCGTTCAAACGAAAAGAAGTGGAAAATGTCGGGTAAACTGTATGAAAAGAAAGTTTCGAACTGTTCATTACGCTAAGTAAACGGTTGAATTGAAAGTGTTTAGCTCAAATAACTAAAATGTTTATTGCTCTGCTCGAGCTTCAGAAAGCCAAATTAAGCACTAAAAAAGCCTTTACAGAGAACCGCCTTTGAAGAGGCGAGAGTCAAAATGTATTAACACAGTGATTTTTTCGTACCGTTTCTACACATAATTCATAAATAAAAGATGTTATTAAAGGAAAGAAAAATTTCGACACTGGCGGGGTTCGAACCCGCGACCTTCGGGTATACGCCCCCGTCGCTCTGCCAACTGAGCTACAGTGTCAGTTATTTTTCTTTCCTTTAATAACATCTTTTATTTATGAGTAATAATCCCCACATGAGGAATTCATGTCAAAAAACATTAAATTATCTACACATAATGTTAGTGCTTATCTTTACTTGGTAAAAGACCAGGGTTTCGATTACAGCTGACATAAAAATATACTGATACTGTTATTACTTTAATATCTGTTACACCAAACATAATATCATATTATAATAATATTGTTAAAAATATTACGTTTGTATGTCCGTAGGTACTCTAGGTCTAGGTAGTCTAGGTCAGGCGAGTCGGTTCAAGAATTATCTTTTACGCATTAGCGTAGCGGGTTCGAACCTCATTGAGGACAATCATTTATGTAATGAATGTTCCTTTCTTTATCTTGATTTCTCATATGTGTATTGCATATTATTAATTACATCATAATAGGATAATACCCTTAGCACAAGTAATTACTTAAATTGATTTGTGTACTATGTCCTGTATTTTGTTTCAAATATTGCATTTCATGAACAATGTTAATATTAAAAAAAACATAGAGGCGAGGGTTAGAATCCTGTATCGGCCAGTGTATCTTTTCTAAAGTCATACATGTGGTTAATTTATAATGGTCGGTAACGGTGAGGGAAAACATCGTGAGGAAACCCGCATGGCAAAGTTGTAATTAGTGATGTAAAGAAAGAAAAAATAATATGTAAATGTAGAATGATGTGACAGAGTATACACACGAAAATGGCGACAAGCTTGCCCCGTTTAATTTTACTGCACTGTCTATGCAAAACATGCGTAGTCCAAACACCAGGCGACATTAACGTCACGTGATGAAGTATTACTACCACTACCAGCTCCTTTGGGAATATTCGGCAAGAACGTTTAGAATTGAATAAAGTAGGGAACCCCAAAATATGTTTTTTTGTGCGTTATGAATTGTTATGAAGATTAGTCATTTAGTCACTATCTAAATAAAATATCAATCAAAGGTTATAAAATCATAGATTAAAAGACGTTAGATAGGTCATTTACGAGGAAACCGGCGCTTTCGAGTGGCACCGATTGCGGCAGATGAACGCACACCACTAGAAATATATCCAAACAACACACCAAGAAATACATTTGAAATATATGCGAGATAGCACATCTTAAAGCAAGCGCTAAAAAGAGATAAACATATTATCTCTGTACCGTCGTGAAATATGACACTAAGACGACCGTTTGACGATGAATAATTAAGACCTATACACACGATTTATTATAAAATCGTTGTAAATTTATAATACTTACGAATGATAAGTAATCTCATCATTTTAGTAGGTTTTCTACTATAGTTTGTGCAAAATCTCATCACACACGACGGAATTCTCGATTATTTTGATAAACAAACACGCCAAAACCGGTGAACGATTGCGACGGCAGCTAGTGCGCGACTGAAGTCAGATGAGCCATCTAGCCTGTTTTTTAAGTGCCACTTATGAGCGCGCATGACTTATCTACGGTTTTTTATTAGTACATCTATGTTATAAAATCATTTTAAAGACAAGCTTGTTATCTCCAAAGGGACGCATGACGAAAATCCATCGAGACATCTAAAAAAGTGGAGTAAATGACAACAGGTGTCATTTAAAACGAATTTCTCAGGCTCCATCCAATATCCATTTAACTAGTACATCGTTAAAGCGCAGACCTACAAATTTTCAATTAATAATTCGTCGAACAGTGTCAATTACTCTATGTTAAATTAAATTGTGATACATTTACTTACGGGTATTAGTCAAAAGAGAAGTATTTGCTTCAGAATTAACGAATATTGAGTTATTTTCTTTGAGTCAGTTCCTTACTAAACCTTAGACCTTATTAATATACTAGTGGATCGTCCCAGCTTCGCGCGGGTAGCGTTGTTTTTTTTTAATATCTGAGGTTTCTTTCTTCAGTCACTGCTCAAGCATTGTGAAATTCAGCGCAATGCTTTCAATTTATTAAATTTATAGCACTCCCTAAACAGTGTAGTTTGGTGATTTTGAATGCGCTTTAATGAACGGTTCAGTATTTCCGTTTAATAGCAAATTTTGGAATAAAACGCTATGAAGTATTTATAAAAATCTAAAAAATAAATCATTACGTGATGTAGGATGCAACTACTGGCGACATCTAGTATGTTATATGTAAATTAGTAAATATTTGATTTTGGTCACGGGCGCGATGGCTTATTTTATGTATAATTTCGGTGTTTCTCTACCGATTTGTATGATTTTTTTTTATTGAATAGGTAATAATGTTACCTTTTTTAAATTAGGGAAGAGTGAGAGGTTTACAAACGTAAGAGTAACAAATATAATCAGAATGTTCCGAACTGCTAAGCTATCAGGAATTACACGTGTTATTGTGAGTCAACCGTAAAAGATAGACATAAACTGTTGAGGATTTTTTTTTTTTGATAATTTTATGAAGAATATTTCCGTGATACATGATTTCTATGTAAATTTAACCATTAAGGCTGCACACGCGACGGAAGCTTAAAAAATGGAGTAACTTCTCCCGTTTTCCCCAAAATTTCCCAAAATTCCCCTTTACTACTCGGTTGGAAAGTATACGAAAACCTGCCCAGGAGTATGAAGAATAATAGTACCAAGTTTCGTTAAAATCCGTCGAGTAGTTTTTGTTTCCATAAGGAACATACAAACCGACAGACAGACAGACAGACAGACAGACAGACAGACAAAAATTTTACTGATTGCATTTTTGGCATCAGTATCGATCCCTAATCACAACCTGATAGTTATTTTGAAAATATATTTCATGTACAGAATTGACCTCTCTACAGATTTATTATAAGTATAGATAATATGCTATATTTTGACATATAAAGAGATACATAAAATGTGAAGGGCACTCCTAAGGGACACCACTACACAAATATAATACCCAACCCTATATTTAAACACCCAATACCATTGTAAAAACTCAATTCGATTGACAACAGTTAAATGGTCGATAGTACTAGCTATACAGATCTGTCTTATATGTTGTGGCAGCCTTGCAACCGGCAACCGTGATAGCTCAGTGGGTAGAACACTGCTATTCGTGCTGACGATGAAGTTTCAAATCTCAGGTCGGGCCTTCACCAATTTGTCTTTACTACAGATATAGGTGTGGTCAATTTACCGTGATTGTTAACGGTGGTGAGGGAAAACATCGTGAGGAAACCCACATGGTTGAATTGTACTAAGTCATATGTCAGTGCATTCGTACAAAATAGTGATAGGTGATAGTGATACTCTAAACATCAGGTGACAATGTCACGTGATGTTCAGAAGTATTAGTATCTCTACCAACCCCGTCGAGGATATTCGGAGAAACAAGGCTTGAGTTTGAGCCCATAAAACCCATAAAAGTTCCATCCCATGAATAGTCTGGAGTTTTTTTAAACGAAGCTCCTAAAATAATTGAAGATTTAATATATAAATCATCCACCTAAGCCTCTGTTTATTCGTTCGGCTGACAAAGTATGTTGAGATAGATGCCTCCTTAATTACAGAAACGCAAACAAGAGCATTGTGGCCCGATATAACCAGACGAACACATTAACGTCAACAGGATTTTATGAGAATTGAGATAACATAATTACACTTACGAACGCCACCGCCAGAAGTCCTACGCGACAAATTTATTTATCTACCTACACCAAGCACTTTAAGAACCACTTATTATACCCTCTTATTCATAGAATAATAAGTTATCTGTAGTAAAGATGAAATAAAGTCATAGACATATCATTATCGCCTATCATACACCAAGGGGTGACAAAAAAATATTTCTTATGGATATCTCGTGACATCTTCTCATCCGTTGTTCAAGTACTAACCTCAACACATCCATACATATACACGCCGTTAATTCCCATTGGTGTAGGTAGAGACTATCGATCTCCACTTTGTACGATCTTAGCAAACATCTCTAGTTTCGTTCACCTCAATCAATCTTTTCATATTATTTTTTTTTATTTTTCTCCTTCAGACCCTTCAACTTCAATAATGTTCGAAGAATAGTTTTCTTATAGGAATCAATAATCAAATATCCTTAAAAGGATCTTAATCTGTAAGTGAAGCAGATAGAAAGATGAAAATTTATTTAATTGACTTTGAAATACTAAAAGCACTTAAAGTAGGTATAATTGATGATTGTAAAGGCATTTAGTGCATGGCGTTAATTGTATTGAAAGTCCAATAATAATATTACCGTCCGGCAGATCCGTGCCCAGTATATCCAATTTCTGACCGTCTGTGGACCCGTACTCAATCTCCAGTTTGTGTGGAACGGAGTTCACTGCTTTCTCACTTTCTGTAATAAAAAAAATAATACGGTATTTAAAAGCTGCTATACGAGTATACTTATTTCATATAACTGTTATTTCAACTAGAACTTAGTTTTGTATTACCATTAATTTGTACAAATTCCTAAGTTGGAATTGGATTTTCTAACTTAGAAGTAATTTTATATCGAACTTAATCCATAAAATTGAAACCCAAGTCACCGTATATCCAAGTAGCAGACTAATACCCTCAAAGATAGAATCATCATGTAATCATGGTTTGTGTATTAATGCCAGTGGAAATGAAATACAAGACGAATCTTGTGTGAAAATATTTTTATGATAAGGAGGAAGTAACTTTCACCAGGAGATTTTTCTTAGATCGGGAGATTTAGGAAGTAAGAGTGTAACAAAGTTTATTGACGGTTTGGAATAGCACTAGCCCATTTCTTCACACGGGTGTCATGAGACGGGTCTTAGGGTTTTGGTGTATTATAATTATAAGTGACTTTTTCGTTACTCAATTTCCAAAATTTGCTGTGTAGTGTCGGCTTAGAATAGCACTACCCCATTTCTTCCGGTGGGTGTACGTAACGGACGTACGTACATATTGGGGCTTTTAAGAGATTTTTGGGCGATGCGGTTGGAGAACCATCACCAACAACTTTTATTTTACAATCAAAGTGGCTGAGGAATTTTTAATTCCTTAGCTCTGGCTACCCCTTCTAGGGATTTATAGCCGTGAGTGTTTTTATTTCTAGCTATCTATTTTTGAGATTTATACCACGAGTACATATATATATATATATAGAATAGAATAGAAAACTCTTTATTGCACATCAAATATGGAGAAACATTTACAAATACACAGAATGAATTAAAAAAGCGATCTCTTCCAGACAACCTTTGAATGGAGAGGTCAATAAATTAGAGTCATGTGAGATAGATGTACAACAACATGGTGAAACCGATAACTATGCGTTAATCTACACAAACAATACAACAATCCAGTCATAGTTAAATCTAGTTATAAAATAAAATAAACTATTAACAAACATATAAATACATTTGGTACAATAAATTAAAACTTATAATACATATAAATATTATGATATATATTTTTATTTATATACTTAATATACATAATTTAATTTGCAACAGTATTATAGCGTTTCAGTGAGATTATTTATATATATATATACATGCAGTTTTTATTGTGCTCCACTGTATGTAGCCACCTTGAAAATCACAATTAGACAATAATTTGCTTGTTATCTTAATTTGGTTATAATTATAATAATAAGGTTATCGTACCGTGACGATGACGAGTATGGACTGGCATGCTCTATTACTGTTGTTGAAGAATATCACTACCATGTTTTCCGATAGATGAAAACGAATGAAAAATAAACGACGCAAATAAGAAAATTAAATAGGTATAAATTTATAGCAACAATGTATTAAGAAAATACATACATACTCGCTCACACACGTTTCATTCATGCAATGGTCACAGAGAGATGGATGGGTTGAGAAGACTACTGAATAATTATTAAACAGACTTAAATTCAGTGTCATCTCGACGGGAAGTAGGTTAAAACGGCATCCATTTTATAGATGCAAAAACATAACTAGTAACAAACTCTTTTAATTATTCATCTTTGTTGTCATCTCTTGTTTGTTTTATTATTTATTGTTATTGCTTTGTTTCGTTTTGTGATTTTAAGCCCCATTGTTAATTGTGTAATCTACTTATTTATTCTTTCCACACAGAGCGTGATAAAAACATTTAAGCCCCTATCTAATGAAGGTTATCAAAGTGTATTATTCCATATAACAATAGGCAGGACTTGTACTAGGGCCGCGAGTACGTACACAGATGAAGATGACTAATGTCATCAGAAATTTATATATAATTTGTACGTAAGATAAGCTCTACATTTTTTTCATTTCATATCTCTTTCTCAAACATTTATTATACAACGTAGAGTCAAAAACCGTACTTTTTAACTTCAAAAAATTAATTTGTTGTACCAGATTCATTTAACTAAGTCTGATCTCAGAGACACAAAACTTCAATATGTTTTTCAATATATTCTCTAAAATATAATTTACTAGCGACCCGCCCCGGCTTCGCACGGGTGCAATGCTACTAATATAATAATAACATAAACATAACATAACATAAACGTTGACGCCGAATATCCCCGAAGGGGTTGGCAGAGGTACTAATACTTCTGAACATCACGTGACTTTGTCACCTGGTGTTCAGAGTACCCACGTTTTGCATGGACAGTGTACTCACGTGATAGGGGGCAGGCCTATCGCCGTATAATAATGAAAAGATAATCAACAACAAAAGATACTTATTCTATTCAGTTTAATTAATTCTTTATATTTTCCTCGCTAGAGAGCTCCGATAAACGCGTGCGATCGCTGCAAATCATAAAGTGCTGTAAGGCGAAGCGCGGTCATCGACGCGCTATTTATAGGCACGCGCCGCCCGGCGCAAACAACTACGACCGTGCATTTTAAATTTGTAATATCTTCGGTAATATTCACTTAAATTACATGCTGTAAAAAGCATATTGATCTATAATAAATGCACAATTTATTTAAGGTACTTAATTGGATAAGGATTAATGCTGTATTGTTTAAAATCACTTCATAATAACCATTTTTTAGTAAAGAATAAATATGGTTATGCTGGGTTATCCCTAAGAGATAGACATATACCATCGCGGACTTTATTGTTGAACTTTTTAAGGTAAACAATACTGTAGTACATTATTTTTGTATATCTCGTAAGGTTCAGCCAGCGTTTGCAATATAAGCGCAAAAAAACGTGCTTATTTACGACATCACATTAGAAACCTTTAAATTTATCTGTGTTTCTCTACTATATTATGCATTTATTATACATACAAACCTTCCTTAAGAATCACTCTATCTATCAAAAAAAACCGCATCAAAATCCGTTGCGTAATTTTAAAGATCTAAGCATACATACGGACATACAGCGAAAGCGACTTTGTTTTATACTATGTATTGAAGCTTACACTAGACTTGCCAATTGTACTTCTATTTAAAAACATAATTTATGCAAAATGTTTGAACTGTGATGTACAACAAAGAATTTTGTAATATATTCTTGAATAGTGACAAGAGCCATCTTGCATCTATTTGAGCAACTATATCAACCAACATACCAGCTGTAACATATTGGACGTGGTGGTGCAAGACCTGCTGCGGAGTGGGAAACCGCTGGGACCACCTGCTGGGACTGTACTCCTGCTCCAGCTCAGCTGCCAGGTCCTCGGTTATCAGCGCCATGTTCTGGGAAAATTGCGAAAGTCGAATCAATAAAAATTACTTTATTGACACCAATAGTAATGGGGTAAACATATTCAATATCACTAAACCTAACCGTGACATAGTATATCACCGAAGGGATGACAAAGGTACTAATACTTGTGAAGATCCCATGACATATTGGTCAAATGGTGTTCAATGGTCAAAGTACCAACCATTTGCTTGGATAGTGCATTCATCGTTTGCCTATCGTCGTTTAAGGAGATTAAATTAAAAAATTAAAAAATATATTTATTTGCCTTTAGTAATACATTTGAAATATATATAAATTATATATAACACAATTCATATTTGGAATTTGGCGACTTTTTACAATCATTTTTGTCGTGTCTCCCAAACTAGATTTAACTGTACTATGGGAGACAGATAGATGATATTACTTTGGTGAAAGAGATCTATAAAGCCAATGTGCAAGGTAATGTTAGTAGAGGACGAGCAAGACGACCTCGGAGGTCTCATTTGGACCAAACAGGGAATGTGCTCAATAAGGCAGGTACCCGAAGTATAAATAATAAAAGAGCATGTATGAAAAGATTAATGGGGATATGAAACCAAGGTAGAGAGGTCTATCAGGATGATATAAAGAGGCGATCGATAGTCTCTGTCTACCCCAGTGGGAACTAACGGCGTGAGTACATGTATGTATTTATTGTTTGACAAAGGCATTTAGCTGTTGGCATGTATCTTTGTTACTAAGCACTCAATACGTATCATTATAAAAATATTGTGCTACTAATCAATAGAAATGCTCTATGCTTCATTGATTAGGAATCATTTTCTAGGCAAGCTTAAAGAGAAGCTTAGTGAAGCTCTGACGATTTCTATCGCATTTATAAAAGCTAAGGATTTGTCGATGAATTCTTTCAATTGCAAAAAGTGTTCTTTTACACTCATGAAAAAGGAATATATAACTTTTTGGATATATAGGGACCTAACTAATTTTTTTTTCAATTATTGGCGTTAAAGTGTATATTATTTTATAATCTGCTTCGAGTTGATTATGTTATAACGTTATCTGTCTATGATCTAGATTAACACTATTAAATAATTATTGTATGATGTTAAGCTGGACCTTTAATTATAAAGTATAATAAAAACACTGACTTGTTTGTACGTGAGTATAAAACGATGTGCTTCCGTTTAGGCGTGTAATGATATACATTTATGTTATTAATCAAAATAACTTAAAGCAATCAAAGGATATTTTAAACAACATTATAGTTATTCGCTGGGTGCAAAGTAGGGGGTGGCGGAACTCGAATCGATCACAGCGCGCACTGTGGCAAAAAAAGTGAAATAATGGAAAATATTCATAGTACTAAAATTTACAAATAATGCCAAGTTAATATATTTTCGCGAGTCGGAAATGAAGGAAAAACATTCATCTGCAATATTTATGCACATAGTGGCAAAGATATATGTGATTCTGAAGTTCAAACTGAAATATCAAGCAATTTGAAGATTATCAAGTTTGGGAAAAAAAAACCAAGCACCAAGGATGTAATACTATTGTAAATACTTTCGCTCGAGCAACCTTGCTTGCAAATGCCGGCTTACTTTCATCCAAATTACAGTAACACTAGAGCCATTATTGATGGTACAGAGTTTTAAGTAGAAATACCATCTACAGTTGATTATCGTGTGTGGTGCTACAAGAAAAGATTTACTGCAAAGGTGCTCATAGGTATTACACCCGGAGGCTTCATTTCCTTTATATCAAAAGTGGCCGGTCGAAGGAAAAGCTATGCTCAAATAACAGTTGAATCAGGAATGGTTGATTAGAAAATGGAGACATTGTTTTGGCTGACAAAGGACTTCCACAAATAAAGAAAATTTAAATGAAAGTGGAAAAGAAATAAGAATTGTTATGCCACCTTTTCGAAGTAATAAAAGGAAATTTTCAAGAGATGAGACAGATGCTACTTACATCGGTATCGCTTGGGTGGATTCATGTCGATAATGCAACGGCTGAGACTTTATTAAAACTTGTTTGCCATACAGATGATATTTTGCATATTTGTTGTGTATTAGTAAATTTGCAGAACTCAATAAAACAAAATATATAACACAATTTACTTTTATTTAAGAACACAATAATAGAACAGAACAATATACTTTAACAGATAATCAACAACAGTATTCATCTAACTTCATAATTTTTATAGATTTATTATGTTTTTATCAGTAAAAGAACGCTTTGGCAGTATCTGTTTATTATTATTTAGCTGTGTAGTGTCGGCTTAGAATAGCACTACCCCATTTCTTCCAGTGGGTGTACGTAAGAGGCGACTAACGGACTTGGGGCTTTTTAATGGATTTTTGGGCGATGCGGTTGGAGACCCATCACCAACAACCTTTATTCTACCGTCTTTTCCCCACTCAACTTCCAAAAGTGGCTGAGGAATTTCTAATTTCTCAGCTCTGGCTACCCCTTTTAGGGATTTATAGCCGTGAGTATATGTATGTATGTTTATTATTATTTTCAGATTTAATTTCTTTCACATCTTGCACAAGTTGAGCTAAAACTAATTTTCTTCCTTTTGTTGTCGTTTGTAGTTGGAAAGTAATGTCGTGTGTTATTGCTGGGAATCCAGTTTTTATAATTAATTTGGCTATATTTAACTGAAAATACATAAAAAGAGTTCATTACTTACAACAATACAGTCATAAATTATCATCTGCAATATTTATAAAATGTATTATTCGATTACATTTATTTATTTCTGTACTTACTTCTCGTGAAGTCAGCGATGAGAAAGTCCGTGTATACTATCTGTAATTTATTTATTGTCACTCTAGACGGGTAATACAAAAAATCAGCGTTATTATCGACGCTATAGATTTACATGATCGAATAGAATATATATAAATTACGATACTTTCTTGAAATTATTTGTTTGTTTACAGCCGCCCATTTGACATTTCAATGTCCGCCATAATTGTGAACGATAGTTGGCGCTGCCGTCGCGCACCCAGCGAATATTTATGAACATTTATTTATTAAAAGGTTTCATTAAATTCGACATTGTATAAAAACATAATTTACGGCAAATCATTTAACGGTGACGTGCAGAAATAGATTACCATTTTTTTCCATTCCAATCTAAAGTTTCATCTGGAAAGTTTCATCAAGGATCTGAATGAAAGTATCTCCGAAAAACAAATAGGGTTGAAAAACATATTTTCATGGTTTTTCGCATGATGCATTTTTATCATGATGCAATAGACAAAGACATAGTGAATTTTAATTAACAGAAGTTCAGATAAGACTCAATCCAGTAATATAATTGAAGCAAGAGACGGAGCTCTCAACAAATCTTAAGCCAGATTTTCGAGGTTGAGAAATGAAATAGTAAATTGGACATCGGTTGGCTCTGTACTTCTTATTTTTAAACTTTATTAAGACAAATACTACTATAAGAGCTCTAGCTTCTCAACTCAACCGTTCACGCCGTATATCCCCGAAGGGGTTTGCAGAGGTACTAATATTTCTGAACATAACTTGACATTGTCACCTGGAGTTCAGAGTACCCACGTTTTGCTTGGACAATCTATTCACGTGATGGGGGCAGACCTATCACCGTTTTTAGCTTTATTATTTAGTCTATTGTTACAACCTCGTTACAACTGAATCAACTATGGAGTTGTAACAATAGTGTTGCTTTTGAGGGCCGACACCGACTCTAGAGTCGTATTTAAGAACCTAGTGAGCTACTGATTGAAACAAAGTTTACAAAAAGTCAAACGTTTTATTATTATGTACGTAATGTAAAAAGTATTAGTAAATTTTAGTCACTAGTCCTAAAAAACAAACAATAGATATAATAACACCAAGACTATCTTAATTATTTAGATTACATAAGATTGGAGACCTATTTGGGACTTGCAAGAAATAAGTCATAATCGTTGTTTAATTACTTATCAGCTAACCGAACTGAAGCAGTTAAATTAACTAGTACATGATATTTTCCACTGTTGTACCTAAATATTTTTGTCACTTATCTTAATGAGTAGTAAAACGTCTGCAGGATACAACTCGTTCATATTTACTTTAAAGCTGTTATCTACTAGTTATGATAACTTTTTATTTGTATGTTCCAAATATGCACACAGATTGACATAATGTTATGCAATTATGTTTATATGAAACAGAATATTCTTCTCCATACCTTAGTAGTTGTTTTAAGAACTTTTCTAATGCTCTACCCATACCAGAATCCTAAACAGATCTAAGCATTATGTAGCGACGCGCTATCAGTACACAATGACGCGCACTACATAGAAAACTGACAGTGCAATAAGAATCACATTCCACAGCCACACGTAACCAAGCAATATACGTCACACTTGTCATCAAGACTCGTCATACAAATCCTACATCGTGGTATCGAAGTTTCTAAAATACTTAGAATATATAGAAGTTCCAACTTGATACAGTAGGACTGCGGTCCCCAGGAACACCACCGCCTGGCGGAAGATCTTTCCTTTACCTTTACACTTTGCATTACACTAATTATACATAATCAAGATTTCTTGTCTTATATTCCACCGTACCAAGTTAGAGAATATTGGGTCATAAATAAATTTAATAGCCGTTTCATAATGATGCCTAATTAAGAATTACATCACAGTAGACAGCGCAGTTTAATTCGTCCATTAACACCAGCCGGGTCAAACAGAAAATTGTTATGAAATTAATATAACAAACAAACTTTATCACAAACTTAGATAAAAAATATTATTCATATAATGAATTTTAAGGCAATAAAATTTTAAGAAACAATGTTTATTTGGAGATGAATTCTCATTATATAGAGTTAAGTATTTATATATAAAATTCGAATTTATAACCCATTCCTCACAGCCCATATACGTCCCCACCGAGAGGGGCTCGAGCCTACCCTATTTTGTGTGATTTGGCCTTAGTCCACCACGCTGACCAATTCAGGTGATTCAAGCCTGCAACACCTTTGCAGACTGGGTTAAATCTTACAAATTAAATTTGAGAGTTTAATTTGTAAGATTTAACCCAGTCTGCAAAGGGGAGGCCCCCGGGGATCGAACCCGAGACCTCCGAACTTCAAGCCAAGCTTAACCAAGCGACCACGGAGGTAGTCATGCCTGTGCCTGTGTTTAATTAAAACTAACGTGTGTTGTAAGATTGTATGAATGTATGTATGATATAAACCTTTGCTTAAAGAAACACATCTTCCTGCAAGTGCAAAAGGTGGCGTCTAAGGCTACTGGGGCTTTTGTAATTATTCTTTGCGATTGCTAAACACAATGACGTTATTCTCAGTTCTCCGTTATTTATTGCAAAACATAATATACAAGCTCTAGCTCTGACACTCTAGCTCCCCTTCTTGGGATTTATGGTCGTGATTATATGTATATATGTATGCATAATATACAAGGTATTATTTCATTGTGAACAATCATTCCAACACCAAATTTGAATTGCTTAAAATCAAAATTGAATCGTTGAGTCCAAGCTATGGCCACCATTTCCCGGGATTAAAGTCGTGAATATATAACTTGTTTATAGTATGTTGTCTTGTTTTATTTCTTAATAACAGCTTTAATTTGTTTGTTATTTAACTCTTGTGGGTTATCTTTTAATATTATTGAAAATAAAGTAGCTGCTTCAGATAACATTATGGCAGATTAAAACACAGTTAATTAGATCAAATTTGTTGTTGTGCGGATTGACAACTAGGAGACGAAAGATGTGGGATCGGAAATATTTGTGATTTAAGTATATAATTTATGCATGTTTTACGTATTTTAATTTTAAAAAAATGAACACAAAAACAGACTCAAGAAGAACTTACAAACATATACTCACGATTACAAATACAAAAGGAATCTTTTGGAAATAGAACTGGGAATTGTAGTTGATAGTGGGAAATGTAACTTAATAATAGATAATTAATTATAACGATTATATAATCGAAAATACTCTTTTTTGTTTGTCTTTCATTGTAAGAATTTATTATGTTTATTAACCCACCTAAGGCGCCAAAACATTGAATAAATTTTATAAATAAATGTTACCAATGTTACTTAGATACATAGTATGTTACTGAAATTTCATGAATCATTATTAAATCTTGAAGCAATTTGGTACCCTTCTCATAGTATCCCAAACTTAAACGATAGTAAATTGGTTCTGATAAGAGCCCAGACATTGATGGTTAGTATTAATTAAGGTAAGTGCTAAAAGCAGATCGTAATTCAGGCCCCCGACCTCTTTATTGTGACCTCCTTGTCCAATGTTTAATATCATTGGTTAGGTAGAAATTTGTTACTTTGAAACTGGGCTTCGGTGCCAGAAATTTCATTAATTAAAACTGCTTAAGTTTTAGGTTACAAGTGAGAAATAGATTGGCCTTTTAAGTTATTGCTTAATAAGGGTTGATATTATCTCTTGGAATTAAGATTACAAAACATATAGACCATTTTAAATTATAATTAGGTTACCAAGCAAAGTATTCATACCGCATATCCTTCTTACATGTAGAAGGGTTTTCATATAGATATAAGAAATTTAATCAAATGCTCCTGAAATTTAATCAAATGCTGCTGAGAGCTTCAAGTTTCATTTAACAGTTCCTCTTGTGATGAGTACCTCTGCCGACCTTTGAGAATATACTCCGTTAACAATAATTTATTACAAATGATTTTTTGTAGGTACTTATTAAATCTATTTGTTGGATATGGTGAAATATATTTTATGACACACATACATACATATACTGAAGGCTATAAATCCCAAGATGGAGTAACCAGAGCTTCGGAATAAAAAGGTTCTCAGCCACTTTTATAACTTAAAATTGGACGGTGCTATTTTAAGCTGACACTAAATAATTTACTAGAGTAAGAAAATATAAATTCAGACACCGTTTCCTTATTTATTGGAAAAGGCCAAATCAGAAGCGTTTGTTTTATGACAGAGACACTTTATTTCCATCGCGTTTACGACCACTTATTTAACGCTTCGAGTTGAATAATACATGAGATGCAACATTTTATTGGTTGCAGTCGTTTTTAGGGTTCCGTACCCAAAGGTAAACGGGACCCTAATACTAAGCCTCCGCTGCCTGTCTGTCTGTCTGTCTCCAGTATCTCATAAACCGCTATAGCTAGGAAGCTTAAATTTTCACAAATGCTGTATTTCCGTAGCCGCTATAACAACAAATACCAAAAATAATAAGAAGGCGGGCTCCCATACAACAAACATAATTTTTATTTGATCTTATTAAACAGTTATGAACTTGAATATTAAAACTCACAGTACTCGTAGATGATACTACGGAACCCTTCGTGCGTGAGGCCGACTCGCACTTGGCCATTTTGTTTTTTAGTTCTTTGCTTCGCTAGTGCTAATAACCTGTCTGGATGCTATTATTTACTTGGAATTCTGGTTTTTATTGATTGGTCGTCCTCCTGGCTGTATTGTATATAGTGATAAATTTACTTGTGATTTGGTACGAACGTTCAGAATTATTATGGACAATCAATGGAACCCTGTTACGCCTACCTACGGAACCTTGGTAAGGACATTTAGAAATTAAATTAGAAGGAGTAAAATTCTGCTGTGCAGCTTAGAATAGCACTACCCCATTTCTTCTGGTGGGTGTACGTAAGAGGCGACTAACGGTATTGGGACTTTTAAGGGATTTTCGGGCGATGCGGTTGGATCAACAACAACCTTTATTTTACCATCTTTTCCCCACGCAACTTCCAAAAGTGGCTGAGGATTTTTTGATTCCTTAGCTCTGGCTACCCCTTCTAAGGATTTATAGCCGTGAGTATATGTATGTATGTATGAGTAAAATTAAAGAGGTCTATTATGCTATGTCATCATATCACAGTAGTAACCAATTGTTCGTAACTCCCAAATTAACATTTTCATGTGATCTTGTGTCGACGACGACGTGGCCGAGAGAATGTGTGACTATCTTCTTGGTCCGGAGGATGCGGGTTCAAATTCCGCTTAGATTAAAATTTATGTGATGAGCATAATGGATTGTTTCTTAGTCTTGGATGTTATTTATATGTGTATTATATAGTATTAAATATATCGTTGAGTGGGTATTCTGCAATACAAGGTAGTTAGTGGTGCTTAGTTTAAGCCTAATTTATTAATTTATAGTATATGTTTATCATATGTTATTTAACAACATAGTAAAGATAAACTTTTTTGAGTGAAGAAATCTGAAAATTTGTTGATATTTAAACTGCTTTTACTATCAAAAATGTACATACAAAGTTTACAACCTTGTAAAACATACATACATACATATACTCACGGCTATAAATCCCTAGAAGGGGTAGCCAGAGCTAACGAATTAGAAATTCCTCAGCCACTTTTGGAAGTTGCGTGGGGAAAAGATGGTAAAATAAAGGTTGTTGGTGATGGTTCTCCAACCGCATCGCCCAAAAATCCCTTAAAAAGCCCCCATACCATTAGTCGCCTCTTACGTACACCCACCGGAAGAAAAGGGTTAGTGCTATTCTAAGCCGACACTACACAGCAACCTTGTAAAACTGCTAGAAAAACGAGGGCAGACAGGTGAATAGTTTGTAAAAAAAAACCTTTCAAAGCATGTTCAAACTAAATATATAAGCTACTAAATTTAGAAAAGGGTTTATTGTTAGGTAATGTCAAGCAGGCATAATCCGATGGATGTAATGGCAAATATAGATTTCTTTGTATATTTCCTTATATCCTCAGATCGTGACCCGACGACTCTACAATACGTAATAAGATAACAAAAGAATCGCTGACACTTGTAGTCGGTTATTGACATTTCTCTCAATTGTGTGCATGGCGGTTATTTTAGTTCATCTATTTCTGGCACCGCCGTTTTACTCTATTTAAAAATAACCATTGATAAAATTTGTGAAGATAGAAAAAATCTCTTTGTTGGTGTGAAGCTAAATTTAATCAAATCAAATCAAATCAATCGTTTATTGCATTCATCAATAAGTATAACAGTTCTTATTTCATAATTTATAACAGTTCTACATTGAAGACCCGGTGGGGCACAGCAATTTCTTATATCTAAGTTATTTTACAATTAAACTAAATAGGAGAGGAGGAGGAAATTCAATAGAAGAAATTATAACTTTCATTCTCACACAAACACACACAAAACAAATACATACACAAGCACAACTTTAGAGCATATACATTTTCATGTAATATTGGCCGTTTCTAGCACTCTTTCATCCCAAATTTCTTCTAAGTACTCTGTTATGCTGTAATAGCACTTACTGATCAAGAAAAATTTTAGTTTTGTTGAAATTTTTGCATATGGTTCTATATTTTTTAACGAGTTTGGAAGATGGTTATATATTTTAATTGACATGACGAATGGGCTAGACGTGTGTAGAGTTAATTTTGAAATTGGAAGGGTCAGTTTATTTCTATGCCGAAGTGAGTAATACGTCTGAGATTCATCGCGATTCTTGTACAGTTCTTTGTTATTTCTGACAAATTTACACATTTCCATAATATAAATAGACGGAACAGTAAGTATTTTGTTATTTCTAAAATGCGGTTTACAGCTTTCGAGTTGTTCGATGTTAACAATAATCCGAATCAATTTTTTCTGCAATGTAAGTAAGGCTGGAGCTTCCGTACTGTTTCCCCACAATATAATGCCGTAACTGAGCCAGGAATGGGCGTATGCATAGTATACGGCCTTAGCGGTTTAAAAATTTGTTGTTTTTTTAATTTCATTTAAAGCATAAACAAATCTACTAATTTTCGATACTATTTTATTGATGTGACTTTTCCAGTTAATGTGCGTGTCAATATTAATACCTAAAAGCGAGAATTCGTCAACTACATTTAATTTGTTATTGTTAAACTCATAAGTTAGATCGAAAGTCGTTTTTTGCGGAGGGTGAAACACCATTAATTTTGTTTCATTAATTAAAACTCGAATTCAAATGTATAAAAAAACTAACCAAACTTACTATTAAAATATTATTTAATAAACATACATACATATAGTCACGGCTATAAATCCCTAGATGGGGTAGCCAGAGCTAAGGAATCATTAATTCCTCAGCCACTTTTGGAATGTTAAGTGGGAAAAAGATGGTAAAATAAGGGTTGCTGGTCTCCAACCTCATCGCCCAAAAATCCCTTAAAAGCCCTAATACCGTTAGTCAATCGCCTCTTACGTACACCCACCGGAAGAAATGGGGTAGTGGTGTTCTAAGCCGACACTACACAGCAAACTATTTAATATACTCACGGCTATAAATCGAAAAAACGCAAGCAAGAAGCCTCAGCCAATTTCTTAACATGAGCGGGGAAAGAAGTGTCAAAGGTGGTTGGTAATTGGTTTCTATACGTTTCGTCCAAAAATCACTTTAAAAACCCCAATTCGGTATGCTAAGTTTTTTTGGTATTTATTAAATATTTTTATTCGATAGCAAACACGAAAATAAAAGACTAATTTGAATGTTTTTCATTTAAAATGAGTTATTGCAAAGTTATGATTTTTTAAAGATTTTTTAACTTCTGGACTTAATGACGTCATCGATAGAAAATATCACGTAGCAACATGCAAATAAAGCGAAATGTTTAGTAAAAATAATTTAATGTTTTTTCACATGAATTCCTCATGTGGGGATTATTCTCATAAAAAAAAAAATGTTTAGTAAAAATGTTGCTGATTGCAAAACTTTCACGAATTTGTGATCTCAAATGAAATTATTACGATAAAAACAGACCTATGATTTTCGATATTTTATTAATAAACTGCAAAAACGAATGTCTTTGAAATAACGCTGAAGGTCAAATACTGTTACAGTTTTTTGTTAAAATAACGGTCATCTTCGCTTTGTTCGATTTAATTTCAAGAAAATATGTTTTAACAACATAATATCTCGAAATGGTTTCGTAATCAACATAACTTTGCATACCCAATTCCGTAAGTAACCACTTACGATACCCACGGGGAAATAAAGTTTTTGCTATGCTAAGTCGCCACTAAACATCTTATGCTTATAAACTACAGCCAGCTGCTTTGATAATAATAATAACAAACAACTTTTGTTATCGCCCAAGAAACCCAGATGTTCTATTTGTTGATAATTATGATTAATAAATCTGCTTTGATGACATCTTGAGATAAATTTTATTGCAAGCAACTCGGTACTATTTACTAAATATTAATTTATTACATGCATCACGCCGTTAGTTCCCATTGGGCTTGGTAGAGACTATCGATCGCAACTTTGTACGATCCTGGCAAATCTCCCGAGCTTCGTCTACATTTATCAATCTTATCAAACATGTATGTATCTTTTATTCTTCACACTTCGGATGCCAGCCGCTAAAGTCATTAATTGTTACGAAAAGTATACATATTAAAAAATGCAGGATGTGAAAAAACCTAACAAATGCGAGTCCCAACGAGGATTTTTTTGAAATTATTGTTTAAGAATTGTCATGTCACACCCAATTTCACAGTCGTTTTTAATACTATACTTCATGCAGGTGTAGCTGTGTAGTGTCGGCTTAGAATAGCACTAACCCATTTCTACCCGCGGATGGCGTAGGAGGCGTGGGTGTTGGGGCTTATTAAGTGATTGTTGGGCGATGCGGTTGAAGACCCATCACAATAACCTTTGTTTACACTCCTTTCGCCACTTAACCTTAACTTCCAAAAGTGGCTGCAAAATTTTAATTCTAAAGCTCTGGCTACCCGTTTCTGGAATTTATAGCCGTGAGTATATGCATGTATGTATGTTCATGCAGTTCGACTAAGTGTCCTCAAAATAAAGGAAGCATTTTTTTCGTACTAGGTACGATACCCTAAAATATATTTAACCATGCGAAAATCATCATTACATTATTAAGATAACTTTAATTTTATATTTTACCGTGATAGCTCATGCAAAAAATGCGACTTTGAATGCTTAGTCGGGTCTACACAAATGTGTCTTTCCTGAAGTAACCAAGATAGAAGTAGTAGAAGAAGTAGTCAAGGTAGCTGTGAAGTAAAGTATTGTGAAGAAACCCACATGGCTGAGATGTACTTGTAAACGTGTGTACTCTGAACAGCAGGTAGCCGAAATTTCACATGATGTTTAGAATTATTAGTACCTCTTCTTCCCATTTAGGGATATACGGTGTAAAAGAATTTACTTTGAGTCTTAGCTGTGATTTTGTCATTTCTAGTTACTTATGTGTGGTTAAGAAGGATATTCGCATTAACAATCCCTTTAAGTGATTATACGGCGTAATCTACTTACTAAATATAGTGGTTTCGAAATAACTCAACGTTATTTGATATCCGTACGATAGGTTTCCTTCTAAGCGTGCAGTAGACTGGACAAGTACAAGTATCAAATTGCAATACCTAATATGTATTATTCAAGTTTGCGTAACTTTATATCTACTAAACTAATTCAGCCGAAACATACACAATAACTTAATAACATACATACATATACTCACGGCTGTAAATCCCTAGAAGGGGTAGCCTAGTGCTAAGGAATTAGAAATTCCTCAGCCACTTTTGGAAATGTGAGTGGGGAAAATGTGGTAAAAATAAAGGTTGTTGGTGATAGGTCTCCAACCGCATCGCCCAAAAATCCCTTAAAAGCCCCAATACCGTTAGTCGCCTCTTACGTACACCCATCGGTAGAAACGGGGTAGTGATATTCTAAGCCGACACTACACGGCGGCCGACACTCAGTCATAAATCCAAAAAAGGGGTAGCCTCCTCAGCCATCATCATCATCAGCCAATGAGTTATTTGTTATTTTCGTTTGTCCTCATTTATTACTTAACTGCTGAATGTGGCTGATGTATGAAATATCAAATAATAATGTGTGGCTTGATATAAATATAAGAAATGAATGTTATTGTATGTAACTAAAATTAAGGTTTAACCAGACGATCAGAGTTGTTTTTCACGAGGTAGCAGCAAGAGCTATTATTTAAGTATAATTTGGGAAACGACGACGAAACGACGTGATAGCTCAATGGGTAGAAAACCGGTTAACGTGCAAGCGACTAGTGTTCAAATCCCGGGTCGGGCCTACACCAATTTGTCTTTTCTAAAGACATATGTGTGGTTAATTTATCATGGTTGTTAACGGTGAGGGAAAACATCGTGAGGAAACCCACATGACTGAGTTGTACTTAGTCATGTGACAGTGTATTCGTACAAAACGGTGATATGCCTGCCCCCTATCACGTGAGTACACTGTCCATGCAAAACGTGGGTACTCTGAACACCAGGTGACAAAGTCACGAGATGTTCAGAAGTATTAGTACCTCTGCCAACCCCTTTGGGGATATTCGGCGTGAACGTTAATGTTAATGTAATTTGGGATCAAAAGATTCGGAGGTGATTGTTTAGAACCATAAATATAATGACACTGCAATGTTCTACGAGATTCGGAGAATAAGTAAGCCAATTTTAAAAGGTATTTCTATTAAGAGTTTTACTTTGTGTTTTTGGAATTCAGTTCTGATTCCGAGTATGATCTCAAAACGTACGAAATCAAACAATGCAATAAGGTAAAATCTTGTGGAGATTTCGTGTGTACTTCTATTATTGAAAAAAAAACGGTATTAATACACAACAACTGTTCTAAAAATGATATAAACGTAACATCCTAAAATATGGTCAGTCAGACGCATCCATTAAGGATGCATTGACCCACATAAAATAAAACTAAAACCTTCCCGTGTGTTTCCTCGTACAACAACTGGTTTTTATTATTTTGTGCATTCCAATAGTTTAACTTGCTTGTGCTCATCTCGTCGAGATAAGAGTGGGCGTACTCGAATCGTAACACACAGATGTTATTATTTGGCCTATATTCCTCATGTACGCGCAATCATGCGAACAATAGAAATAGAAACAAGGTATATGCAAGATAATTTCCTTATCATTATAATTTTAGCTTATGCAATATTAGAACTGCATAGCTAGTACGTATAGATACGTACATACTAGATACTGGTATAAAACAGCCATCTCTTTCACACTTACTTAGTACTTATCGTATGCCGTCATCTTAATTAAACCGATAGCCGACCGGTGCTTATTTTTCGAATGGATTGGTTGCTGCTGGCCCTGTGGCCTGTGCGGCTTCACCATGACTTTATGTGTGCCGGGCACCTAAGGGCCGCCCTGTCTAGGCAAAGGAGTGTACCTAAGCTAAATCGGATAGAGGGGGAAAGGAGCCCTAACAAGGTGACCAAGCGGGAGCCTCCGGTGCTGTACCAGTGTACCACCACTGTTGTGATTAAATCGTGAGCTGTACAATTAGAAAGAGATAAAGATATACAATACTTATGAAGTGTAAAAGAGAAATCTGTGTTAAAACACGAGTTGTGGCCGCTACTTTTTGTACATTAACTTGCGAGTATAAACCCAAGGACTGTCTTATTTTACCAAGTGTCCCTTTTAATGTGTCTTTGTAATCTTTTAGGTGGGGCTAATGGCGTGAGTAAATTTCAGTTTTATTTAAGGAAACAAAGGCTTTGGTTATGGCCTTATATATAAAGATAAGTATTAATAAGGATTTGTGATCAACAAGCACTAAAATGGCACTGAAACAAATGCATGACAATCTTTAATATTTCATATCTATAGTATTGTAAGATGTGTTGTTATCAACAAAAGATATTTCATAAAATTTAAGTGCTAGTTAATATTCCTGTAACAATAAAATATGTGCACAATAGAGACAATATCTAGTATGTACATAAACGCATAGTATGTACATTACATACATATACTTATGGCTATGGGTTGCCGGAGCTTCAGAATTAAGAATTCCTCTATCGCTTTTGGAAGTTCAGTGGGCAAAAGATTATAAAATACGGAGTGGTTAATAAATTCTCCAGCCTTGTACAAAACCCAGGGTTTGGGCTAATATAAGCAGATACCACATAGAATCAATAGGGATAAAGCTAATATACACAGAAATACTCCGTTAAATAGAAATATCTGGATTACCGCGTAGTATTATTTTTTATAGGATAATAGCCGTGAGAAAAGATTAGGTCAGATTAAGAAATACCAATGAAACAGATCTATTATCATGACGTAAGTTTATTATTATTCAACCTCAAGAAATAGGAAGTCGAAACTAATTAAACTGTTTCTTTAAAATAACAACATTTGTTTTACTATTTTTACTGATACCATTTGTGATAAACGATAAAGCATCGAATAATCACTGTTTGGACTCTAAATTGATTAAAGGCATGAATGGGATATGATTTTTGTCTGTAGGTTTTCATGATCCATAAAACCAAAAAACACTCTTGATAAAAAGACTAAGTTAAAAGACCCAGAGATATGAAAAATGCCTTGCATATATTATCAGATTCAATGATAGTGTGGAATTGTTCAAGAGCAAAATCCTCGGAAAGGCAGTTTAGGCTCTCACTTTTCTATATTGCCTCATTGATAGGTCGCATTTTTTAATTTGTTTTATGTTGTTATTACTTTGTTAAATAATACTCACACAATTAATTGTTTCGACATATTTATTGTATTTTAAATTATATTTTAACTTCATTTCACATTATTATCAATGTATAAACAATTAGTTCTTTAGCTTTAGTATTTTAATATATATAGTTTTTTTTTTATTTTATTTTATTATAGGTTACTCTGCTTGCCCAATCTGACATTAAATCTAATTAGAATTCCTTAACTTAATTTATTTTATTAATATTTTTAATTATTATCGTTTTTGTTAGTTATAATTTTATTTAAGTTTCAGTTGTCATGCCTAATAATTAATTCTAAATTTTGATTTCACAGAATAATATTCTTTAATGTCAATTTTAAATTAATGTTATAACTATTGCTATTTTTAACTTACTTTGTAAATTCTATTTTTTTAGAATTCACTATAATTTAATGTGTGTAATTATCAAAATTGTATTTCATATGCTGACCTGTAATTGGTTTAAGGACCAGCTGTATATACCTGTTTTTATTTATGTGATATTTCTGTTCTTAAACTGTTGGTTGGCTTTAAATAAATAAATAAATAGATTCAATGTAATTACTAGTTAGTTTATTTGTACTTTTCCGGTTTGAAACTCGTCAAAAGAATTGCAACCTTCAATATTGCTTAAGTTGAAAGTTTGATTCTTCCAGGATAAATGGATTGTAACAAAACGTAGAAGTCTCCTGGCAGGTATACACGAAATTATATTTTTTCTCAGAAAAGGCTAGGTAAACCTCCAAATTGTTGACTCCTCGATTATAGTAAAATTAAGTTGCCCTGTATGGTTTAGATAAATAAAGGTTTTAAGTACCTGGTATAAATAGCATGAAGATAAGAGAAGAAGAATCTTAAAATTAATTTGTTTACGACAAATACGAAAAAGTTAATATTTTTTAAATGACCGCAGCATTCCCACGATTGGAATGATGTAAAATCAAGATGTACTTTGATTGCGTGACTATAAAATAATTAAGAGATGACAAAAAATATTGACAGCTCATGATTGTAAACACACACATGCATATACTCATGACTATAATTGCCTAAACGGGGTAGCCAGAACTTTGGAATTCGAAAATTACTCAACCACTTTTGGAAGTTTAGTGGGGAAAATTGCAAAATAAAGGTTCTCGGTGATGGGTCTCCAATTGCATCATATATCTATAGTTCATATTATTTATCTTCTCATAACTTATAGGTAACGGTCATGTGTATGTACTGAAATAAAATTTGTTCGAATAGAACTTGAAGCTGTTTGTCGCATTCCCAGAATTACGCAAAGTTAAGTTGAGTGGGGAAAAGACGGTATTAAATATTTTTGCTGATGGTCTCCAACCATATCGTCCAAAAATCACTTGAAAAGCCCCAATAACCTTAGTCGCCTACTTACGATTACCCACGAGTAGAAATGGAGTAGTGCTTTTCTATGCCGTCAATACACAGCCAAACCGTAATAAGAAGAGACGAGTATTGTATCAACAAAAACCTAATTATATCAAGACCTAATAAACCGGTTTCCCGCGGTATAATTACAATTCGAGTAACGTATACATACATATGATACTTGAGAATGAATACACGAGTAAGAACGATCTACTCTACACAATTTCAAATCTCACAAAACTCACTAATCTTTCTATTTATAAATTGTAAACATACATATACTTACGGCCGTAAATCCCAAAAAGGGGTAGCCAGAGCTTCAGAGCTGGAAACTCCTCAGCCACATTTGGAAGTTAATAGGGGAGAAGATGGTAAAATTAAAGTATCGTTGGTGATGGGTCTCCAACCGCATCGCCCGAAAACCACTTAAGAAGCCCCACACCCTTAGTTGCCTCATACGACACCCTCGGATCTAATCTAAGCCGGCACTACACGGCAAAATTGTAAAGAGTTTGATTTTGTGTACTACTCACATTATGTGTATACTTATATACTCAAGTAGAATTGGGTTCTGCTGGAAACATAAGAACAGCTAAAAATTAAAAACTGAAATACATACACTCACAGCCATAAATCTCAAAAAGGGGTAGCCAGTCCTTCAGAGCTAGAAACTTTAAGCCTCATTTGGAAGTTGATAGGGGACAAGATGGTAGATATAAAGTATCATCATTAGTGATGGGTCTCCAACCGCATCGCCCAAAAACCACTTGAAAAAATCCTTATAATCTTAGTCGCCACTTACGACACCCGTAGAAAGGGGTAGTGACATTCTAAGCCGGCAATACACGGCAAACCGTTAAAACGTATACGTTTGTTTATTTATTTTAATACTAAACATTCTAAATCATGACGTTATTAAAGATATATAGGTACCTCTGCCACAACCTCCACGATTAGTGGCATAAAGCTTTCTATAATTATGTACATAATTACATACATAATCATAATTACGGCCATAAATCCCTAAAAGGGGGATAGCGAAAGCTTTATAATAAGAAATTCCTTAGCCACTTTTGGAAGTTTAGTTAGAAAAAGATTGCAAAATAAAGGTTCTTGGTGATGGGACTGATGGGTCTCCAGTCGCATCATATATGTATAGTTCATATTATTCAACATCACACAACTTGTAAGTAAAAGTCAATTGTACTTAAATAAACTTTATCCGAATGAAATTCCAAGATGTTTGTCGTAATCCCAAAAGTCCGTATAGTTAACCATATCGACAGTATTGACAGACAAACAAACAACAACGCTTGAATAGATAGATGCAAGAACGAATACAATTTAAAAACAGGTTGCGATAAGTCGTAATATGATAATTAATGTTGTTCAAACCATGGAAAACTAACACAGGTTTGTTTTTCTTCCCTACACGTTACATCTGCGTCTAAATAGCAACACAATAATGATTTATGGTATACATAAGAGTATTAGTAAATGAACAAAACGGTACTTACATTGTATGTAGTTGTATACAAACAGCTATGCAGGCGGATGCGTAGGCGCTAGAACCGGGCGCACGCAACACGTCTGTTCCCTGGCTACCACAACACTACTCTGCGCTGCGCTCAATGTATTTCTTTACTGCTATATTTAATTAACACAACACAAAACCCGTTATCTTCGCTAAGCTATTTAAGAAATCTGCTATATTATATTTGTTTTCACACGATGTTTTCTAATCAGCTCGTGAGAACTGAGTAATCCCTTTGAAGACAGAAAACTGTGCGGTATTACTGTAAGAGCTCTTCACTGAAAAACTGATAAGGTTATGTAATTACACGATAAGAACGTACTTAACATAAAAACATATTTTTTATCAATCGACTTATTTTACTCATGACAAAATGTTATTAATGAACGAAACAAGTGAATTCTTTTTTTATCGCCTAAGCCAAATATACAGTGATGTATGTATAATACATCAGCTTAGAATAGCACTAACCCATAACTAAGAAGTGTCTAAGGTATTTGGGCTTTTTAAGTTATTATTGGGGGATGCAGTTAGTGACAAACACCTTTTTGATTTCAGCTGTTTTTGCTGTTCGTGGTCTGTCAGTCATACAGTTTGAAATAGAAGAATAATACATAAGAGGCCTCACTCAATATATGCTTAGGTTAGGTATCAAAAGTCAGTTTGCTGCATCTTACCTGAGACTGGGGACAGCGCGTAAGAAAGGAAGGACTATGTAAAAATTATACAATAATTAAACAAGTTATTGCGCATAACTGTAACATTATATAGATATGTTCTTTATGACTATTACAACTGACGGTCTAATCACTCAAACCGATCTCTTCCAGAGGAATATAAATTTGTTTCAGGAGGTTTAGGACATTGCTTGCGATGTTTTGTTGTGGCTGCAGCTTATTTGTATTTTTGCTGGATAGAGTAGCCCCAACAACCATAAATGTATTAGGATTGGTTCGAAAGGATTGGTTGCTGCTGGCCCTGTGGCCTGTGCGGCTTCACCATGACTTTATGAGTGCTGGGCAGCTGAGGCCCGCCCTGACGGGGCAAAGGAGTGTACCTAAGCTAAATCGGATAGAGGGAGAAAGGAGCCCTAACAATGAGACCAAGTGGGAGGCTTATGTCATACAGTGCGAACTCTCGCGTCCGTCGGGAGGCCTATGCCTGTGGCACGCGAAGGAAGGTTCTTATTTTGGATTCGTCGACCTCGCCGGTGAGGTCGGTGTCTGGAGTGGTGTGTTCTTTGTATGCGAGCGCTGGAGGCCTCTGAGGCCTTAAGCTCGCTGGTGATCGGGTCGTCAGGATCCGAGAGCACGCTACGAGGGCGTCTCTCTCGAGTCCCGATATCCGGTGAGATTGTGTAGTTGAGCGAAGCTCTGAGTAAATGGTTGGGGTGATCAGGGATCCCATCAAAGTATCTACGTGAGATTTCTTTGAAGTGATCCTTGATTGTATTGACTCCTAAGTCTCTGTGCAGGTCATAGTTCCTAACATACTAAGGCACCCCTACCGCCTTGCGCATGAACCTATTTTGTATCACCTGATCACCTGGAGACGGTGAATCAGGCCCTCTGGCCACTTGCGTGTGCGAAGGCAACACTACCGTACGAGAGGACTGTTTTGTTTAGACTTTGTTTAGACTGTTTTATTTAGTTTGACTGTTTGTGACGTAGTGATAACTTACTGCGAGCTCAAAGCATCGGTGATAGCCTATTCAGGACGATTGAGGCTTTGTTCCGTATGTATCTGATGTGGTAACCATAAATGTGGTGAGTTTTTTAAAGATATAAATACCCCTCTTAAGTAGGGCATGCCTCGGCGTATCCAGCCCTTAAAAAAGGCTGTGGGGATGGGTACTTAAAATCTTTTGGCCATAGTGTTAGTATGATCATACTATCAGCAAACCATTAAAGTACTAGGTCATAGGTCGATTAGGGTTGTAAGCATGCCCATCTGGCCCATATGACTGGATCTGCGCTTGCTTGCCTCTGATTGTAATGGGATCTTTTTCAGTCTTGTGAAATTACTAATATGCGGGCTACGCGCATCCTTTAGTTATCAACAGATACAAACGGAACGTAATTTAACAATAAAACGCAATCTAAATGTTAATTGGGCGTCTCCAGGAGTAGTCTCCGAGATATAAATAGAACAATGAGTGATTATTCCATTAGCTGACCTTCTGTCGTTCACTATTTACTGACATGACACCAACGCATATAATGTTGCTTTGTAGAGCTGAGACTTCTTCTTATATCTATGTTTAATTAGTATTAACACTATAATTACTGTTATCAATAATGTAAATAAGAAGCACAATAAAATGAATGTGTCTCTCGTATGTATAAATAACAAAGGCACATACTAATTGGGGAGACCGGGGAAAGCCAGGGTAGCAAATGCCAAATACGTTAGATATAAATATATTTTCTCCTTTATAGGAACTTCTATAAATCATACTATATAATAAAAAAAAAAATTGTGAAATAAACCACTTTGACCCACCCATTCGCAGGTAAATATAGCTTCTTCAATGTCATCTACTGCCGCACAGCCATAATGAACTTTTAGCAACACAAGTAGAGCTGCTGTCGCGTAGCTTTTGTGTACATCTAAATGTTAATTTATTTATTTTATTTATTTACATAAGGAAAACAAACAGCTGTGATACTTAAAATTAGGATACACTTTTAACACACATTAGCCTAATAGTTTTCACCAATAAAATATGAAACCTTAGTCCTTCTCAAATTTCTAGGTATTAATTGTAAATGTAAAAATATATATATATACCAATAAAATAAACATAAACATACTCACTCAAACATATATATGTGTATTATTTATATAATATTGTGTAATACATATGAATATAAAAAAAAAAAAGATACATTACAAATATGTCATTAAATAAATTATCATATTTTCTCAGCATCAAAAAAAGATTTCGCTGCCATTGTCTTAAATGTGCTAGAATTAATATTAAATAAGTCCAAATTCAGATTTCTGGAAAAGATATTAAAAGTTTTAGCGCCCCTTATGGAAAAGCTGTTCTGCCGATAATTAGTTCTACATTTCGGAATATACATTTCACTAGGGTGACGCGGGTTAGATGATTTTGGAACTCGGAGCTTTATATGTTCCAGTAACACAGAACAGTCTATTAAATTATTGGCTGTCTTGATTATAAAGTCTGCATCAGCAATCTGTCTCCTAAACTCTAGTGGTAATATGTGATGTCTTTTACATCGTAACTCATAGCTGTCATCAGTTGTCGCGGTCTTATATTCCAAATACCTCAGAAAACGTTTTTGTATTGACTCTATTCTATTTATGTAAACTGAATATCTAGGATTCCACACCTGCGATGCATACTCCAAAATGCTTCGAACAAAAGAACAATAGATAATTTTGATTGCCTTTACATTTTTGAAGTACTTGCATGATCGAATTAGAAATCCCAGAGTACTTGAAGCTTTATTTACAATGTTGTTAATATGTAAATCATAGAGCAATTTGGAGTCATGGGTGATGCCGAGATCGCGAGTATTAACTGTTCTGACTAATTGACATTGTTTAATTGAATATGAATGAAAAATTTTATTATTTTTACGTGTAAACGATATAACAAAACATTTGTTAACATTTAAATCTAGTTTGTTATCCGCGCAATACAACTCAAATCTGTTCAAGTCATCCTGGAGGTTTTTACAATCATTTGGAGTTTGAATTGACTTCATGATTTTCATATCATCCGCGAATAACAAAACCTTTGATGCTTTAAAACAAGAAGTTACATCGTTTATAAATAAAACAAACAAGAGAGGTCCCAGCAACGAACCCTGCGGCACTCCTGATTTTATTTGAGTCCATTCAGAAGAAAAACCATTCACAACAACAGACTGCGTCCTATTCTCAATGTAGGAAGCAAACCATCTAAGAAGATGCCCATGAATACCCGCAATATATAGTTTCTCAAGAAGACGGACATGATCGATACGATCGAAAACTTTTTTGAAATCCGTTAAAATGATGTCAACCTGCTCACCTCTATCCATATTTTGAGTTATGAATTCATGGGTTAATAAAAGATTAGTAGTCGTAGATCTTTTTTTAAGAAATCCATGTTGGTCCGGCGTGAAGATAGTATGCAAAGAAGCATAGGTTTGTTCATATACTAGCTTCTCGAGAACCTTCGCAAATAAACAGAGTTTTGAGATACCTCTATAGTTTTCAACAGAGTTTACATTTCCTTGTTTATGTATTGGAGTTATAAAGGCTGACTTCCATACTATGGGCACAACGCCTTCTCTTAAAGATCGGGTAAACAAGATAATAAGTGGTGGCACTAGTGCTAGGGCACATCGAGTTATAAAAATTGGTGATATTTTATCTGGTCCGGCTTTTTTATTTATATCTAGATTCTTTAACAATGTCAGTAAGCGGTCTGGGTCAATTATCACAGCAGAAATATTATTTGAAGAAGAAACACCACGATCATCAAAGGTAGGACTAGTTTCAGAAGAAGATGAAAAGTTTTTCTCAAAGTATAGTTTGAAAGCATTACTGACGCCATTTCCGGTATCATATGTACAATTTTCATATTGCATTGTAGAAGGTATACTATGCGAAGCTTTTTTATTATTTTTAATGTAAGTCCAAAAACAAGAAGGATTCGTTATAATATTGTTTTCTATGCGAGAAATATATATTAAAAAACATCTCTTATCTTCTTCCCTCACTCTTGCTCTCAAGAATGAAAAAGTTATATAATCTGATTTATTTTTATATTTATTTTTATAATTATTCTAATTAAACTACTATCGTACCAAGGGGGATATTGAAATTTTTTAAAATTCTTTTTCGGAACAAACTTATCGATTAAATTATACATATTATCGTAAAATCGGTTGACTACAGAATCAAGCGAACCTGTACTTAATAAATTACCCCAATCGATTTTATTTAGTTCCAATAATAAATTGTCATAATCACCCTTGTGGTACAGATAACTCAATGTTTTTCTGTGGGGTAACGATGGAAACTGAGATAATTTATATGTGATAACTAATGACTTATGGTGCAGATCTTCAGGCACCAGCGGTGCAGAGCATGACTCTACTACTAGGTTTAAATTCGATAGTACTAAATCAAGTATACGGCCGTTACTATTTTTTTTTTCCAAATTATATTGATTTAAACCGCATTGATTCAATGTATCACAGAAATACAATTGCGTTTCTCCTATAATTTGTAAGGGTTCATTATTCTCATTATCCCAACTTATATTAGGTAAATTGAAATCACCCAATACAACGTATTCGTCATTAGGTGTAGACGTAAAGATGTTAAACAGTCTATCACAAAAGTTATGAAGCTGAGTTGAGAATGAGTTACCCTGGTTTTCACTGCATAAATATATGGTACAAATATTAATGTTTCGGTACTTATATGATTCATCTTTAATACGAAGTGAAACCCATATGTCCTCAGCCGACGACCTCCACTGAATTTGCTCACATGCCGTGTATTTCCTTTGCACTGCAATTATCACTCCACCACCCCTAGTTTGCCCCGTTACCCCATAGCACCGATCACGTCTCCATACAGAATAACGGTCATCAAAAAGCTCGCTATTTGTAATACCCTCTAATAACCACGACTCTGTTATTGACACTATATCGTAATTCTCCAATAATAAATTCCTCTTAAAAACATCTACCTTGCTACGAAGACCTCTAGCGTTTTGATAATAAATATTAATCATTACGAAAACGAAACTTGTACAACTGAATAATGGACTCAATGATTATCGACAGAACAGCAAGCGCAATAGCCATCAACAATTTAGTACGTTTATCTATTTTAATAATGTAGGATATAGTTTTTATTATAACACATGATTTAGAGATATTTTGAAATAGACACAATATATTGCGAGAAAAAACACGTACACCTTCATGAGGAATAATAAATTTAAAACATACCCAAGGTAGTTCGAAAAAACTACACAAAGGATTACGATTGAAGGCAGTGGTTAAAAACATTGTGGTACTAAATGATAAATGTACGATAAGTAAGAATCTTTTATGTTTGATGATAATTGAAATAATGAGTATGTAATAAATATACGTAATATATAATGAGTATGTATAAATTATAAATAAAAAAATATATGTTAAATATTTAGAAAATGTATATAATAGGCGAGTGACGTAAAATATGATTTGTAAAATGTGAAAGTTATATCTTATTTTATTTTTAGTAAATCCTCTTCTTTTCTTATTGTAAAAACCGGAGATGATGGGCTTCGTCGAGCCAAAATCTGGCCATGTTTAACCCATATATATTGAAAATTCGCAACCTCACTCTTCCTGGCCTTTGCTTTAGTTAATAAATTTTTGAAGTAAACTGTCAGGTGGTCGTTAATATATATATTTTTTTCACCGCTGTATCCAATGGAAGACTGTTGTAGATTCTTTTTTATTTTCATGGCAGAAATAAATTCTTCTTTACGGTATTTATTTATAAATGAAACTATAATGGGTTTATCGGCATCTTTTTGTCTTGTTTGAACTCTTGTAATAATATTGATTTCTTCTTTTCGAACTGGACAATTTATACTTTGACTAATTTTTGATAAAATTTCGAATAGGTTCTCATTTTTGCTATAGGGTATATTTTTTATTTCTGCATTATTAGAACGATTCCTTTGTTCTCTTTCTTGAACTTCAAGCTGTATATCTTGAATCGCTTTTTCCAATGAAGGTATCACACTGGTAATTTCTTCAACGCTCTTAACTTTGTTCTCCAAAGCTACAAATTTTTCATTATAATTTCTTATTAGATCGTGAGCCATTTCAATAGAGTTTTTCATATCCATTAAGTCTTCTTTAATTGATTTGACGTCCGTTTTAATAGTCTCAAGACTAGATAGTTTTAAGAATATTTTATCTAGTTTAGCTTCCAGGTTTACATCTTTGTGACAATTATCGGGGACGGTGACTTTACTTGATCTTGTGACCGACGTTGAAGCAACGCTCATTGCAGGAGATGCTCCGACATTCTTGCAACTAGGACAGCGCCAAGAACTTTTATTTTTACCAAGTTTTCTATAGCTTGATTCTGATATCCCAGCACAAAGGAAGTCAAAATCTCTGCTACAAGAACTGCAATGGGCACCTTCATTTAAAGACGAATTACATCTTCCGCAATTAAGCATTTTTAAAATAACAAGTTGTATTTAATATTTAAGAAAGAAAAAGGTTGTTAACAACTGACAAGTCGCAGAGGTGTATGGAGCTCGTACTTCGCTCGCTTCCCGCGACCAACTGAGCAATCTGCCAACCCGCAATTGGTGTGGTGGACTAAGGCCAAATCACCATATATAGGTTAGGCTCGAGTCCCTTGGTATATATGCTCATATTGGGCTATGAGGATTACTCGTAGCTCAACTCGGATTTAGGATTCTATCTAGGTGGCACTTCCGGGTCATTTCTTTTATCTGTTCAAAAGTTAAGAACATTTCTAGTAAAATATTATGCAATCCTTAATTATATAAACATATATTATTGTTGTAAGAGATTATTATGAGGCAGAATTTCACCACTATTTTATGCTTTTGTCGGATTCAACATATTGTGACGAAGTGGTTTGCTCGGATCGTACCTACTAAACGCCAATCAATAGTGCGGAGGGTAATGTACTTTACAGGTTGGTTCTATACTTTTTTACCAATTTACATACATACGTACATATATTCACGGTTATAAATCCCTAGAAGGGGTAGCCAGAGCTAAGGAACTAGAAGTTCCTCAGCCACTTTTAGAAAGTTGAGTGGAGAAAAGATGGCAAAATAAAGATTGTTAATAATAGGTTTCCAACCGCTTCGCCCAAAAATCCCTTAAAAGCCCCAATACCGTTAGTCGCCTCTTACGTACACCCACCGGCGGAAATGGGGTAGTGTTATTCTAAGCCGAGACTACAGAGCATAAACTTACCAATTTACAATCATCCATAATCCTCTCTATGTGCCCAAAACATCTTAACATTCCTGAATTCCATATTTTTTACAATATTATCTTTCCCACCACACCTTTCACGAATCACTGTATTTCTCACTCGATCACATAACTTTACATTACAAAGTTTTCTGAGAGACCTCATCTCTACTGAATTCCCTCTAGTCTCATGCTTTTTCTGCCACACCTAACATTCGCTTCCATACATAAGCGTCGGAACTATAACAGCATCATGCATTTTCATTCGGACCTTTACGGACACCGACTGACTAGACATTAAACTATTCAGTGCTTCATTAACCGCATTACCCTTTTCACCCTTCTTTCTATATCTTCATCACACTTTTCTACACTAGTAAACAAACTTTCCTGATATACAAACTCTTTCATCTGTTCTACTTTTTTACCATTTATCTCAAACGTGCATTCTATCAAAACCTCCTCTCTCTAAAAACCATGGTTTTAGTTCTACATTATCCCTCATTCCCTTTTCTTTCGATTGACGCGCATGCAATATATATCATCTCTTGCAACTTTTCTACCGACAATGCAAGTAACACTTGATCGTCAGCGAATAAGAGGCATTAAGTGATGAATCCACCCATTCTCATCTCAGTCCATAATCACTTTACTGCAACTCTGTCAGACAGTCATCCAGGAACAAATTGAAAAGCCACGGGGCTAAGGAAGTTAAAAAAAACATAGACATACACATACTCACGGATAAGAAATTAGAAATTCCTCAGCCACTCTTGGAATGTTTAGTGGGGATAAGATGGCAAGATGCAAGAACCGCATCGCCTTAAAAGCCCAATTCCGTAAGTCGCCTCATACATACACACACCGGAAGAATTGGGGTAGTGCTATTCTAAGTAGACACTACACAGCATTTTTGAAAAAAAAACGACAGTATTATTTGTTATTATTTATTGGAAACAAAATAATGCACTCTATGCGAAACATTTTAGGCGTGCAAGGATATTAAATGCCTAGGTATCGATGACAGGACAAATTTATACGTGTAAAGATTTTATAAATAATAATTGACTTTAAATAATAATTCTAAATATTGAAGAGGTAAAATTGTCATGTATAGTAAACGTATTTATAATTTCTTTCTTAAATTTCAACAGCAAACACAAACCATTTACTTGTTATGGAAAACGTATTTATTTTTACGTTATTGAGCTGTATACCAATAACAAAAAGTTTTTATCGACTATAATTTAATAAAACATTTTAATAAGTGTTTTTTTTTCTATAACTAAAAGAGTATTTCAATATTATAAGTATTTTCAAACCGAAAATATCGAGTCATGGAAAGAGGATAGCATACATTATAGTTCTAACCTAAGTAAGTTTCTCCGTAATCGGTTCATAATAAACAAAAGTGATACTTAACGCAGCAAAGAACCTTTGCTCTCAGGAAAACCTGGTCATTAAGTACCTACCCAAATCCATAATACTTATTCTAATAAGGCTATTCCCTTAAATCTAGTTTACACTATTATTTGTGGCCAGTATTGCTTTGCATAAATATTATTACATTTTTAACAACAACATATGTATGTTATACAATATTCATAAAGTTTTATGAATTGAAATAAATATTGCACGTCACTAAAAACCACCCTTGATAGCTAGTCCTTACTTTAGGCTATTTAGTATGCAGCCTGTTTTACAATCGTTTTTTTAAATACAAATCGGAATAATATCGACATCATCTTATTGAGTATTGCACCGTCATGTCAATAATATATTTTTTACCGACCAAACGAAGTAGTTTATCAGTTCGACACGTTTATTTTTCTTATTAACAGAAAGTCTTACTGGCATAGCCTAAGAGTGGAACTGCTATGTTCACATCAACAACTATCAATCGATTAAATAAAAACATCTTAAATATTAGTTTATTATATCACAATCTGTTTATTGTGCGCATAATGCAAGCTTCATTGTTTAACTATGTTAATAATTATCATTGTTTAATTCTATTGAAGGTGTTTTGAATTAAATTTATAAAAAAAAACTCATGTTTCTAAAAACATAGAAAATTATCAATATGATGAAAGTATACAGTGTCAAATAATAAGAACAATTTTATTACGATTTAAATAATACAAGTAAAGTAACTGAAAACATAAGCATATAAATGTGTATAATAAATATTGAAAACTGTAATACGTCAGAATTTTTAAATTAAGCCTAATTATTTAACAATAAATTAGAAACCACCCAAAAACGATAAATGTGACACTATAATATTAAAATACATTAATGATTTTAAATATGATGTAAAATAATATTTTAAACATAAAATTATAAAACTTCAAATAAGTACATGACTTTATAATAAACACTCACCAAGGTAATGATTTACATTCAATAATGCAACCATAATTATCAAAATAATAAATATTACTACCAAGTTCACTTTTGAGTAAAAATTCTACTTCGATGATCATCAACAATCTTACAAATGAAAGCACTAAATCGTCAATTCCATTTCTGAGCCACGATGGTTGTATATTTTTATAAGCAAAAGCATTTATTCTTACTAATATATACCTTATGATATGCTAACGATATGATTAAAAAACGTACGCTGTGTTCCAACACAGCTAAAAATTACCCTACACACTATCATGCAATCAATATATATAACGATTTACACACAAATGACATCAGATTGTATAAACCAACTCTATCTCCTAATATTACATGGTCACTGGATTGAGATGGTTTTCTTATAGGGCTAATATTTTAGCAACTAGTTTGATGGGATGTTAAAGATAGTTTACATTGTACTAAAATCAGTTCTACAAGACGACGAAGACCAGAGAAGTGTTTCGTTTAGTTATTTAGTGCATGTTACAAAATCCGGAGCGAAATAACTTAATAAACTTACCAACCATACTATATTATTTAAAAAAAACTATAGGGCAACAAGGTTATTTAATAAATGTTCATTCTAGTGTAAATCGTCATGAGCATTTTTATTACTTACCATATACAGTCATAACATAATAAGGCATAACTGAATCTAATATCTATTATGAGTATATTGTCAGATCTATTAGGAAGCATGTATCTTAATATAATTGTGGTTCTCGAGACACTGTTAATTCAGTTCTGTAAGCGCATTCATTGTAGTTATTGTCTGTCGTATGAGGAAGGTTTCCTTCACTATGAGATTCAGCTTAAATGTTAATATATTTCAATTCCTTTACATTAGACACAAATATGTGATATTGTTTCATATTAAAAGAAATATCGCAATGTCATATTTATTCTTATAATAATATTTATGATTAAAAGTTGACAGTAAAAAAAATCCGTCTTTCAACATGACATTTAAAAGGATTGAGTTTTGTAAGTCTTCCAATTTATTATATTCAGGCACAAGTGAAGGAAACCACACTAATAAATACACTTTCTTCGTAACACCTTACATCACACTATGATTCAGCCTAGGAAAAGGCATTACAACAATACTTTGACATAGTCTAACTACAGTACAGACAGGTATTAAGAAAATTACAGTCACTACTGGTTAACCAAAAGTTGTCTTAAAATTATGAGCTATCTTATCACTCAATTTGGGGAAGTATTCGCTATTATATATTCATTCATTAATTTATTGGACAATCCAAAATGGCCGTTCAAATCACAAAAACAGATATAACTGTCTAACAACCAAAGAATAAATGCATGCACTGTAGTTAAATTATATCAACTACTCTTATCTAAACTCTTATTTCTGAACTTTGATATTTACGGAAGAGAAGGAAGATGAGGTCAGTTTCTAGGAATTCTCAAAGACATAAGACATTACAAGTGCCAGAAATATAGCTTGCTTAAGGCTTAATACTTTAAGACTATCAATTTGGTAACTTGTTTTTTATAGAAGATATGAATATGAATCATACTATAAATCTGGGTATAAAAACACCGAAAATGCAAAACAATATAAAAATTATACAAAGCACCTACAAAATATTCTAGCTACAATCATTGTAAATTTTAATTGGTAATTCAAGGCATAGCTTACAGCTTGGATATTGTATTAATTTTAAATAGGACCTTTTACTTGGTCATTTTAAATTAGTAACAGTCGCATATCATTTTATAAAAGCATAAATAATGCTTTTTTAATTCAACACTAAATCAATTTCATAAACTCAAATACATGCGCAATATCCTTGAATTCTACGAACCATTTTAAAAAGTACAAATACATTACTAGCTCTATTACCGAGCGTACTTTATTATTACCACTAATATTAGTTCCTAAATTAGCAACATACGGAACGAAACCACAGCAAAACTTCCGCAAAATCAATACATTTAAATCTCACAACTTATTAATTGATCAAAGATTATCACCTACAATATCTAACTTCAAGTGCACTTAAAAATCTCACTACGTTTCAACTTACAATTTATATGAGCGATTGCTCTTATCCTAATCAATTATTATCATTCACTTTCGTTCATTTTGTTCTTTGCGATCACGGTTTTTGTATTTTGATATTAAAAATAAGAGCAAATATATTTTTGACTTTCAATGGCAGAAAGGTTAGATTCAGTAAAGTTAACTATAATCTACCAAATATCCGGGCATCTATGTGTGAGTAGATTGAGCAGAACAAAAATAGCTTGGGCCTGCGAGTAAAAGCAGGAGGGCAATAGTAACATAAATATAAATCTACTACTTTTTATTTTAAAGTTATGTAACAAAAGGTATTAAATTGACCCTATTATATTACTGAAGATCCATTGTCTGGCACCAGGCTGTAACTATATCAGGCACCGTAAAATATAGATAGTTTTTTTTTGTAGATGATAAATTTGGTTTGCCTCTATAAAAAATATTATTTTTTCACTTTATGGATCGATATTGTTTACGGCAACAGATAAATACTTGAAATACGCCTAAAATATAAATAAGATTATTATTTTTAAAAATTCCGTATGGAAAAAAAATTAAAGAGCATGTATGAGAAGAATAATGACACTGACAGAAACAGGACAGATTTTTTAAAATCGTAAAAAGTGGCGATCGATAGTCTCTCTCTAATCCAAAGGGAACAACAGGCGTGAGAATAAGAGAGTAAATAAATAAGTAAATCTAAAACATAGTTATTTAAATAAAAAAAAACTTTTAATAGCCTCTCTTAAAGAGCATAATTTTATTGCCGTTTATTTATCCCACCCTTAACCTTATAAACCCTTCGTAAGTTAGCCAACAGGCACTGGGCCAGTTTTATTGTATTACAGTCTACTTTTATCACTGATCAGATTTAAGTAAAAATGTTACAACTGTTACTTTGCCTTTCTGCCATCAAAATTATAAAATCCGTATATATTTGTATAATTTCTGCCTTTAAACTAATGGAGGATTCAATATACCGTCTTAGTCGTGTGAAATGAAGATGAACAGTGAGACATCGTGTTGTTCTTTATATTTTTCGTATACTCTCAATTCCAAATGACTAGAACTATTTCTAGAATAATAATATTAGTGCTAGCAAATTGACGAAAAGACCCATACGGCAAAAATAACTTTTTTTTTAAGTAAATTTAGAATTTTCCGTCGCTAGTACGTTCGTAAAGGAAATAAGATTTATCATTTGACATTGGTGTTCGTGAAAAACAATATAACTTTTTATACGTTATTCATAACTAACTTGGTGTTTCACTTCACAAGATTTTTATTATAATATCAACGACTTCTATTAATAAGTTATACATATTAACAATTTATATATATGTATATATATATATACTCTGGAGAGTTTTCTTATAATAATGGAATGGCTTTTATTGATATTCCTGTTTAGTTATTGATTTTAATTCTCGTATAAGTCTATGTGGAAGCCATTTCTTTTTTAATCTAGACTGAGCGGATCAAAACAATCGTTTCAATTTTAATTGGAGATTCATAAGTGGGAGAAATGTTTGAGATAGTTCACTTTTATATTGCAATTGTACTGAATTGACTCTTTTATAAGCGCTCACACAAACACACACATCCATTCAAGTTGTATATGTATTGCACAACCTATAGGTCATATCCTAATCGTATTGTTTACTTCCTATATTAAAGATTATTCGCTTCGTTGCAAAGACTTTACTTAACATGTTACTGGTCCATCTTTTACATTTTTGATATAAAAATCCACACTTGATACGATCAAAGCCTCAATGGAGGTACAGTATCGATTAACCTCGATATAATGGCATATAATGTTTTTTCCATTTGTCATTATATTGGAAGAAAAGCGAGAACAACGCAAATTCAGTCTTTCTCAAATTACGGAATTATATATTATACGTTATACATATTATTTAATATAAAAAGCTGTTATTTCGAGCGGAAGCTCATTTGGTGTCTGTTGTTCTATAATTACTTTAATATTTTAGTCAAGCAACGAATGCACTGTAAATATTTTTGGTACACATTTCATAATCATAGAATCATTTACAGAGCTAACAAATCCAAATAAGGAATGTTCATGTTAATATTCTGTCAGCCATTATACTAAAACTTGCGAATAAAAATAAAATAATATCTTTTGTATGAGATTAACAATTCCAGATTTTGCTTAAAATAGCTAATAAAATTCACTAATTCAAAATATCTAGACGCATTAAATAATACCGCCTGTAATATTAATCAAATCTAAAGCTATACAACTTTCAATTTGTTCATTGGCTAAATAAGAAATTGCTTTATAAATATAAAATGCTTATATAAAGCAACGATGATATAAAATAAAGTTTATATAGCGTAGTATTGCTTCAAAAACCTTGGAATAGTTTGAGATGATTTCACAACGATACCTTATATTTCTGCAACGGATAAAAATCTTTACTGGCCATGTGCGATGCATTGTATGCTAACTGGTAGCCCCACAGATCCATGGCTTCTTTACAGGTCGTCTGAAAATGGTAAATTTTAAAAATAATTAAATAAAAAAATGATACAAATCGTTTAATTTTAAAAATCTTTGTGTTACACCTCCGATTAATGTATGTTTAAAGATGATAATTACCAGGATAAGAAAAAAGTAGTTTTCTATTAAAATTGATAGGAAGTTTCAAACGAGCCAAGAAAAAGTTATTTGGGATGAAATAATTGCATCTTTGAAAACTCTAAGCAAGACAAATAAGATTATTTTATATGCTCGCATCTAGGGACAGCCCTCGCACTAACATAGCGGCATCTAATCGACATAGTGACAGATCGCGGTATCAAAGGTTTAACTTTCTAAATTATATATACATAAAATATTAAATAATGTATTGGCGAGTACAATTTTACACACACATACACACACACAATCATCTCCTCTAACTTAATCCTTGCGTACCTAACTACAGCACTTCTTCGAAGCATCTATAAGCAATTTCAACTACACTTACCATAGAACTAGGTATGTTTGTCGATACCCCTAGATTTAATTATCTATTTAATAGGATGGTACTTCTGTAGCAATCTCTAATCCAAGTATCTAGTAACAGTTATAGTGTCATTTCACTCTACAGACGATATCGCACCTCCGTTCAAATAGCGTTACAGCTCGTGACGACGTGATAGCTCAATGGGTAGAACACTGGTTATCGTGCAAGCGACTAGTGTTCAAATCCCGGGTCGGGCCTACACCAATTTGTCTTTTCTAAAGACATATGTGAGGTTAATTTATCATGGTTGTTAACGGTGAGGGAAAACATCGTGAGGAAACCCACATGGCTGAGTTGTACTTAGTCATGTGATAGTGTATTCGTACAAAACGGCGATAGGCCTGCCCCCTATCACGTGAGTACACTGTCCATGCAAAACGTGGGTACTCTGAACACCAGGTGACAAAGTCACCTCTTCAGTCAGTCTTCAGGGATATTCGGCGTGAACGTTTATGTTATATTATGTGCGATATGTCATCGCGGTATTAAATCAAATAATTACTCAAGTATAAAACAAAAAATGATAACGGTCAACATATTCACCCTACCCCCACTGGTTTAATGGCGAGATTTTATGTATGTACGGCTATGCTTTGTACGCACAAGGATAATATTTAAAATGGAGGACAAGGTCTCTATACATATATACATATACTCACGGCTATAAATCCCTACAAGGGGTAGACAGAGCTTTACAATTAGAAATTCTTCAGCAACTTTTGGAAGACGAGTGGGTATAAGATTGTAAAACGAAGGTTTTTGGTGATGGGTTTCCAAAAATATCGCCCAAAAATCACTTGAAAAGCCCCAATAGCCTAAGTCGCTTCTTACTTATGCCCACGGGAAGAAACGGGGTAGTGCTATTCTAAGCAGACACAGCTTAGTTCTCTATATCAGATTTTAATGGAGGTTTATCTTGAGCATATGCGGAAACAAACAGATATGGTAAAAAACTGTTTAAATTTTTAAGCTGCTGTAGGATCAACACCAATTAGTATTATTCCTCTTCTTAAAAATGTCAAAAGATGGTCAGAAGTGTATACGCCTCCCCGTTGAATGTTTGAGCCTTGAGAGAATCTTACCTGAATCGTATCAACATAATCAAAATCCATGACATTTTTCCATTTAAAAGGCACTTCTTGTGAGATTCTGTAGGTGGAGCTGACGCCCGCCATTTCATAGGTGGTGTGGGTACTGAGAAACTCCTGGACGGATGGGGTGACGCTTAAACCAAGGAAGTCGAAAATCTGCTGAGTGGTTTCAAATGGTTGCAATGCTAACTCTTCATATCTCACCACCCTGTAAAATGATTTAATGAATAAAAAGCCATGCATTTGATGTTTCACTCACATCTTCTCCATCAGAGAAGATGGATGATTTTAAATTGGTAACAGAGATTTATAGAGGAAATGTGGAAGGACCTGAACCAAATAGAGAGTGTGTCCAAAAAGGCAGGCACTCAAAGTATGGAGAATAACTGATCTGATCATACCAGTCTTAGTCACCCTATAACTGTGGGATAGTACTATTGGTTTAGACCAACACTACTAAAAAAAACTTACATAATCCTATTAGGGAAGTTGATCATGAGTTTACTGGCAGCCACATAGTCACTGATCATATCGGCACATAGTAGCTCAGGACTCCAGCAGTCTGGTGCAGGTTGACAGAAATGACGGTGTTGACGTGATTGCAACACGGCGCGAGGATCACGTACCAGAAGAAGTACTTTTAGATTGAGTCTGAAATGTGTTATTGTCTAGTTAATACATACATACATACATATACTCACGGCTATAAATCCCAAGAAGGGGTAGCCAGAGCTAAGGAATTAGAAATTCCTCAGCCACTTTTGGAATTTGCATGGGGAAAAGATGGTGAAATGAAGATCGTTGGTGATGGGTCTCCAACCGCATCGCCCAAAAATCCCCCAAAAGCCCCAATACCGTTAGTCGCCTCTTACGTACACCCGCCGAAAGAAATGGGGTAGTGCTTTTCTAGTTACAAAAATATAATACTGACTTAATTGCTTCTCATTCACTTCATGAGGGGTTTTTATCTGAGCATTGTGATACTATGCCCCTGGTATTTACCTTACGCACTTTTAGAGTAAAGCAAAACAGATATATGGTTTTCGTACTGTCAAATTTTCTAATGACAAACTTTAGGCGTTTTTCCGTTACTCTTAGTTCTATCAGGCGTGAATATTTTAAAAGTCAAATTATTCTGGGATAAAAAGTATCGTACTTGATAATTTGGGTCATTTTATCTAGCATTCTGCCAAATTTCATTTATATACATTATGTGCTTGAGGAGCCTTTTCGGCTCAAATACATAAACATTTGAACATCTAAATTTCCACAGTTATAATTTTAAGAGGTTTAAGATAAGATACTGCCCTTAAATATTCTTATACAAAAAAATAATTTGTAACAGTGTTCACCAAATTCCTCTGAAATGGGTGAACCAATTTTAATGAAATTTTACTGACACATTTGGTAGGTCTGAGAATAGTTTTTTTAAAAACTAATTGTATACTCCTAAGTGATAAAGGCAATACACCCCTAACATTTTTATTTATTTTATCCACAAGAAATTCCATAGAAATATTTTTTATGGCAAAATGTTGTTTGTGGGTTCAGCTAGTAATTATGTAAATGTAAATTACTAAAATTTGTGTGGATATTACATTAAATTGACTTTATATGCAGTATTAGAGGTGGTTGCATCTTTGTAAGTATGTATGTATATTAATCATAACATGAATATATATATATAGAACTGAGCCATGAGAGTTAACTTACTATGTTTATGCACAACCACAATATAGAGTACTCATACAATTTTTTAAATAACTATGATAGCCCAATCTATATTTCGGACTCATGCATCTCTATGTCATGCTCTTCCAACTTAACTTGAGTTATGAAGAATACTGACAAAACAGTTTCAGCTCACATGGCTTGAAATAATACTAAAAGACTAAGATATAAGATTTTAAATAATACCTGAGTTAAGAGTGTGATTTTTGGAAACTCATTTAATGTTTATAATATCCACATAAAGTTAAACTCTGATTCTATTTTATCTTATTTGCTTTTTAATATTTTACTTATGACACAAAAGAGTTTCTCTACCATGCCATAAAATTTTTTATTGCATGTAGAAGTGCAAGAAAACTTTAAATTTAAACATAAATTAAATAATATTCTACAGTATATATGTTGAAAGTATCTAAAATTAAAATATATAAAATAACTAATAAGTGTTTGAAGTATCACCATGAGAACCAGTAACTAGAAGGTTATTTAGTTTGATTTCAAGGTTTCATAGCTCAAGTAAACTTTTGTAATATTTAAAGCTTTAAGATACTTTCATTTTCAAGTGTTTCTTAAGTAGTAATGCTTTTTATCAGGAATCAGTCTATTCCTCTGTGGTAGATACTTACTGTTTGTCAAGAAGTATTTCTTCAACAAGATGCAATCTCAAACGGACAACCTTCATACTTTGGAATGGGAACAACTTGCAAAACCTTGAAGTGAAGTTAGCATCAAAACACCATTCTTTTACTACTTTGCAGAGATTCCACAGCCTAGTGTTATGGCTGAATTGGTACAGATGGTTCTTACCATACTCAAAATAGTCATCCATTCCCTCAAAGTTACATTTTAGCATCTTTTTAACTACATTCACAGCTTCAGGACCTTGTGGAGTACCTCTTATCTGAATGATATCATACTTGAGGAATGGTTCATAGTGATAATAGTTGCTTGGTACAGAGTTAAGAATATCTCCTAAAAATGTTGTTCCTGACCTCCAAGTGGATATAATCAAGCTCCTTAGTGGCTGACCACCAGATTCTATCAGCAGATCTTCCAATTTGTTTACACCAGAATGGGAAAGGTTATAGTTTGACATTTCTTGTTTTATTTGTAATCTAGCTGTATCCAGTATCAGTTCTATGTTGGAAGAATTGTATAAACCTGTAGCAAAACTCTGTAGGACATCTTCATATCGGTCATCGTTTTTTAAGAAGTTTCTTAGACTCCTTCTGCCCTCTGATAATCCGTGGTATCTTGTGTTATCTGTACCTCGACTTCCAGCCAAAATCAACAATATACTGAGACCGAAAGCAAAACATATAGAATATAGTTTATTAACACGACGTAGCATTACGAAAACAAATAATAAAAATTATACAAAAGTTATTGCTTAATTAAAAACACGAAAGCACTAGTAGAAGACGAAAAACATTTTTGTTATATTAGGGACATATTGGATATACGTGTAAGCGCTTCAAAGTAAAATTGAGAAACTTTAACTAAAACACCGCATTGCACCTTTGATTTGACTGACATCATTTGTTTTTGACGTTTATGCGGTTTATGTTTAGATTTCCTTGACGTTTGCCGGGCTGACTTTGACGTACGTCTACATAGCTTTCATTTATAATGTGACATTATCAGCTTTCAGAATGAAATGTCTCTAATGCTGCTTATACAATGTGACCCGTGTAGACAACCTAAGTTTAAGTTTCTTCCATGGAAGTACTATGGAATGCGCACTGGCGTCCTAAAGTGTCCTGAACAAGGATAACTTACTATTTATTTTATACTAGTGGATCGTCCCAGCTTCGCACGGGTAGCGTTGTTTTTTTAAATATCTGAGGTTTCTTTCTTCAGTCACTGCTCAAACATTGTGAAATTCAGCGCAATGTTTTCAATTTATTAAATTTATAGCACTCCCTATACAGTGTAGTTTGGTGATTTTGAATGCGCTTTAATGAACGGTTCAGTTTTTCCGTTTAATAGCAAATTTTGGAATAAAACGCTATGAAGTATTTATAACAATCTAAAAAATTAATCATTAAGTGATGTAGGATGCAACTACTGGCGCCATCTAGTATGTCATATGTAAATAAGTAAAGATTTGGTTTTGGTCACGGGCGCGATGGCTTATTATATGTATAATTTCGGTGTTCCTCTACCAATTTCTATGATTCTTTTTTTATTCAATAGGTAATAATATTACCTTTTTTAAATTAGGGATGAGTGAGAGGTTTACAAACGTAAGAGTAAACAAATATAATCAGAATGTTCTGAACTGCTAAGCTATCTGTAATTACACGTGTTATTGTGAGTCAACCGTAAAAGATAGACATAAACTGTGGTAGATTTTTTTTAGATAAATTTATTAAGAATGTTTCTGTTATACATGATTTCTATGTAAGTTTAACCATTAAGGCTGCACACGCGACGGAAGCTTAAAAAATGGAGTAACTTCTCCCGTTTTCCCAAAATTTCCCTTTACTACTCTGCTGGAAAGTATACAAAAACCTGCCCAGGAGTATGACGAATAATTGCGCCAAGTTTCGTTAAAATTCGTCCAGTAGTTTTTGTTTCCATAAGGCACATACAAACCGACAGACAAACAGACAGACAAAAATTTTACTGATTGCATTTTTGTTAAATAAGTTTGAATTTGGTTTACTTTGAACTTAATCTCGTCTAGCAACCGCGCGAGCGGGACGCATTCCTCTGATTGGGGTCTCGTTCTAGGACGTTTCTCTGCGTGACAGTGTTCAAAAGATCTTAAGCTTTATTGCGAGGCAATAAATTTCATTATTGTGTACCATGTTTTTGTAAGTGCGCTCTACTGTTTAGTTAGTACCTTCATGGTTTGCTCATTAGGGTGTTGTAATCCTTGCCCACATGGCTGGAACCGCGCATGGGTCCGTAAAAAAATACGTAGGTTAAAAAACGAAAAAAAGGAACATAAAAGTGCTAACCCTAAATTAAAATATAATTTTAAGTTATATGTTGTGTTATACGACTTGTGCCTCTTGTGGGAGACGAAAAATATATTGGAGAGCATGAATGCTTTGCGATGCCAATGAGGGGTTTTCCTTTATTTCTTTTTTTCTTCTTCCCTGTTCTCAGGATAGATGGCGCCAGACTTGCTATGTTATTGGTAGGAACGGAACGTCACACCGTTTTTCACACTTGGATGTAATGATATTGTAAACGGAACGTACATAAAAACGTTCTGATTTGGAAGTCTAAATAAATATCAGTTTAAGCCAAGAAAACTTAAAATTAAATAAACAAAGACGGTGTTTATATTTAACATTCTTTTTGTTGTTTCTACTAGCCAAAAAGTTACTCTTTGGTGATGTGACACATGTTTTTAAAGTTGACATTGGCGAAATTATTGTGGCAACACGATTGAGGCCACGAAGAAAAAAAAAAGTAAGTAACGTAGTTACATCAACGCCATCTACAGAGCTCTAGGAAACTATGTTGTTTTTTTATTTCTCAAAAAGAAAACCTCTCATTAGAGCGAAGTTTTGTTTACAACGACATGATAGTCCAGTGGGTAGAACACCCGCCCGAAAACAGAAGGGCGTGAGTTCCAATCCTAGGTCGGGCCTACACCAATTTGTTTTTTCTAAAGACATATGTGTGGTTAATTTATCATGGTTGTTAACGGTGAGGGAAAACATCGTGAGGAAACCCGCATGGCTGAGTTGTACTTAGTCATGTGACAGTGTATTCGTACAAAACGGCGATAGGCCTGCCCCCTATCACGTGAGTACACTGTCCATGCAAAACGTGGGTACTCTGAACACCAGGTGACAAAGTCACGTGATGTTCAGAAGTATTAGAAACGTGAACCTTAATGTTATGTTATTATGTTATGTTTTGTTTACAATATTTTCTCATGGGTTTACATGGGGGATTATTCCTTAATGGTAACATTTTTTCGAAAAACACGACCTCGTACGTGATGCTTATGACCATCAGCAAAGCTTAGTTAGTAGAGATCGGCCCAGCCGTTTAGGAGGAGTGATGTCACAAGCGAAATACAAAAGTCCAGGGTCAATGGAGCTTCGCTCCAGTACAATAAGTTGGTTAATCTGTCAGTCAGTACTTACCTACCAATATCATTTTTGATACTTGGAAATGAAGATAAACGATTGTCACATTTTTTTGTTGGACGTCAAAATGGTGTCAAATTTTCAAACAAAACGGATCGTTACGTTTAAACGTTATTTTCAGATACTGTAGCGGCGGTATTTTTGGGGTTTCTGTTTATTTCAAGTTCATTAATGTTTAGTTATGACTTCTACAGCATCGGCTATCAAATTTTTGTCCAGTTTTGTCCGTAAGCCGTGCATTGTATATCATCATATTTACTTACTATTTTCACCTAGTTTAGTAAAATACAAATTTTCCAAAAAACACATGTAAATAAGTGTATCTACTCATTTTAAAATGACTTACGTATGTTAGTTTGATAGTAGTTTACTCAAAAAACTCTTACCACATATTTGAAATAAGCTTAAAAACAAACTTGTAATAAATACCCCAATAATAAACATGATACACACATATAATAACCGTGATAGCTCAATGGATAAGAACACTCGTCCGTTATGCAGAGAGGCGTGGGTTTCAAACCCCGGTCTGGTTAACTTATCATAGTTGTTAACGGTGAGGGAAAACATCGTGAGGAAATCCACATGGCTCAGTTGTACTTTGTCGTGTAACAGTTTAATCGTACAAAACGGTCATAGGCCTGCCCCCTATCACGTAAGTATACTGTCTGAGGCTTACTGAACACTAGTTGACAATGTCACTATTGTCACATGTTTAGAAATATTAGTTCCTCTGCCAACGCCGTCGGGGATATTCGTCGTGAACGTTTGAGTTTGACTTGAAAGAACAAAATGTATGGCTCCACACCGACATAAATACCTATAAAATGATTCCTGCCAGCGCACTACGAATTTATAAATCGAAATTTCGTTAACGTTTAGAAAAGTGTAATAGCAGTATATCTACTCTATTTATATGAATTGGAAGCAATCTCTTGTTATCGAAAGGTATTGGAGGTAACATATTGCTATAGTTAGACCACAGCTTTGCCTGGACCATTAATGTACCTAACTATGTATAACTATTTTTTTACGCAGAGCCATTAATAAGACCTTTTAAAATGTAATTGCCAGTAATTAGTAAACAATGTTTCCCTAAATATTTAATTTCTATGCAGGTAATAAGATTTCGCGTTTTGAGGGGTTGGCTGAAGAAGTTTATAGACCTGCAGTCGCTAGAGGAAAAAAACAGCTACAAATTAGTTTGGAAGGTACTAAATGAATGGTTTTTAAGTTTTAAGATGGATTAAAATTATATTATAATCTTAAGTGAATAACCTTGGTATCTCAGTGGGAAGAGCACTGCCTTTTGATGCTGTCTGAGTGTATGTGTATAACCGTTGAATGTATTTCAGTCATGGGCAAGTATACATTTAATATGGTATTAGCCTGCCCCCTATCATATCATTGTAAAAGCACACACCCTAAGGCCATAAGAGAATGCTATTCTATTCCGACACTAGGCGGCATGTACATATACAATAGCAAAACTTTGCTTTAACTAGAGCAGACAAAACCCATCTAAGCAAAAATATAGAAAGAATAATATAAGCAGACGGTTCTAATAATGTTAAGAATGTTTATGTATGAAAGTGGTTCAGCATAGCCGCAATAATTCTTTGTTTGATTTAATTATCTCCCAGATGTTACTCAACGAGCTTTTAAATCTGAATTAGTACGAAAAGCGCGCATAGCCAAAGAATATTTCAAAGTGGAAATGGCTCCCCCATCAAGAAATGAAGTGCAGGTATTTTATTTTAGACTTACATTTATACACTTAAACACACATATACATATATACTTTTGATCAAAAAGTGCACATCAGGGTTAAATAAGAGAATTTTTAATATTTTAACGATTGACGTTGAGAAAACTCAATTTTATTGTTTTATATAGGCATCTCAAAATAAACACAACGGTATGGTAGCTAATAGCTACTAGCTACTAGCTATGATATCATCACATCATATATGTATTTATATAACAAAGTAATTATACACAGGATTGCCGTTATCAACCACGCTAGCCAGCTAACAAATGTTGGCGACTTTTTATTGGCGGTCTAATTTCATACATAGGTTATACCTACATAATTTATACAACACAGGCCACCACGGCTGTCCCAAAAGGAAAAGCAGTATGGCAAATGGTCCTCAAAATCTAGGTATCACCATCACTCTACAAATAAAGCAAGTCCCTACAAGATGCAAAGACCCGTTCGGGTTGTGACGCCGGGCAATGTCGGCGGCCCGGCGCGCGCCGTTCTTAGTGTGAATTACGCTTAACGACCACTACCGTTGAGTTGATAGTAGCACAGATAATATAATACTATACTAGATAGTAGTATAGTAGCCGTAGCCAATACGTACGTTTACATTTTTCCGAGAACAATGTGATTTAGACCGCCATGTGATATACCAATAGGTATAATTGCGTGGACCATTGCAGGATTAGAATTGATCCCGCATCTTTAAGTCTAACTGTAACTGTTAGAACGCGGAGGCACGGTAATTGTGTCACACGGACGGGGAGATACGACGAATTTATAATGGTTCCGTATATTAGTCATTCAGCTACGGATTCTTTAAGGGCCTTCGCTGTATAAAGCGGATGCCCGTCGCGAGTCGGGTCAGATTACGCTGGCCGCTTCATAGCTGATTAGGCACTAACCAATGTAAATTGACTGCTCTTCTAAACCCGCGTGGACGGAATGAACGGGCGGCGTGTGAGGTGCCCATTTAACTATGAAGCGACCAGCGTAGTCTTACCCGACCCGCAACGGGCACTCGCGTAACGCAGTTTCTGCCCTTAACTTAAACTAGAGCACTGCAGTACTATCTACCACGTAACAATTTGGCTCACTTTGCAGCACGAATAGCACGATTAATTCGTTGAGTTTAACAAGTGTTTGGCAAATGGCTGTATAATGTTTTTTTTAGTAAAGCCCTAACTCATTGCTCCCGCGGCTACCGTGTGAGGCAAATCAGGGTAATGGAGCGTTTTAATTGATTGTTGGGAGATGTGGCTGCAAACCCATCACCAACCCCCTTTTATCTTACAATGTAAACCACGTTACCTTTTATTGACATTAACAGCCATGCGTGAGAATAAATAGGTAGATATTGATAACAAAATTTGATGATTGACAAATAAAAGCTTTATATTTTTATATCGTCCAATCCTCATTGTCAGTTATAATCCTTTTGTTTTCAGCTTATTCTGAACGACTTCAAGTTACTGGTCAGTTTTTTTAAGCAAAAGTGCTATATGGATATGACAGTGCGACAGGCTTTTTTGTTCATACTCGTTGGACTGGAAATATCTATGTGGTTTTATTTCGGAGAGACTGTTGGGAAGATGAAAATTATTGGATATAGAGTTTGATATTTAGAACTAGCTCATCCTTCTTTGATTGATATATGATTAAAAATTTGTATTACGTATGGGTTTCTTTATTCGCATATGATCCTCTTCCTATCTTCCTGCTGTATTTTTTGTACTCGTAATTAAGTTATTGCTAAACCCCGAAGAGTTGTTTCAATACTATTAATCGAGTTATTATGTTATATGATATGTAACTCACGCTTGCGCTGTGTAGTGTCGGCTTAGAATAGCACTACCCCGTTTCTTCCCGTGGGTGTATGTAAGAGGTGACTAAGGGTATCAGGGCTTTTTGGACGATGCGGTTGGAGTCCCATCGGCTTATTCCGTTTATCCACCCTAAAAAATCCTCCCTAAGGCGGATATTCGGAAACGCGTGTCCGTCTATCCACCCTGAACGGGGTGGATATCCGGAATGCATATAATATGGTTCTTCCGATTTTTTACCCCAAGTACAGTAATTTACAGAAACATACACAACACAAAATGGGTCCAAAGAACATCGTGAACATTAAAATACTTAAGATAAACATACCTACTTTCTTACTTACAGTTTGAATAAAAATATCTTACAAACTTAGGGTCTTTTTTCTGTAAATGACTGTACGTAGGCAGGGTAGAAAATCGTAAGAACCATATTATATGCATTCCGGATATCCACCCCGTTCAGGGTGGATAGACGGACACGCGTTTCCGAATATCCGCCTTAGGGCCGGCGCTGACTGCCGGCATGGCATGGCAAAGGATTTCGGTAAGATATAGCCATTTTTAATCTTATTACCATGAGTATAGAATTCATTTTACACAACGATGCCGACGTTCTGTCCTACCGCGGCCTCCCTCGGCATCGTTGTGTCAAAATAAAGTAAAATGAATTCTATACACATGGTAATAAGATTAAAAATGGCTATATCTTACCGAAATCCTTTGCCATGCCATGCCGGCAGTCAGCGCCGGCCCTTAGGGAGGATTTTTTAGGGTGGATAAACGGAATAAGCCGTCCCATCACCAACAACCTTTATTTTACCATCTTTTCCCTACTTAACTTCCAAAAATGGCTGAGGAATTTCTAATTCGTAGGGAATTATAGCCGTGAGTATATGTATGTAAGTCGTCTATATTTCGCAGGCCTGGCTTTTTGGTGAAGCTTATATTCTCCAGCGGACATTTTTTTACTGATTGGTGTTGGTCATGTAGATTTATTCAGCAATAATTTTACCATTTTTAACTTCCAAATTCGTTTTTAAAATTTTAAGTTTTACTGTTTTTTTTTGGGTTTAAGAATTTCCATAAATTTTGAGGAAAAAGGTGCAGTTATACATCTTAGTAAAGTCATCTTCATCGGTAAGAATTTGATTTGGTAATGACACAAAATCAAAACACTTAGTAGGTTATTTTAATTTAATTATGGCATTTTTTTTTTGAGTGTTTTGTACAACATACATCAAGACATAATTCCTGTATTTTAAAATGTCACTTCTTCTTCTTTGCATCATCGGCAGCCTTTTTCGCTTTTTCCGCAGCTTTTTGTGCGTCTACCTTTGCTTTTTGTGCGGCTTTTGCAGCTTCTTCTTTGGCTTTGCTTGCTGCTTTCTCAGCTTTTTCCTGAATTTTCTTTTTTGCAGCAGCGGCCGCAGCTTCTGCCTTTTGTTTTTGCAATTCAGCAGCAGCTTTGACTGCTTCTGCAGCTTGAGCAATTTTCTTTTGTTCCGCCACTTTTATTTGACGTAATGTTTTCTCCAAAGCAACTGTCACTCCGTTAAGGAAGCCACCGACACCTACTTCGAGCACTTTGCCAAAAGGGCCTTGGAAAAACCATGAAGACATAGGTGGTGCCATTTCTACTTTTGCGTATTCCCAAGAATTTGCCACATGGGGCTTCATAGTTTTCATTAAATAGTGCTGAAAATACAGAAACAAAAAAAAAATTAAACGTCAAAGGAAAATAATAATCTACGAAAATATTAACTGCCAATCATTAAGGATTCAAATATATTTATGTAAGTAGGTAGGTATAATCTGAGTAAATCATGTCATAAGTTTAGTTTTGGAAACAATAGTTTAATATAATTAAGTAAGGATATAACCTTCTAAACAGATGGTACTGCGTTTATTTATTAGTCGATCTATCTATCTATACTATAATAAGACTGTACCGAGGTCAAAACTGTACATTGAAAAAAAACCGGTAGAATATGTTTAATTTTCGATACTGAAGCTCTGTCTAGTCAGTCGGTGTCTGAAAAGGCCCGAATGGCTGTGCATGATGCTGTCCTCGTTCCTACGCTTATGTATGGCAGTGAATGTTGGGTGTGGCAGAAGAAGCATGAAAGTAGAGTGAATGCAGTAGAAATGAGATCCCTCAGAAAAGTGTGTAATGTAAGGTTATGTGATCGTGTGAGGAATGATGTGATTCGTGAAAGGTGTGGTGTAAAAGATGATATTGTAAGAAAGATAGAAAAAGGAATGTTGAGATGGTTTTGGGCACATAGAGAGGATGGATGACAGTAAATTGGTGAAAGAGATATATATAGCCAATGTGGAAGGTAATGTTAGTAGAGGACGACCTCGGAGGACACATTTGGATCAAATAGAAAATGTGCTCAAAAAGGCAGGTGTCCGCAGTATGAAGAATAAAAGAGCATGTATGAAAAGATTGATGGATGTAAACGAAGCCAGAGAGGTTTGCCAGGATCGTACAAAGTGGCGATCGATAGTCTCTGCCTACCCCAATGGGAACTAACGGCGTGAGAATATGTATGTATGTATGTATGAAGCTCTGTCTGTCTGTCTGTCTGTCTGTCTGTCTGTATATCTGGTCATCACGATACTTCTACCAGACAGATCTTCATCAAATTCGGTATGAATGTAGCTTATACACCTAGCCAACATACAGGATATCATAAATCCCGGTTTTCGCATGGGTTTCCACAGGTGCATAAAAAAACATAACTTTTATATGGTTCCATATATTTACACCATTCGTTACTTCATCGAACGACTTTATCAGACTTTTTATTAATAGTCTTTTTGGAAAAATTAAGGGTTTCATCCATTTTCATCAAAATAAATGTTCATTTAATTGTTTCTCAATAGTATGCCTACTAGATATATAGGTTATCAAAAATATAGACCCTACACCAACGTCTTCGTGGCGTAGCGGTTTACCGTTTGGTTAGTACTAAACGAACGGAAGACCCAGGTTTGAATCCCAGGGGATCACAATCTTTATGCGATTTTTTTGTGTTAGCTTTGAATAATAGGGAGCAATAATCCTTCCTTTTCACATTCAACTATGCGAATATGTATGAATAAAGATAATTGAAAGTATATTGTATGAATTTATTAGATATTAGAATATATTTTACAACTTTATTTTTAAAGTATTTTTAAACTAATATTCCCATAGACATATTATGGTATACTTACGCATAAAATAATATTCTGTTCAAGCCTCAGAATGCATAGTTGGTATATAATAGCAAATATTTCAATTTTAATTTATTACCGTCATCTATGACTGATTTTCTGCAATCTCTCACACATCACCAACGGTTAGTGTAGGGGGCTGTGCCTGGCCGAAACCGCACCGCCAAACTGCTATCCATACTTACTAAAGATATTCTCATTTTTGAACATAGAAGCTTTGTACAAAATGGTTTGTTTCATGATTCTTATGAACAATTAAAAATGTTTTGAGGAACTACCCCCTAAGGGATCAAAAGTTAGTATACGGATTTTATACATTTCTGTATCTTGAAATTTGAAACTTGATGCGATTGACTGATATAAGGCAAGACTAAGACAAGAAGACACTACAAAAAGGAATATTTGAAATTCAGCTATCAATCATTTAATTCATTCATGAGTATATACTAAAGGCTATAGACCCCAAAAATGCGTAACGAACTTACACAAAAAACCCCGGGGTGAAATTATGAACTACTTTTTTTGTCGTTTAAAATAAGACAAATTCGATTAACATGCATATACTCACGGCTCAAAATCCCTTGAAGGGGTAGCCAGAGCTAGGGAATTAGAAATTCCTCAGCCACTTTTCGAAGTTGCGTGGGGGAAAAGATGGTGAAATTAAATCAATTAATGATACTCTTAATAAATATTTGGAATGCTTAAGTACTTACGGCAACTTTGAGTAGATTTTCAGCCATGATAAAAAGATAATAATGTCTATACTTCTCAAATATGTGTAAAATGTGAAAAAATCTCAGCTATTACTTTATTATAAATATTCATATTTCACAAAAAGAAGAGAATATAAGTTATTGTATTCTCTTTTATATAGTAGATATTTAATACTATTTTGCATTAAACGATTGAGTAGAGATCGTATTATTATTTATTATTTTAATCATGTAAAGTTGAATATTAAAATTATTGCCAACGTCATGTAACCAAAGTTTTAAAAAAAAATTAATAAACCACAGAAAAATATTAGGATGGAATAATATAAATAAATAATTTAAAGCAAATATCAGCGCGTTCAAAAACAATGAGGGTTCTAATCCCGGGTCGGGCCTACACCAATTTGTCTTTTATAAAGTCAGATGTGTTTTTAATATATCATGTTTGTTAACGGTGGCGGAAAACATTGTGAGGAAACCCACATGGCTGTGTCGTACTTAGTCATGTGTCAGTGTATTCGTACAAAACGGCGATGTGCCTGCCCCCTATCACGTGAGTACACTGTCCAAGCAAACCGCGGGCAATCTAAACACCAGGTGACAATGTCATGTGATGTTCAGATGTATTATCACCTCTGCCAATTTCTTCGGAGATATACGTCGTGATCATTTCAGTTTGAGTAAAAATATTTAAAAAAATATAACTCGACTTCGTAATAAAAGAGGTCTTAAAAGGGCAGAACGAGAAAGTATTTCAGTTAGAAATTTAACTATTGATAGGAACAATAGCGGATAAGGTTGTACCATGGTTAAGTATGTATACTTGCCATGTCAATTTAAATGGTGGTGGTCTCTACATAATCATTGTCAGTATTCAGATTTGGGTAACAATAGTTCGGGCTTTCGTAGAGTAGGCTTACCCTGATTAGGATTATTAGTTTACTAGACTGCGACGCTGGTCTAGTGCAGGTAGGCTCACATTAACGGCAACTAGTATGCTGTGATAGTAGTTGGAACCAACGAGTTGATGCATTTCCACACATCCTGGTTTCCGGATAGCCGGCATCGGATCAGACATTGTGTAGTATATGCCCGTTTTCCATAGCTAAATCGTATTTTACTCGGACCCGAGACACAAAGCAACGCGCTTCAAATTTAAAGTGCAAATTCTGTCCTGCCCCCGTAGCATTAGGCGTGTGAGAGCGAGTATGTCATGTGAGAAGGTAGATACTGACAGATTTTGTATGAGCAATCTGTCAGTTTTTCACTTCTCATGTGTCAAACGCGCTCTCACAAGCCTTATGTTACCAGTGCTGCTCCTGCCAAATGAAACAAATCATTCCCAATCACAACACAAAATCACATTTCGCAATGATAATACAGAAGCAACATAAAAGGTCATAACAAACAGCCCTAATGACGATACAAATGGTATATTTGTTCGTTGCCTAACATCAAATTATTTCCACTGCACTTTCGCTGTCAATGCGACGACGTAACAGAAAATGTGTCGAGTTGTATAATATCATCCAGTTAACAACCTCCTGTGAATTGGTTGATGGTCACTTGGCGTACTTTTAGAGCGTAACTGCAAATTGAGCACGTGATACTTGAATGACCATTTGTCAGTCTGAAACAACGATGGTCGAAATTGCTTATGTTATACTGATGAGCATGGCTGGACATTGTTATAAATCGTCGGTGATGATCTGCATCATCAAGTTACTCTTAAAAAGCAGACTACACACTATAGATATTAGGTATATAATTTAATATATAGGTTAGGGTTGTAAATAATTTGTTTTTAATTAAGTTCCGTTTAAATTGCATATTGAAATCTGTCCATATTGTTCCTCACCATAAAGGTTGACTGGAAGAAATCGCGTTAAGGCGATCTGCCTCTGTCCGCCTTTGTGTACATATACTTTTGTTCGTAAAATACTGTTAAAATACTTGTTTGTATACAACAAAGTGTTTCAATAAATAAAATAAACTAAATACACTTATTCGATTCGTCAACCTCCGAGGGAAAAAAAGGAAATTCTAAGCCGAAGCCGGTACAAAATGGCAACGAAGATTACACGGCAATTCAGCACTTAACACTCCATTTGGTAATTACCTACCTGGTTGGTAATTGGCGTGCATCCAATTCAGCGAGCCTTGAAATGTTATCGATTTGGACAATCCCTGCGAAATTACGTAACACACTGTTCGACTTAAATTAGTCTTGCTTGTATACTGCAAAGTATCATCTGTGATTGCTAAAGCAGTTTTTTCCTATTATCTCACTGTCAATCGTATTTATTGTCTTTAATATTGCTTGTGATTCCTATATTCCTCACAGCTCATATGTATCTCCACCAAGTTTTTTTTTTTTTTTTTGTTTACCGGTGGGGAAATCCTCATGGATCCCCCGTCGCTCGAGAGAGCGACGGGGGTATGTCGGACTTTTACCGACTAAAACCCCACCGGTTCGGTGCTGCTGGCCCTGCGGCCTGTGCGGCGTCACCTTGGTGTTTTTGCCGGGCGGCTGAAGGCCGCCCTGGCGGCGAAAAGGAGTGTACCTAAGCTAAGTCGGATAGGGAATCTCCACCAAGGGGCTCGAGCCTACCCTATATAGTGCGATTTGGCCATAGTCCACCACACTGGCCAATTGCGGGTTGGCAGACTAACGACTACTACCGTAATAGTAGCCGGGACCGACGGCTTAACGTGCCCTCCGAAGCACGGAAATATTCGGATACCTATATACGATACGAGTATCGAGGCGCAATTGCGGGGACTATGCCTCGAGAGGTTTGTCAGGATTGTTGTTGCGGATGCCCTATTTGAACTGGAACTGCTGAGGTATTAAATAAAACCAAAGTAGTTTGAACTTAATTGAACTTTTTTATTAGAAATTGCTTTTAGTTTATATAATAGAATATAAAAACTTCGCTGCCGCGATGTACAAAATGTACAACGCCATCTAGTGAAAAACTATGAAACTACTAGGGTCTTGAACATACCGCCCCCTTAGGACATTATTGACAGAATGTCCTAAAAAAAGTAACATTATACAATTGTATGAACTTAGAGTCACTTAGAACAAAAATAAACAATCTGACTCAAACTAAACACTATTCTCTATTTAACACTATCACAAATACATCATTATGCCATTCTTACTTCGCTAAGGGCAAAATACAAATTTTAGAAGTAGGCCTCTTAATAATAGTCAATTTTTTTTCGTAACGTGACTACACGAGTTATATTGTCAGAACCCGGATGTTTTTCAATAACTCGACGCAAGAGCCAATGACTGGGAGGCAATATAATTGGGACTACTATAAGGTTGGATATAAACCCCAAGTAGCCTGATCTTTAAATTTGTACTGAATGGGACTGCTATGAGCTTTGCAACAATACCACACGCAGCCAGACCTAAGAATTTGAACTAAATGTGACTGCTATGAGCCTTGCAACAATACCACATGCAGCCAGACCTAAGAATTTGAACTAAATGTGACTGCTATGAGGCTTGCAACAATACCACACGCAGCCTGACCTAAGAATTTGCACTGAATGTGACTACTATGAGGCTTGCAACAATACCACATGCAGCCTGACCTAAGAATTTGAACTAAATGTGACTGCTATGAGGCTTGCAACAATACCACACGCAGCCTGACCTAAGAATTTGCACTGAATGTGACTGCTATGAGGCTTGCAACAATACCACATGCAGCCTGACCTAAGAATTTGCACTAAATGTGACTGCTATGAGGCTTGCAACAAAACCACATGCAGCCTGACCTAAGAATTTGCACTGAATGTGACTGCTATGAGGCTTGCAACAATACCACACGCAGCCTGACTTAAGAATTTGAACTAAATGTGACTGCTATGAGGCTTGCAACAATACCACATGCAGCCTGACCTAAGAATTTGAACTAAATGTGACTGCTATGAGGCTTGCAACAATACCACACGCAGCCTGACCTAAGAATTTGCACTGAATGTGACTGCTATGAGGCTTGCAACAATACCACATGCAGCCTGACCTAAGAATTTGCACTGAATGTGACTGCTATGAGGCTTGCAACAATACCACATGCAGCCTGACCTAAGAATTTGAATTAAATGTGACTGCTATGAGGCTTGCAACAATACCACATGCAGCCTGACCTAAGAATTTGAACTAAATGTTCCGTGCAAAATTCACTACTAGGACTATGAGAATCATTAGTAACCAATAGCGATTTAGCTTGATCAGTCAGCGGTCGTTTGGAGTCCAAACACTCCAATGCTCTGAACCGGTTTTCTATAAACTCATTGAACTGTTTGAGTGTGGGCAAATCATTCGAGTCATTATAAGAAATGTTTAACTCCCAATGTTTACGTGTCTCAGGATCGAGCTTGAACGTAACGATGTGTATTATTATAACATCCCATGTACTCACGTTTACATGCAAGTTTTGCAGCGTACTTAAACAATCAGAGGTGTTGTCCAACAGTTCCTTTAACCCCGAAGCAGATTCAAAATTCAAACGTCTATGACCAAACAATCTCTTTAGTACACAATTGGCAAGATAGCGTTTATTGTTATAACGTTTTTCAAGTAGTTCCCAACATGCAGTATAATTCGCTTCCGTTATAGTAGTATGCCTAATTAACTGTTCAGCTTCCCCTGTAAGGTGTCCTTTTAGATAATACAATTTTTGCACGTTATCTAGCGTCTTAGTTTTATCTACAAGCGATATAAACAAGTCCCTAAATGTAGGCCATTCGGAGTATTTTCCAGAAAATATTGGTATTGAAACATTGGGTAACTTAACAAAGGAACCGGAGGACTCACTCTCAACAGTATCTTTAACATTAGAATCTTTATTTAAAGCTAACAATTTGTTAATCTCAGTTTTCATACAAGATTTATATATTATGTATGCGTTTTCACATTTATCATAGATATCCTCACTTATATATGAACATTTATATTCATATATCAGTTTGATGAGTAGCATTCGTACAATTTCGTGTTATTTTTTCTAAATAATTGCCAATCTCTCTCTAAATTCTCTAACCTTGTTTCAATATATTCACGATTAACTCTGTCCTTAGGACTTTTCTTATAATTAACATAGCCTTTTTCTATAGATTTAACTAAATCGCGTTGAACATTGATAATACTATCCATTGTTGACACAAATCAATCACAACACAAATAACAATCGCACAGAGAAAAACCACTTTCGCAATATAAGTGAAATTGTGATAAAATATTACTAAGTGTTTTAAACAAAAAGATCTATGAAAAATTGGGCATAGGTTCCCTGTACTTTCATTTTTTAACAACAATATTCTAAGTCCTAGAACATGCAAGTGAATTATACTAAGTTATTGTTTTCAAAATTTATTCTAAGTTCTCAATTCCCTACATTTTCTTTAAGTTTATGAAGTCATACATATAAGAGTCAAAATGCCTGAGCACTTTCTTTTTATCAATCTTTGGTTTGAAAACGTCTATTTGGATTCTTCCTTTAGCAATAACATTTGAAACTGTACTTACAATAGGCACTTCACTTCTCACTTACAAAAGTTTCCATGCTCCTGTGACGTAACAACGGCTCCTCGATATGCCGACGTCCCGTCTCGTCGTCTCGATGACGTAGTGTAGTATCTGCACATATTTCACTTTATCTTGATAGCTCCTCCTTGGTTTGATCTTCTCCACACCGTTGAACTGGATTTTCCGCTGAGTACGGTGCTGCGTACGTTTGTTAGTACACCAGAGACGATCCTCACTGAACCGCGATCTTTAGAAGTTTAGTACTAAAAACTTCGCAAATCCGGCCTCGTAGGACCAATGTTGCGGATGCCCTATTTGAACTGGAACTGCTGAGGTATTAAATAAAAGCGGCCAAGAGCGAGATGGACTCGCTAATGAAGGGTTCCGTAGCAGCACTAGCAGCAGGTAGGTAACATAGTAATATTTCAGTGAAATTAATAAATTAGGTAAGTAATTTGATTTATGACGTTTAAAAATAGAACTACTGGCTAGATCTCATTCAAACCAATTTTCGTTAGTAGTTTGTATAGTAATACACATCATATATTTTTTTCAGTTTTATCATGCCCATATTTTAGAAGTTACGGGGGGGGGGACACACATTTTACCACTTTGGACAAGTCTCTCGCGCAAACTATTCAGTTTTGAAAAAAATGATATAAGAAACCTCAACATCATTTTCAAATACCTTTTGATAGATACCCCACACGTATAGGTTTGATGAAAAAAAAAATTTTGAGTTTCAGTTATATGTATGGGGAACCCTAAAAATTTTGGATTTTTTTCAGGTTTAATTTTAAAATCTTAATGCGGTTTACAGAATACATCTACGCACCAATTTTCAATAATGTAGTTCTTATAGTTTCGGAATAAACTGGCTGTGACATACGGACGGACGGACGGACGGACAGACAGACAGACATGACGAATCTATAAGGGTCCCGTTTTTGCCATTTGGCTACGGAACCCTAATAACCAAAGTAGTTTAAACTTAATTGAACTTATTTATTAGAAATTGCTTTTAGCTTATATAATAGAATATAAAAACTTCGCTGCCGCGATGTACAAAATGTACAACACCATCTAGTGAAAAACTATGAAACTACTAGGGTCTTGAACAATTGTTAAAACTAGCGATCGATATCTCTGTGACGTTGAACTAGTACTATCTGTGATGTTATATGTTTTATAAGGTAAATGCAGCTTTTAACGACCTCCACAAAATATGCATCTTTTACCGAGGTATCATTTATTTCTGCAATTTGGCATATTGTATTTTTATCCGTATAAAAGTAATCATGATACATCAATGGGTAGAACACCGCTTATCGTGCAGATGATTAGTGTTCAAATCCCGGGTCGGGCCTACACCAATTTGACTTTTCTAAAGTCATATGTGTGGTTTATTATTTATCGCAGCCCCAGATCTAGGGGGGGGGCAAACCGGGGCACCTGCCCCGGGCGGCAGTTTCAGAGGGCGCCAAAATCAGTTTAGTACATTCTGTATAGTTATAGCCTAATTGGCAATACTGATAACGTACGTATCACTGCCGGGGATTACCCCGTATGTCACATGTAGCACTAGAGGTACACGAACCGAGCCGAATAACCCTTTACGCCAAGGGAGGATCGTTGTTTAGTTTATTTTAGACTGCGTGTCCGAGTAATTAGTAAAATGAAACAACAAAGAGCCTAGATGAAAATTTCGCCTTCCTCAGTGGTCACGCATTTTTAAATATGTCGACTGATGATCTGCAGAAACGTGGAGCCGATCTAGCTCGAAAATATTCAAAAGACTTGAATGCAGTTGATTTTTGCCAGGAACTTTCTATATTCAAAGACCTAGTAACGGAAATTGATGAAAAATCAAGTGCATTCGACCTGTTACAACATCTGTGTAAGAATGACTTGCAAGAAGCGTTTCCTAAAGTTAGTATAGCTTTAAGGATATACTGCACATTACCGACGACATCTGCCAGCTGTGAGCTGAGTTTCAGCAAACTGAAAATAATTAAAAACTATATGCGTTCAACAATGAGCCAAGAACGTTTATCTGGCCTCACGATTCTAGCTTTTGAAAATAAAACTGCCTTTGAGACGAACTTTGATGAGCTAATAGATTCTTTCGCGGAAAAGAGAGCACGAAAAAAAAACGATGAGGAAAATTAAAAAAATGCCTTGAATATCGGGAGCGTTGTTAATTTTTGTTGTTATATTTAATTTGATGTCACACTAAAGACAAAGTTATTAGTAATAAATAATAAAGAGTACAAATTTATTAAAGAGTATTCTTTCGACCACCAAAAATGCCACTTAGTGTTAATCAAACGCTCACGAGAGGGGGCGTTATATCAAGTTCTTGCCCCGGTTCGAAAAAATCGTAGATCCGGGGCTGATTTATCGTGGTTGGTAACGGATAGACATCGTGAGGAAACTCACATGGCTAAGTCGTACTTTGACATATGACAGTGTGCATACAAACATACATATACTCACGGTTATAAATCCCTAGAAGAGGTAGCCAGATCTAAGATAAATAAATTCCTCAGCAACTTTTGGAAGTTGAGTGGGGAAAAGGTGGTAAAACAAAGGTTATTGGTGATAGGTCTGCAACCGCATGTGGCAGTGTATTCGTACAAAATGGCGATAGGCCTGTCCCCTTCACGTGAGTACAGCAAAACGTGGGTGCTCTGATTGCCAGGTTGTTTCGCGTGATGTTCAGAAGGAATAGTACCCCTGCCAACCGCTTCGCGGATACACGGCGTGAACGTTTGAGTTATGTTTTTAAAAATGTGAACCGTTATCTAGTTTATTATTTTCTCTATTGAATCGTCTTAACCAATAATTGGTTTCTGCGTTAGCGATTCATCGAAAAACTTTTTTTTTTTTTGCGCACCTGGCGTAGTAGAACCCGTGCATTACAATCTTCAAATTTTTTTTTGCAGCCAAATACGGACGGCACTGTTCAAGTAGTAAAACAGTGACCGACATACTCGGATTAGCTGTTGTTGTCAGCTGCCGTAGGTCACCGAGGTGTCAAAAGCAGGTCGACAGCTCGACTTCTTCGTGTATGCCTGAATTTCTACTCTTCACATAGAGAACGATTGTAGGCATACGGCAGGCACGTACTTATCTCTTCTAACCTATATTATCATTTATTTTTCTCTAGTTATTGTGATAAAGTTATAGCCACGAAATGCGTCACCTGTAACATTTCTTTTATGACAATGGTTTTATATTTATTTGTATGTGGCAGTATAATGATTATTACTGTACTTATTTTTCTCACGTCTTTGCAAATTCGTGTACTTAAAAAAATCTACTTCTTATATTGGTCAAATTTCCACGAAGTATTGTTATCAGAAGTATATTTTAAATGTAAAATACCTTGCTTTATATATTATGTTTGGTTGATTATTCTTATTATTTTTATTTTAAGTTACAATATAATAGTTTTATGTAATTTACATTATTCAGCACTAACTTTAATATTCATATATTTACTTATATTGATTAATACTATTGCACACCCTCATCCTCATCATAGCTATAGTACTTACAAATCACATAAAACTTTAATAATAATGATTCTGCATCCTACTAAATATTTTATTAATTGGACAAATACCGATTTTCCTTATGCCTCAAAATGATTTTACCGGGAGTTAATAATTTTGGTCGCCATAAAATGAAACAGCTTTCATTGGGCTTATTAAACATTCAATCAATGAATACCGGATGGGATGAATTGTTGGAGACAGTGAGAAATATTCATTTGGACATACTTTGCATAAATGAAACTTGGTTGCGTGACGATTCGGATTTATCAAAGTACACGATTCCCGGGTACGACTTTTTACATACTCCGCGAAAATATAGCCGTGGTGGTGGAGTGGGTATATATATTCGTTGTGACCTGCAGAAGCGTCGCTTGGAACATCTTGGTACGGATTTGGAACAGTTGTGGTTGGAGGCTCGCCTTCGCGACCTGAAGGTTGTTATAGGTACCTTTTACAGACCCCACTCACTAAATCCTGCTAAGGCTATTGATAGTTTGCAGGATACTCTGTCGGTTTTTGGACCCAAATATGATCGTATTTTCCTCTTGGGCGATTTAAATGTTAATTGTCTTCAGGGTGATCTAATTAACACTTTTATTCCTATATGCTTTGAACCTCTTATCTCTGCTCATGGTTTTTCACAAATAGTTAACCAACCCACTCGCATTACTTCTATTAGCACCACGCTTTTAGATGTGATTTTCACAAGAGTTATATACAAGCCAACTTCTATTAACGTCATTCATAACGATGCTCTTAGTGACCACGGAATGGTAATCGCACAATTTGCGCTAAAATTAAATAAACCTCTGCCAAGAACAATTACATACCGCCCAATTGCTGAAAACGTGGATTGTATCTCACAAGCCGCGCAGTGTACACCCTGGGACTTCATACAAGACTGCAAAAATATTGACGATATGGTGGATATGTTTAATATGCTGATAACCGATCTATTTGATCACTTTGCGCCAATTCGACGCGAAGTTTTCTGCAATCCCCCTGCACCTTGGATGACTCATAACATCCGACAAATGAGAAAAATCCGTGATGACGCAAATTTAGAAGCAAAAAGAACTAAAACAGAAAGCTCATATAGTTACTACCGTGATATGCGAAATAGGGTGAATACGGCTATGAAAATAGAGAAACGAAAATACTTTGATTCATATGTCAATAACAACCATTCAAACCCAGCTAAAATGTGGCGTCATATAAACAAAGTTATTAAACCATCTCGTATGTGCACGATACCGCAACATCTTTCGGATCCTGATATTCTGAACCATTTTTTTATAGATAGTGTTCCCCTTATTGATAAGTCTTTTTCTAATAACGACGATAAAATCGCACCTAACTCGAATAACCCTGAATTTCATTTTGTATCTGTATCTGAAGCTGAAGTAGCCCGCCTTATTGAAAAGTGTATATCTGACTCAGAGGGGTCGGACCGAATCTCTATATCTATGATAAAACTGACTCTACCGTACTCCCTCCATGCAATTACTACGATTTTAAACAAATCTTTGCTAGAAGGTATTTTTCCACAGGCGTGGAAATGCTCCATGGTTACCCCGATACCCAAAAAAAGCACTGTTGAATTGCTGAGCGATATCAGGCCTATAGGTATACTACCGGCTTTCTCTAAAGTATTAGAAGGAATTGTACTAAAACAGATCACAGTATATTTAGAATCATTCCGCATTATTCCTTCACTTCAATCTGGTTTTCGGCCACAACATAGCACCTCCACAGCTCTTTTGCATATTATTGATGACTTACTTACTTCTTCCGACAGTGGTCACTCTTCTCTTTTAGTATTACTTGACAATACACGCGCCTTTGACAGTATTTACCCCCCACTCTTGATATCTGAATTACGAGCCGCTGGATTTTCTGTAGCAGCTTGTGATTGGTTCTCATCCTATTTTTCTGGCAGATCACAAGTAGTCAAAACAGTGGATTCAAGTGGCATTGTAAAATATTCTAGGCCGCTTCCTATATCATGTGGCGTAGTCCAGGGATCCATTCTTGGTCCGACCCTCTTTTCTATGTATACGGCCAGTATAACTAAGGTAATTCAACATTGTGAATACCACCTGTACGCCGATGACACCCAGATCTATGCGAAGATACCTACAAATAGGGAAGGTTTTACATGCGGTGTAAACAAGTTAAATAGTGACATTGAATCCATAGTAGACTGGTCAAGAAAGCATCATCTCACCATTAACCCACATAAAACCGTGGCTATTATTTGTGGTACGGCCAGTCAAGTAAGCAAAATCAAGGAGCTTAATCCGTCCATAATAGTTGATGGTACTAAGGTCCCTTTTCAAAATTGTGTTAGAAACCTTGGTCTCTACATAGATGAAAACCTAAACTTTCATAAACACGTAGATCTCAAAATCTCCAAAAGTTTCTCTGCCCTCAGTAGCTTATATAAAATTAGATCCTACATCAGTCCTAGCATCCGACTTCAGTTATGTGAGAGTTTAGTTATGTCGCAACTTGGCTATTGTGATATTGTTTATGGTCCTTGCATTCAGAAACAAACCGAAAACAAAATACAACGGGTTCAAAATGCTTGTATGCGCTACTGCTATGACATTCCCAGAAGAAAACACATTACACCATATTTGCTCGAAAAAAATATATTAAATACGAGAAACACGAGAAATCTTAAATTTTCTTTAAGTCATTAAAAGAGGAGTGCCTGAATATTTATTTAATAAACTTTCTTTTTCAAATCGGCAGCGTCGTAATGTTCTTCTATTACCAAAACACAACCTTACAAAGACGAAGGGCTGCTTTAAACTAGCAGCATCCAAATGCTGGAACGATATTCCACCGCCAATTAAAGAAGCCAAAACACCTCACACTTTTAAAAGTAGAATGCGAAAATGGCTTATTGTGTTGCAGCAAAATCAATTTAAAGTCCAGTATGGTTGTGTTACACCTTGAGATACTCTTATTTTTATTTATGTAAGTACATCAAATGTTAAAATTCTATAAATTCTTTAATATGATACTTTAACCATTATTTATACTTATCTTTTATATATAAATATATACATATTTATATTTATTTATTCTATATGCTATATATACATACGTATATATACATTAATTATCTATCTAAAACTATATAAAGTAATCATCTGTGCTAATAGGAGATAATAATAAAACAAACTGTAATTGCAATGTGCACATTTTGATTACATTGCAAAATATCATGTTCACCTTAATTTAATTTAGATATAAGTAGTTTTAAGTTATAGGTCAGAGCTGAAAAGCGAAGCTATCTGCTTGTTGTGGATAGAACGAGCTTTGCACCTTTTTGTCTGTTGTTTGATATCATTGTTGTTTTCTTTGTTACTTTATTTTCTTGTATTGTTGTATTTTAAGAGACAAATAAAAACATTTATTATTATTATTATTCGGAAAACATTTTTGTTTGTCGCCTCTCCCATGGCCGATTATTATTATTATTATATATATTTTTTTGTTTTCACTTTCTCGGATTTTACTCCGGTTTTTTTTTTTTTTAAAGATATTGACGGGCTGCCAAGCCAAGCCAATTTCTTTTCATCTAGATGTTCTGAATTACATTGTAGTGAGTATTTGTCTGTGGTGATGGATTTGGGGATGTGATCGGAACAAATGGTTGTATAGCTCTTGTAGGTTGTTGAAGATTTTGGTTTGTGACTGGGTGGTTCAGTTCATAGCTGCTTTGGAAGAATTTCCGTACAATTCTGCAAGTGTTGAGGATAGCCGCTTTCTGTATAATGACATATGTGCTGGGATTTAAGTCAAGTGTACTGAGTGATTGGTGCAACTGTTTTGGAATAACACCCGTTGAGGAGATTGAAATGGGTACTATTGTGACCCGTTGTAAGTGCCACATTCGCATGATCTCTATTTTTAGGTCGACATATTTGGAAATTTTTTCAGCTAATGTTGTTTGGAGGTTATGGGTGTTCGGTACAGCAATATCGATGAGGAAGGCAGTTTTTGTGATTTTATCTACAAATGTGATGTCCGGTCGGTTATGGTGAACGGTTCTATCTGTAATTATAGCTCGGTCGTAATAGAGTTTGTAGTTGGCTGTGTCAATGACTGTTTTTGGTTGGTGTTTGTAATATGGCTGTGTAGGTTCGGTTGTGAGTTTATATTTGTGAATTAGCTTTTGGTGAATAATATTGGCTATTTGATCATGTCTATGTTTGTATTCGGTGTTGGATATGGCTTTGCAGGCACTCGTGATATGCTGGATGGTTTCGGAAGCACTTCTACACTTTCTGCATAAGTCATCGGACATATTCGGCACCTTCATTATATGCTTCTGGTAGTTGCGGGTCTCGATGACTTGATCCTGGATGGCTACCAAGAATCCCTCGGTTTCTGGGAATAGAGCACCGTGTCTGAGCCACGCGTTCGACGCAACCTTGTCGACGTTGGGTTGGCACAGATCTTGCTGGTGTCGTCCGTGGAGGGGTTTTTGGGACCAATCTGATATTTTCTGGGATTTTGCTGTTATGGCTTCGTTTTTCTGCTGGTTTCTGTCTGATAAGTTGAGTGGGGTCAGTCGCTTGTCTGTTTCAATTATTGCTTTATGAAGATCGGATGTTTCTGCTTTTTCTTGAAAGTACGTTCTAAGGTTAGTTATCTGTGAGTTGTGAAGGTTTGTGATGTCGATTAGTCCGCGTCCTCCATCTGCGCGGGGAAGCGTCTGTCGTTGGAAGCAGGCTCGGGGATGATGCTTTCTATGTTTCGTTTATTAATCTTTGGAGGTTCAACAGTTCTGATTTAGTCCAATTAATAACTCCAAATGAGTAAGTTAATACTGGAACCGCAAATGTATTAATGGCTTTAGTGATACTTCGGGCACAAAGTTTGGATTTAAGAATTTGGATTAATCTCTTTCTGTATTCTTTGGTAAGGGCTGCTTTAATTTCTTTGTGATGAATTCCTTTTGATTGAACATATCCTAAGTATTTATAACCATCGTCTTCAGCAAGTGGTTCAATTTGTTGGCCTGACTCTAAGGTGTATGTGTGTGCGTAGTAATTACCGGATTTGATAGAATTGATTTTACATTTGTCTATTCCTAATTCCATGCTAATGTCATTTGAGTAGGTTTCAGTAAGTGTAGCTAGGTTATTTAATTCTTGTTCAGTTCCCGCGTAAAGTTTGATATCATTCATGTAAAGTAAATGATTAAGGTGGTATACATTATTGGTTTCTATTTCAGTTTTATATGTAATTTTAAGGCCTGTTTTTGTAGCTTGTAGGGTGTTTGACAGAGGGTTAAGCGCCAAGCAAAACCAGAGGGGGCTCAGCGCATCTCCTTGAAATATTCCTCGGAGAATTTTTATAGGGTCTGTTAGGGAGGATTCTACCTGTAAATGTGTTTGCCATGACTTGATTATGTAACTTAAAAATGATGCAATGGTTGGGTGGATGTTGTAAATTTTTAAGACTTGTAATAACCAGGAGTGCGGAACTGAGTCGTATGCTTTTTTATAGTCAATGTACATTGTGAAGATGTCTGATTTACTTTTTATTGACTGTTGAACTACCACTGAATCTATAATTAATTGTTCCTTGCAACCTCTGCTACGCTTACGGCAACCTTTCTGCTGCTCAGCCAATACATTATTGTCTTCCAAGTGTGAGTACATAACTTCGGAAATAGACGCTGTGATGATTTTGTAGAAAGTCTGTAGACATGTGATTGGTCTGTACTTGGAGGGATTTTGCAAGTCTTCCAAATCTTTTGGTAGCATATAAGTGGTTCCGAGACTAAGATATTTGGGCATTGTATCAGGCTGTTGGATGAACTGGTTCATGTGATTATGGAGAAAAGGGTGTATGTACGAGAGTTTTTTATACCAATAGCTGTGAATTTTATCTGATCCAGGCGCTTTCCAGTTGTGTAGATTTTTAAGTACATTAAGGAAAGTATCTATGGTGACGTGACGGAATTCCATGGGCTTTACGGTGTTTTGTCGAAGTGTTTCTGCTTCTATCCACTCGGCATTGCTGTTGTGTTTAGTATCGTGTTCCCATATGTTGGACCAAAACTGGTGTAGCGTTTCCTTAGATATAGGGTTGCTTGCAAAGGTCTGTTTATTTGCTGGTGATTTAAGGTCCCGATAAAATTGACGTTCGTTGTGTTTAAACTTTTTGTTTTGAACTTTTCTATCAGTGCATGTATTGTAACGTTTTAGTCTGGTTGCAGCTACTGTTAGTTTTTGTTTAAGTGTGTCAAGAAAGTGATCTATTTCGGTGTTTTGTGTTTCATGTAATGTGTGTTGTTTGTAGTGTTGTTGCACTTCAAGAAAACTTCTAACAATTTTATGAGTTCGATTACGTCGTAAGTTAGCAATTTTTCTCTCTAAACGATTTTGCCATTTAGGTTTAAAAACTTTGCGTGGTTCAACTATAATTTCTGCTTAAAATCGTAAGTTTGCTGCCGTTCAATTTTGCTGCAGTCCATGCAGCACAATAAACTAACGTCTGAAGGGTGTCAAAGTTTGTTTCTATATTAGCTGTTTCCGGAAGTGTGGTTTTGTTAAGATAGGCAACTATTCTTGCAAGATTTTTGCTGCATTTTTGTTTTGGAACATAGGGTCTATTAGTAGGTTCTGTTGTACTAAAATATTCCAAAGCCATCATGAACGTTGAATCTATTTGTTCATCTCTATCATTCTGTAATTGTGATCTCTGCATTGGGCTTGGGTTTGGCTCTGTGGTTGGATAGTTTGTATCTGTTGTGTTGTCTTCTTTCTTTCTATCATCTGTTGTTTCGAGGTGGGGCTCCAAGCTTAATTCAGTCTGTACATTTATTCTTTCACTGATCTTTAACTGTTCAGCTACTTCTCCTTTAATTTTGTCTAATGTTTCCTTTCTGATATATTTATTGTGGATTATTGCTCTTCTTTGGTCTGCTATTCGTTGTTCTGAGAGATTGGATAATTGTGGATATTTGGTTATAAACATTTCATGAAGTGTCTTTCTGAATGCTGTCTTGTTTGTCTCTATTTCAGTTATTGTGTAATAAAATCACATAATGGATTCATTTAACTCGTTACTCCACTTCATTCTACCTCCTTCAGTTTTTATGCATAAATCTTCAGTCGATTGTATTTTTCCCTTAAGAGTTTCTGCTACTTCTGTCCTGATTAAGTTTAGGATGTCTGTTGAAAGTAATTTGTTTTGACATATTGCTCTGCGCTGTCCACCCAGTCGCTGTTTTGGAATGTTTAGGTTTGGGTATTTTTGGTGAAATTGATGATGTAATGAATCTAAGTAGCTTTTAGTGTCGGTTTCTAGCTTGGTTATAGTAAGGTAAGTGCGCCATATGAACATATTCTCTTCGTCACTCCATTTTTTGCGCGAGTGCTTTGCATCTAAAGTGGGTGCAGAATAGTCAGCCGTAGCTCTCTGTACAACATCTTTAGATGAACGAGACTGATGAGGAGATATGGATGATAAGGATGATGGTGATGTTGATGATGATGAGTAGCGGAGTGGTGATGATGTTGGCGAAGCAAAAAGTGATGATAATGGGGATGATAATGGTGTGAATGGTTTTTCTGGTTGTGGTGAATGCCTGGTTTTAGATGACGATGAAGATGGGGATGATTGTTGATGTTTTTCGGCTGTAACATAAGATTCAGTGGCGGTCCGCCTGTTCAGCCGCTCACTGCCGATGGTTCGCATGCTGTGACATCCAGCATCGGCTCCAGATGCGCCCTGGCGACCCCCAGGCAGCGGTCCTATCCGTTTTCTCATACTGCGTGTCTCCATTTCTGCCTATAATTCCCTTGCCTTGTTGGCCGTGTAAGTTTTGATTGTACACTGTCCGCCCCCCACGTGAGCGTAGATGGTCAGCTCGGACGTAAGGTTGGATTTTGGGGGGCTTATTATTATTATTATTATTATTTCTGTTAGCTGTGTAGTGTCGGCGTAGAATAGCACTACCCCATTTTTTCCCGTGGGTGTTTGTAAAAGGCGACTAAGGGTGTCGGAACCTTTTAAGTGTTTTTTGGGCGATTACCAAAAAAATTTACTTTACTCTCTTTTCACCACTCAACTTCCAAAAGTGGCTGAGGAATTTCTTGTTCTGAAGCTCTGCCTACCCCTTCTATGGACCTATAGTCGCGAGTATATAGATATGTATTTCATCATAAGTATGAGACAATGGCGCAACTCCGGAACTCTCATATAACCCGAGTAATTGACCATGAATAAACACACCTCAAAGGTTTACATACGAGTTTATCCGACAGAAGTACTATTACGAAATAGTAAAGGCCATTTTTTTATTGTAGTTGAATGTTTTTAGGAGATGTTTTACTCTACTAAATTGAATGTATTATCTCATACATAATTATTAAAGCAAAGTGTAATTATTTAATAACAACGACATGATCACTTTCTGAGTTTGCTTTCATGTAATAAATGTATGAATAGCTAGGTTGATGGATTGATGATAAGATAAGTCACGCCACATTTTGGTATTTATACATAACATAAACATAAACGTTCACGCCGAATATCCCTGAAGGGGTTGGCAGGGGTACTATTTATATATTATTATTTTATTACTAGTTGGTATATATGTTACTGTAAAAGCCCGAATTGCAGTAAATCCTAAGATATTCCAGTAAAGCCCAAGTTCTACCAATCCCTAATGGTAAATGTCCGAAACGGTTTCTGATTCGATATATAAGACAAGTAAGTATATTGTAGCGTTTTTGCATGACAAATTAAATATTCAATTTTGCGAAGTGTGAAAAATAAACGTGTATGCATGAAAAGATTGATGAATATAGACATAACTCGAGAGATTTGCCAGACTCATATAAAGTGGCGTTTGACAGTCTTTACCTACCCAATGGGAACTAATGGTTTGAGTAAAATACAGTATTAAAACTAATTACACTTCTTGAGTGATACTAACACTAACTTAATAAAGCAAATAATGACTTAAAAATATGTATTTTTAATATATTATTTAATTTTACTCGGCCGGATAGGAATCTATCTAAGATATAGGAATTCCAGCCTGAATTCGGCCAGATAGTGTTTAGGCCGCCATTTTTAGGGTTCCGTAGCCAAATGGCAAAAACGGGACCCTTATAGATTCGTCATGTCTGTCTGTCTGTCCGTCCGTCCGTCCGTCCGTCCGTATGTCACAGCCAGTTTATTCCGAAACTATAAGAACTACATTATTGGAAATTGGTGCGTAGATGTATTCTGTAAACCGCATTAAGATTTTAAAATAAAATCTGAAAAAAAAACCAAAATTTTTAGGGTTCCCCATACATAGAACTGAAACTCAAAATTTTTTTTTTCATCAAACCTATACGTGTGGGGTATTTATCAAAAGGTATTTGAAAATGATGTTGAGGTTTCTTATATAATTTTTTTCAAAACTGAATAGTTTGCGCGAGAGACTTCTTCAAAGTGCTAAAATGTGTGTCCCCCCCCCGTAACTTCTAAAATATGGGCATGATAATACTGAAAAAAATATATGATGTGTATTACTATACAAACTACTAACGAAAATTGGTTTGAATGAGATCTAGCCCGTAGTTCTATTTTTAAACGTCATAAATCAAATTACTTACCTAATTTGGCTCCCATGATTTTCACACAAACGGGATTTTCTATATATATGATAGTACGGAACCCTTAGTGCGCGATCCGACTCGCACTTGGCCGGTTTTTTTTCTTTATTCAGTTATTTGTTTGATGCGCTTAATTTAAATAAAGTTAAACAGTGATTTCTTCAGTAAGGTGCCGTGTAGTGTACTTAGTACTAGGCTATTTCTTCCCATAGGTGATCGTAAGAGGCGACTTAGGGTATCGGAGCTTTTTAAGTTATTTTTGGGAGATGCGGTTGGAGACTCATCACCAAAAACATTTTACAACCTTTTCCTTACTTAACTTCCAAAAGAGGCAGAAATATTTTCTGATTCTGAAACTCTGGCTGCCCCTTTAAGGGATTGAAAGTCGTCAGTATATTTTATGTATGTAGTGAGTTCTTAATTTGTTCTTTATGACACATCTCAACTAGTCTATCAATAGTATTATACTATATTTAATCCGTGTAAATTGTTTGAGTAACTACTTTTAAAAAACAAAATAGAGTTCAAATACTAAGTACTTTTTTAGAACTATTTTAATTTAAAAATTTATAAATTATACATACTTACAAGAAATGTATGGCAAAAAAAATGTGCTCCGAATATACTGTGATACATTTAATCAGTATGAGAATTAATATGAATAATGTATTCATTCGTCAGAATCTAGATAACATTGCCTCAAGAAATAGTTCAAAGTACCGTCACAAGTAAATACCGTTTGTAGAGTTTGAATTAGAGATTTTTTTGCGATGTGTTCTATGACACATATGAAATTGATATGAATTTAATTTGTTTTTTTTACATCATTTACTTTACAATTACCAAGCCGTAATGTGTGACAGACAAGGCATGAATTCTTTAGTCTGATAACAAAATAATGGGTTCAGTATTCAGGCAGATAGTTTAAATTTTATTGACGTTAGAGATATGTTCGGTTTTAGTTTTCAGTATTTTAAAACATCGTCGAGTATTTAATATCGTTAGGATTCAACGCAGTTTGAAACCTTTTCTAGCTGTCTTCCACCATCAAAGTTTTATATATTTTTTTAAATTTTCATTTCATATTTCACCACTTTTACTTTCATCAATCCGCTTAAACTGTTATCAAATGTGGTGGTGACGTCAAGCTCTTAGGTGGTGTCAATAAACTTTACCACAAATCAAACCATTTCTCATACTTTCGCATATCTTTACATTACACAAACTTCTTCCTAATTTCCACTGCATCCAGTCTAGCTTTAAAATCGTTTGCACTACCCAAGAATTACTACCGTTTATCATAATAGGAACTAAAACATCATGAAATGCCTTGCCAAACCTTCTCAACCAACGATTGGCTTGGCATCAAAATGTTTTCAGCTTTATCAAACTGTAACCACAACTTTATGCATAACTAGTGGATCGGGCCCAGCTTCGCACGGGTAGCGTAGTTTTAGAAATATCTGAGGTTTCTTCAATCACTGCTCAACCTTTGTGAAATTTAGTGCAACTTATAGCATAGTAGTAGCATAATAATAGTGTAGCTTTGTGATTGTGAAAGCGCTTTAATGAACGGTTCAGTATCTCCGAAAATAAAACCATGCAAACAAACATTCAGAGTTGCAAACTTTGCATACATACAGGGAGTATATGTATACTCCCGGCTATCTTTTGCGCGCGCAACCATTACCAAAAAATTATCCTTATAGCATTCACGTGCGACGACAGGGCGCGATAGCTTATTTCATGTATAATGTTTGGTGTTTCTATACCGATTTCTATGATTCTTTTTTTAATGAATAGGTAATAATGTAAACTTTTTTAAATGAGAGATGAATGAGAGAACTATAAACGTAAGAGTAAACAAATATAATCAGAATGCTCCGAACTGCTAAGCTATCAGGAATTACACGTGTTCCCAAGTTCCTGAAATTCCCCTTCACTACTCTGCTGAAAAGTACACTATAACCTGCCCAGGAGTATGAAGAATAATTCTACCAAGTTTCGTTAAAATCCGTCGAGTAGTTTTTGTTTCCATAAGGAACATACAAACCGACAGACAGACAGACGAAAATTTCACTGATTTCATTTTTGGCATCAGTATCGATCACTAATCACCCCCTGATTGAAAATATATTTAATGTACAGAATTGACCTCTCTACAGATTTATTATAAGTATAGATTATCATAATAAAATAAATTAATAGTTTAAAAAACACTAAAAAACACGCATTTATAAGTGCACTTAAAAGTAAAAAATAAATTACGGGTCGTTCAAGTTGTCTCTATTTCTGGGCTGAAGTGTAAACTATGTGCTTTTAATTATAATATTTGATTGTAAAAGCGTGGGGCGCTGGAAAAGGAAAGATTTTTTGTTTACCTTGCTAAGAAATCAAGTTAAGCGATGTTTCGGGAAGCAGGTTACAGAGATCGGCACTCTAACTAGAGTTGCAGCACCAATAGTTGGAGGCTCTATATTAAACAGTCTGTTCAAAGTACTAGTCAACAGTGGCAAAATGTAGAGTTCTTGTTCGTGTATTTGTTTACAAGAAAGTTTTTCCTGCTCCAGCGCCCCACGCTTTTACAATCAAATATTATAATTAAAAGCACATAGTTTACACTTCAGCCCAGAAATAGAGACAACTTGAACGACCCGTAATTTATTTTTTTACTTTTAAGTGCACTTATAAATGCGTGTTTTTTAGTGTTTTTTAAACTATTAATTTATTTTATGCTTTTTAGTCTTTGCTAATGGCATATTTTCAAACCAGAGGTCCGAGTAGAGGAGCAAGGCTACTTACAACAGGGTTTCGCCCGGTTCCCTGAGGTGACGCTAGCGACATGACATTTTTAACCACCCTCATGCCATTCAGCCCTCGGCACGTTTCTCACCTTAGCTTGGGTGGGATCTTTAACAAGCTACTACCCCATTTACACGTCAATATACATCGTATCGTAGTAGCGCCTGTAGCTCAGTTGGACTGATGTGATCGTGTTTACAAGTTAAGCAACGCGAGCTGCGGTCCGTCCACGGATGGGTAACCGCCTAGTGGTATTTATCTCGGGCGCTACCGTGCTTCGCAAGGCACGTAAAGCCGTTGGTGCCGGTTGTTATCGTAAGATAGCAGTCGTCAAGTTTTGTCAGAGACCGAAACGGACGGCTTGATAACATCTAACGGTAAGGTGACCACTAGCCTTACAAACCTCCACCAACCCGGCTGGCCCCCGTGGTGAAGTATGGCTAATACCTTCCTCACAGAAGAGACCCGTGCCCAGCAGTGGGACGTTATGGGTTGGTAACGATACATCGTATGCTAATATTCATAATGAAGTTCCAGTTCAAATCTTCCGGCTCCATCATCAGATCAGTTCGATAGTACCATATTATTGTATTCAGACCTTGAAACGTACTTTACACGAAATCGTGGTCAAAGTTCATTTCGTGGTCAAAGTTCATTACAAGACCTTTCTAACAAGTCCAAATACGGCTATAATACGATCATCGATCATTAAGTTCCAGTTAATATCTTCCGGCTCCATCATCAGATGAGCTCGACAGTACCATATTATTGTATTCAGACCTTGAAACCTAATCGTGGTCAAGGTTCATTACAAGACCTTTCTAACAAGTCCAAACACTGCTATGATACGATATTTCATCATGGAATGCTAGTGCCTATCTTCCAGCTTCATCATCAGACCTTGAAACCTAATCATGGTCAACGTTCATTACAAGACCTTTTTAACAAGTCGAAACACGGCTATGATACGATCATCCATCATGAAGTTCCAGTTCATATCTTCCGGCTCCATCATCAGATCAGCTCGACAGTACCATATTATTGTATTGTCATCGAAATCACATACAACTGCCAATTTTCATAACGCTATGACCTTTAGAAGATGGTTAAATTAGTTTTCTTAGATTTGATTACATAGTTACATACATACAGGTCGACCTAATAAAAGCGTGTTAAAATGACGTATATTTACTACCTATAAGGCATTTTTGAAAGTTATTGAAAGAAAGAAATGGTTTGACTAGCCCCTGTCATCTGTTTACATCTATACTAATATTATAAAGCTGAAGAGTTTGTTTGTTTGAACGCTAGGATCTCAGGAACTACCCAATCAAATTGAAAAATTATTTTTGTGTTGGATAGTCCATTTATTGAGGAAGGTTTTAGGCTACATATCATCACGCTGCGACCAACAGGAGCAAACTATCAGCGAATAATGTTGAAAACGGGGATAATTATTCATACAGGGGCTTCCGTTGTGTGCGCTGCGTAAACGGTTTAAGTTACCCAAAAAAAATGTATTAAAGAATTATTTCTCTTTAAATGATCTAAAAAAATGTCCGCGAAAGTATATGTCTAACTTTTAAGTTTCACTTACTATAACCATTTTTATGGTAAATAAATTTGGTCGAATTTAATGCATAATTGCCATAATGTTTTATCAACATAATATTAATCTTTATCCAATAAATATGTTGTTGATTGAGAGTATTTAATTGAGAACAAAATTTTCCTTGACATCACTTAATTTAAATAAACATCTTAGAAGATAATACAATTTTTAAATTACTCCGTAACAAAATTTACACGCGTGCATGAAGCGCAAGACAAGACGCTGCGCTGGCCGGCGAGCGAGGTCACCTGCGCGAGAAGCATATGTATAAGCCTAATCCTATTAATATTATAAATGTGAAAGTTTAGATGTTTGTGTGTTTGTAGCTAATTGAAGACTGATTCACAGAACGTATTTAAAATAAAATTTACAGGAAGCCAGATAAAGATCCCAATTAACACAATAGGACACTTTTTATCCCAGAAAAATTAAGAGATCAATAAATTTTCTTAAAAAATGGTTAAACAGACTAAGAATCAATGCTCAGCCGAAACTACTATACTTATAAACTTAAAATTTATAAAGTGAAAAAATTGTGAGGACACTATGAAAAACACCTTTTTTCTCATCGCATGACAGAGACCCTCAACAGGTCAGTTAAATATTTCAGTTTGACGAAGTGAAAGTCTACACTTTTGACAGTACGAAGTCTGTGGGGTCAGCTAGTTGTAAATAAAATCTCAAGTCAAACCATGTTCATAAAAGGTCTGTCCACTAAACTATGTAAGGGATCACCTTTACAGAATAATTTTAAGACAAATTACTTCTCAGAACGCTTAATTAATAATTCTTAAACAAACACGCACATTATTTAACATATTAAAATGCCATTGGAACAATAATAGCGTGGTTGGAATTATAAAATGATGATGATAATTCATAATTCACAAAACTGTATGGCCGAGGCTTCACAGGTCACGAAGATCGCTCAGAGGATCAAATGATGTAAGTTTGACGATGATCTCACGTCATCAATTACTTGATCATGATTAGTGTTTCCTGTTTTTTTTTATAAAATTGTGGTATTTCATTGAATAGGCTTAGTTATTGCGTGTACGGAAATTGATGTTTCTGGCCAATTTTTAATCGAGGAAACACGGAGGAGGTTATAAATTTTACACATATGTTTTTTCAAAGGCATCAATAATGCACATTTCGTTACTTCATCATGGTTGTTAACAGTAAGGGAAATGTGCAAAACGTGGTATTCTGAACAGCAGATGACAAAGTCACGGCATCTCTGCCAGCCCCTTCGGGGATATACGGCGTGAACGTTTGAGTTGAGTTGTTAGAGACTGACCCAATATTTTTATTCTACAAATCATTGTCATTATTTGTAGGTACCATTCAAAAAAAATATCTACCGCAAGTTTTATCAAACAAGGGATGATTGATTGTCCACTATGTTAAGTCCACTGTTAAGGTTGAGCGACTGAAAGAGAAATAGATGCGTGAACGATTAGGTATGAAATATGTAGTAGTTTGGATGATAGAAAAAGGAATGTAAAGATAGTTTGGGCTCATAGAGCGGATGGATGAATGTAAAGTGGTAAGAGATATATAGAGCCAATGTAGATGGTGGTTTTTGTAAAAGACGCCGCGCATACTGTTTGAAGACCAGATTAAAAACGTTGTTACAAAGCGAAACCCCTGCAGTACTATAATGATAACTGAAACATATCAGCAATGAGTTTAGCTGTGGAGTGTTGGCTTAAAATAGCCCTAACCCATTTCTTCCCGCGGATGTCGTAAGAGGCGATTTAGGGTATTGGAGCTTATGAAATGATGCGGCGCCGATGCGGTTGGAGACCCATCACCAACAACCTTTATTGACAATCCTTTTCCCACTTAATTACCAAAATTGACTAAAGGATTATAAGTGTTGTTGGGCGATGTGGTTGGAGGGAGACCCGTCACCAACAAATATTTATTACTTTTCCCCACGCAACTTCCAAAAGAGGCTGAGGAATTTATAATTCCTTGGCTCTGGCTAACCCTTCTAGGGAATTACAGCCGTGAGTATATGTATGTATATGTATGTATGTATGACTAAAGGAATTTTAATTCTGAAGCTCTGATGATGATAATTTGAAGCTATGATAATAATTGTTGTAAAATAATTAATAATTAAGTATTATCTCTTCACTTATTAAATATATTGTTTGAGGCTAAGGTAATCACATTGATCATTGATTAGGAATGCCAATTTAAGGATTGAACACAAATTATATTATCTCAAGAGAATTACAATAGCATTGATGCTAGAATGACATGAATGAAATACCTAGGTTAAAGACATGCAATTTATAAATAGTTCTTAGACAAGTCACGCGGAATACAAAAATACCTGTAAAAATGTGTTTTTGTCTTTGTTTTTAGGTTTCTTAAAAAACCCCTATACCCTTAGTCGCCTCTCACCATTACCCATGGGTAGAAATGGGGTAGTACTATTCTACGCTGACTATGCACACCCACTTTTATGGTGCTAAAGAAGCGCGAATGGGTAATACTAGAATATACTAAGATGTAATCTCTGTATATTTCTAAATTATCAGTAAATTAATAATCAGTTGTGTAGTGTCGGCTTAGAATAACACTACCCCATTTCTGCCGGTGGGTGTACGTAAGAGGCGACTAACGGTATTGGGGCTTTTAAGGGATTTTTGGGCGATGCGGTTGGAGACCCATCACCAACAACCTTTATTTTGCCATCTTTTCCCCATTCATCTTTCCAAAAGTGGCTGAGGAACTTCTAGGTCCTTAGCTCTGGCTACCCCTTCTTGGGATTTATAGCTGTGAGTATATGTATGTATGTATGTATTTCTAAATTATACAATTCCTTTGGAACCATATGGCAAAATGGGAAAGCAGATGAAATAGAAATAATGTAACCTGACTCACGGCTATAATATCAACAACGAGTCTCCAGAGCTTCGGAACCAAGAATACACATTTTTTTATAAACTTTGTTGGTTTTGTGATGCCTAGATTTCTAATCACATCGCGCAACTATTACTTAAAAGCCACGTTACATACGATACGATACGATACGAAACCTTCTGTACGAATACGCACGGGGGAAATTGAGAGAATTTTTCTACAGGGCAAATGATGGAGTATATCTAGCACGAGCGTGGTATAAAACAGCTATCTCTTTCGCACTTACATAGTATGGTATACTTTTCTCTCATTCTAGCCGACAGAGTAACGATAACATAACGTTCGTGCTAGACCTAGAAATGGTTAGTCGAAATGGTAAGCAATAAGACATATCTTATTCGATTTATTATACAAATGTTCCTACATTGGTTTTTTGTATCTGTTTGTTGACTATAAACGATAGTTACGCTGTACTTAGTTGATGCTTTATTACAGACATCAATTCTGCATGAAGCGAAGATTTTTTGTGTTCCAGATCTTGTGAGTGAGCTGAGTTGAGCTTTTTCTTCTCGTGAGTGCCGTGAGGGGCAAATTAGGAGTTGGGGGCTTTTAAGTGTTTGTTGGTCGATATGGCAGAAGACCCATCACCAACCATCCTTTATCTAAATAGTGGCCACCATAATTTCAACCTTACCTACCTTGAAATAAAAGTAAAATACAATGAATTTTTGATCATACCTCTGCCTTATAAAGGGTTATATACTATTTTTCCCTAATGTAACTTCCAAAAAGTGTAGTATAGTTGATGCATTAGGTGAGGATAAGTAATGATGCCATACTATTTTTCTAAAGCCTCAAAACACAAGCCTGACTCAGGACTAAAACCCATGCCTTGATGCTTTCCAGGCGCAATTCTTATCGCTGTGTTGTGAAGGTTACTGAATTATTAATTACCATTCGATAAAACATACGATAAATCGAGTAATCGTGACTTTGTAATGTAATAAAAAAAGCCATGAAGTGGTTGTTGGATGCGTCATTTGAATCAGCTCATTTCAATTCATAGTACTCGATGCTACATTGCCTTTATAGTAACTACTTATGTTCTGTTGGTGTTGGCTCTTCATTTATGAAGGTATCTTATCTTAGTGCAATTGATCGTTTCTTTTAATATTATGCGTTTTGATTGGTTTAATTTATAAGCAGTAAATACTTGAATAATTTTAAATGTTTCTTTACGTTTACTGAATAATAGATAATGCAATTTACGTCGGAACTGAAGTTTGTTTGCTGAACTACTTGTATAATTATATACGGAAATTACTATGATTATAAAAATCTGTTTCAAAAGCTGATTCAGAAAAAATATAACTTTACCTCTATTACTAATAAATAAATAATAAATAAAGGAAAGAAAAATTTCGACACAGGCGGGAATCGAACCCGCGACCTCGGGTATACGCCCCCGTCGCTCTGCCAATTGAGCTACCGTGTCAATGGCTGCCAGCGCAAAATTCTTCTATCCTTTGTTTCTTTAACACTTTTTAGTAGTGTTTGCGTTCCCTAACTACGAAGTTTTTACAAATTTGGAAGGCCACTTGTCTTGTCACCACTTCTACAGGGTATATGTTGCCGTGTAGTGCCGGCTTGGAATGTCACTACCCCGTTCTACCCGAGGGTGTCGTAAGAGGCGACTAAGGGTGTGGGGCTTTTTAAGTGATTTTGGGCGATGCGGTTGGAGACCCATCACCAACGATACTTTATTTTTTCCATCTTCTCTCCTATTAATTTCCAAATGTGGCTGAGAAGTTTCTAGCTCTGAAGCTCTGGCTACCCCTTTTTTAGATTTACGGCGGTGAGTATATGTATGTATGTATGTATATGTATGTTTGTATATTTTGAATGTTTTTGTTCATGAAAACCTCATGTGGGGATTATCTATATACTTATAATAAATCTGTAGAGAGGTCAATTCTTTAAATTAAATATATTTTCAAAATAACCATCAGGGGGTGATCAGTGATCAATACTGATGCCAAAAATGCAATCAGTTAATTTTTTGTCTGTCTGTCTCTCCGTCTGTCTGTCTGTCAGTCTGTCGGTTTGTATGTTCCTTTTAACGATATTTGGTAGAATTATTCTTCATACTCCTGGGCAGGTTACAGTGTACTTTTCAGCAGAGTAGTGAAGGTGAATTTCTGGAAATTTTGGGCAAACGGGGGTAGTTATTCCATTTTTTAAGCTTCCGTCACGTTTGAAGCCTAAATGGTTATAATAACAAAGAAATCATGTATGACGGATATATTTTACATAAAATTGTCTAAAAAATATCTTTCAACAGTCTGTCTATCTTTATAGTTGACTCGCAATAACACGTGTAACTCCTGATAACTTAGCAGTTCGGAGCATTTTGATTACATTTGTTTACTTTTACGTGTATAGCTCTCTCATTTATTTCTAATTTAAAAAAGTTTACATTATTATCTATTCAATAAAAAAAGAATAATAGAAATCGGTATAGAAACACCAACCTTATACATGAAATAAGCCATCGACGTCGCACGTGAATACTGAATCATGCTTTAAGGATTATTTTTTAGTAATGGTTGCGCGCGCAAAAGACAGCAGGGAGTATATGTATGATGTATGCAAAGTTTGTAACTCTGATTGTTTGTTTGCATGGGTTTATTTTCGGAGATACTGAACCGTTAGTTTAGCGCTTTCAAATTCACTTTTCAGGAGTGCTATAAGTTGCGCAAAATTTCACAAAGGTTAAACAGTGATTGAAGGAACCTCAGATATTTTTAAAACTACGCTAACCTTGCGAAGCTGGGACGATCCACTAGTTACTAATAAATAAAGAAACAAACGATTGATGAATTTAGCGCTGGCAGCCATTGACACGGTTGCTCAATTGGCAGAGAGACTGGGGCATATACCCGAGGTCGCGGGTTCGATTCCCGCCTGTGTCGAAATTTTGCTTTTCTTTATTTATTCTTTATTTATTCGTAATAATCTCCACATGAGGTTTACATGAACAAAAAAACATTCAAATTGTGTGATAGTTAAGCGTTCTCAACATTTGCATTCTATCTGAAAAGGTAAACAAGTGGCCTTCCGAATTTGTAAAAAATTTGGAGGTAGGGAACGCAAACACTACTTAAAAGTGTAAAAGAAACAAAGGATAGAATAATTTCGCGCTGGCAGCTATTGACACGGTAGCTCAATTGGCAGAGCGACGGGGGCGTATACCCGAGGTCACGTGCTCGATTACCGCCTGTGTCGAAATTTTTCTCTCCTTTATTTATTTTTTATTTATTAGTAATAATCCCAACATGAGGTTTTCATTACCAAAAAATATTTAAATTTACCTCTATTATTTCTTATTATCTTGATTTAAGAACTGGCGAAGTGGGTAGGAAGGTTAAAAAACACTTCAAAAAAGGGCAAATGAAAATAATACACCTACAGAGAGTCGTGGGTTGGTAACAAGTCTTCAGCCTCATTTCTTAAAAAGTTTGTGATAATTTGAGATGGAGCAAACAACCATTTACCATTTAACTTGAACTAAAACGCCTACAATATAATATACCACATCATTGGACCCTTTAATACTACATGTATATAATGTTTTCGGAAATCCTGAACAATGTTTCCTTGAAGGAAACTCAACATACGCATATTGTTTACATGATAATAACCTAAGCCTGAAGCTGTTATGTTATTATTGATGTACAATTTCCCAAACAGTGATTGGTACCGTATAAACATACTCACTTTATTATATACATATCTTCCTACTTGTTCTCATAGGTATACCATTAAAGCCATAGCAATACAGTTCTAAAAGGTTCTCTTGTGTAGTGCCGGCTTAGAATAGCACTACCCCATTTCTTCCGGTGGGTGTACGTTAGAGGCGACTGACGGCATTAGGGCTTTTAAGTGATTTTTGGCCGATGCGGTTGGAGACCCATCACCAAAAACCTTTATTTCACCATCTTTTCCCCACGCAACTTCCAAAAGTGGCTGAGGAATTTCTAATTCCCTAGCTCTGGCTACACCTTCTAGGGGTTACTAGCCGTGAGTATAGTAGTATAAAGGGAGAGCAGAAGATTTGGAATCTCATTAAAATTTCTCAAACACTTTGAAACTTGGAAGAAAAATGGTCATCAAGCAATTTTTTAATAACTAAATTTTTTTTTATTATTCTGGGCTAGTTATGGCATTAACGGTTAGTATTAGCGGTAAAGCGCTTGGCTTTCCATCTGTAGGTTTCTGGTTCAATCCCCGGGGGGTAAACACACCAATTAGTTTGTAGGATTTAACCCAGCGTGGTAATACAGTAGTTTCAAATAACCTGGTTATCCGATAATTAAGATGATGTAGTGCTTCGGATAGTTAGTCAAGGCCTTTGTCCCGTCTACTATCATGATTATAGTTGTTAGTCTGCAAGCCCGCACCTGGCCAGCGTGCTGGACTATGGCCAAATCACTTCATACAAGGTAGGCTGGAGCCCCTTGGTGGGGAACTATATTGGTTGTGACATGACGGTATGGTTTTAATTACCCAAGCAAATCACTTAAAAAGCTTAGATCTTTACTACATGGCTAGGTCACCATTTCATTAAGTGATTCATACACTAATAGATGGAGATAGGTTAGTAATAATCTGAGTAGATACTAAACGGACACAAAAAGAATAAAAAGACATCATAAAGATTCAAATATCATTACATACATACATATACTCACGGCTATAAATCCCTAGAAGGGGTAGCCAGAGCTAACGAATCAGAAATTCCTCAGCCACTTTTGGAAGTTGCGTGGGAAAAAGATGGTAAAATAAAGGTTGTTGGTGATGGGTCTCCAACCGCATCGCCCAAAAATCCCTTGAAAAGCCCCAATACCGTTAGTCACCTCTTACGTACACCCACCGGAAGAAAAGGGGTAGTGCTATTCTAAGCTGACACTACACAGCAAAGATCATTCTTATGATGTATACTAGCTTTTTGCCCGCGACTACGTCCGCGTGGACTACATTTTTTGCATCCAGTTTACATCCAAAATACCAAAACACTATCTAACTACACTAACTTCTGTTTTTTTGTATTTAGATTCCCGTGGGCGTTGTAATAGATATAAAGAGCATTGAGACTTTTTAAGTGATTATTGGGCGATGCAGTTGGACGGTTGGACGGACCCCATTCAACTTCCAAAAGTGGATAAAGAATTACTATCTCTGGAGCTGTAACTACCCTTTTTTGGGATTTATAGCCCTTAGTATATTCTCATGACTGATTGATGGATGAATTTCATACATTCCTTTTTGTAGTTGTTATATCAGTCAATCGCATCAAGATTCAAATTTCTAGATACATTGTATTTATAGATCAAAAATCTGTATAATATATTTCAATCTCTTAGGGGATGAGTTCCAAAAAACCTTTTTAATTGTTCATAAGAAACATGAAACAAACCATTTTGTAACCAAGTTTCTATGTTCAAAAATGAAAATATCTTGAGTAAGTATGGATAGCAGTTTGGCGACCCCGTGCTGCCCCCTACACTGACTGTTGGTGATGTGTGAGAGATTGCAATCATCGGTCAACAGATGGCGTTACTGAATTAACATTGAGATATTTACTATTAGTAAGTAAAACATAATATATCTATGAGAAAATTAGTTAAAAATAGTTGAAAAAACAAAAGCTATAAACATATTCTCAAACCTACCAAATGAATACGCAAAATTCATACAATATACTTTCAATTTATCTTTATTCATACATATTCGCATAGTTGAATGTGAAAAAGAAGGATTAGTGCATCCTATTATTCTAACCTAACACAAAAGCAAAAAAAATACGCAAAAAGACTTTCACCACCCGGGATTCGAACCTGGGTCTTTCATACTTAGTGTTTACCAAACGGTATACCGCTACGCCACGCAGAAATTTCTGTAAGTCTCAAATTTGTGATATCCTATATATCTAGTAGTCATACTATTGACAAACAATTAAATTGACAATCATTTTGATGAAAATGGATGAAACCCTTATTTTTTTCAAAAAGACTCTTAATGAAGAGTCCCATAAAGTCGGTTGATGAAAAAAATCATCGTGTATATATGGGAAACCATATAAAAGTTATGTTTTTTTATGCTCCTGTGGGACCCCTTGCGAAATCCGGGATAAATTATCCTATATGTTGGCCAGGTGTATAACCTACATTCATGCCAAATTTGATCAAGATCGGTCCGGTAGAATTAACGTGATGAACGGACATACAGACAGACAGACAGACAGACATTTTTTTCAAAAATAGCAAATTTGGTTTCAGTATCTATACTTATAATAAATCTGTAGAGAGGTCAATTCTGTACATGAAATATATTTTCAAAATAACTATCAGGTGGTGATTAGGGATCGATACTGACTGATGCCAAAAATGCAATCAGTAAAATTTTTGTCTGTCTGTCTGTCTGTCTGTCTGTCGGTTTGTATGTTCCTTATGGAAACAAAAACTACTCGACGGATTTTAACGAAACTTGGTACAATTATTCTCCATACTCCTGGGCAGGTTTTTGTATACTTTCCAATCGAGTAGTAAAGGGGAATTTTGGGAAATTTTGGGAAAACGGGAGAAGTTACTCCATTTTTTAAGCTTCCGTCGCGTGTGCAGCCTTAATGGTTAAACTTACATAGAAATCATGTATCACGGAAATATTCTTCATAAAATTATCTAAAAAAAAATCCTAGCTTAGCAGTTCGGAACATTCTGATTATATTTGTTTACTCTTACGTTTGTAAACCTCTCACTCATCCCTAATTTAAAAAAGGTTACATTATTACCTATTCAATAAGAAAAGAATCATAGAAATCGGTAGAGAAACACCGAAATTATACATAAAATAAGCCATTGCGCCCGTGACCAAAACTGAATCGTTACTAATTTACATATAACATACTAGATGGCGCCAGTAGTTGCATCCTACAATACGTAATGATTTATTTATTAGATTGTTATAAATACTTCATAGCGTTTTATTGCAAAATTTGCTATTAAACGGAAATACTGAACCGTTCATTAAAGCACATTAAAAATCACCAAACTACACTGTTTAGGGAGTGCTATAAATTTAATAAATTGAAAACATTGCGCTGAATTTCACAGTGCTTGAGCAGTGACTAAAAAAAGAAACCTCAGATATTTAAAAAACAACGCTACCCGTGCGAAGCTGGGACGATCCACTAGTCGAAAATAAAACATATTCCCCTGGTTTTTATTTTTTTTTCTTCAATGTACAGTTTTGACCTCGTTACAGTCTTATTATAGTATAGAAATAGATAGATAGATAGATATAGAAGAAGACTAAAATATCGACTAATAAGATTTAAGAACACAAACAATCGTGTTTACGTTTCAAATTGAACATAGTTACTGCTACTCCAGTATCCGTTGTGGGAATATAACTGAGGATGTATTAACGATACGGCTCAGATTAAAATCCATTTGCGGTGATTATGTGCTATTTTCATCGCTAGCTATTCTCGGTATGAAAACAAGGCGAGCGGCCGCCTCGTACACGCAGCCACTTGTCACAATGATCAATATAGTGGTTGGATCCAGAGTATCAGTTTCTTAACTTAGTAATACTATGAAGAAGTATGATTAAAAATAAACTGTTTTTACCGTGATTAAAACAACTATTGATTTTCGGATATTTTAATCACGTGTTATTACATTGTTTTCGAAACGTCGGGCTTTAAAAACAATGTAATAACACGCGATTAAAATATCCGAAAATCAATAGTTGTTTTAATTATAATGTGCAATCGTGAAAATCTTAGAAAATACTATGATTTTACCGTGTCTTTCAAAACACCTCACATATCACGTATCCCACCAAGGGGCTCGAGCCTACCATACTGGCCAAGTGCGGGTTGGCAGACTAAAGACTACTGCCGTGACAGTAGCAGGGACCGACGGCTTAACGTGCCCTCCGAAGCACGGAATCATCTTTATTTTCGTATAATCAGGTGATTAGAGCCTGCAATATCCTGCAAAAGCCAAGCGCTTAGCCGCGAGACCACGGAGGCAGGTTTTCTTAACTCATTTGTATATTAAAAGTTATTAAAGGTAATTATTTTAATTAGCTTTTCTTTTTAGAGCTTCTTTATGGATGACGTCGAGAGGAAAAATTAAAGTAAAAAATACCAATTACAAACTTTCCTACTTTATTTACATACATCTACGAAAAATTTATTTAAGAGGTCTCTCATTTCTGTGCCTAGAAACTAGAACTTTTAGGTAAATGTTCTTTTAATTATATTAATGAGTATTTGAAAAAGGGTTGAAGTTAATAAAGTTTTTTTTCTCAATCCTGGAGTTTTGAAAATAAGTATATTTGTTTTCAGTTGCAATTTAAAATAAAGCATGTAGGTTATAGGGACAATATTATTTCCTAAAGTTAAACTCTTAAATAGGGGCACATTTTGGATGCTAATATTTTTGGCACTTAATTACGCTTGTCTACAGAAAGGGTTTTGATTTAAAATGGCAGATCAAAACAATAGTTTATGTACGTTATACTTCTAATATATAAATTTAAGTTAATCATATTTGTTCCATAATCGCATGGTATTTGTATACATAGAATTTGTACACATAGAAAATTTTATTATGTGTTGGTCTTATCACGCAGACGAAGTTACGCGGGTCAACTAGTATTTTAATATTTTTTATAAGTGGACATCTTCACGCTTTCTTGACTCAACTTCCATGGGCTATTTTTATCGCAACAAAATAAAATAGCTAGCTTGCAATTCAACTTCTGAGTTATTTTGCAACTGCCAAGCTACCAAGTCGTGCATTGCTTTCGCTGCTACGGTAAAAGAGTGTATGATATTTTATTCCCTTTTGGAATGCAAATACAGTACGAGTACACGAGTATTTTTTTACCCACGACGGAGCGGGGATGGTATTGTATTTGGGTGAGAGGATGTTTCTTTGAAATAAAGGATAAATAAAGGAAAGAAAAATTTCGACACTATTATTTATTAGAAATAATCCCCACATGAGGTTTTCATGAACAAAAAAGATTCTAATTATATGAGAGGATGTTTGTACACTGCATTTTTTACTATTATTTATTAATATCTAAAACAACCATTATGGTCCGATTTTGGTGCCATTATCATTCACAAATTCAATTCTTGATGCCTAACCCTGGTAGGATGTTGCAGACTTGAATAACCTGTTTACCCGAATTTACATGATCTATCATTATTGAAGCCAGGGGTAGATTCGGGATGTGATGATGTTGTTGAATAGGGAAAAAGCATATTCTGGATCCGTAATTCGCTCGGCCGATCCCGTACAAAAAATTGCAACAAGCACTTAAATTTAGTTTTTTAAACATTGAAGTTCATATCTGCCTATTTTCAACTACATACAGGCACACATGATGGAACAATAAGAGTTTCGTTTTTGCAATTCGGCTACGAAACCTTGCAAATTACGTACTTTGTCCATCACGTTAGACAATGTTTTTGTTCCAAAGCATTATATGAAACACTATCGGTTCGGTCAAACATATAACATAACATAACATAAACGTTCACGCCGAATATCCCCGAAGGGGTTGGCAGAGGTACTAATACTTCTGAACATCACGTGACTTTGTCACCTGGTGTTCAGAGTACCCACGTTTTGCATGGACAGTGTACTCACGTGATAGGGGCCTATCGCCGTTTTGTACGAATACACTGTCACATGACTAAGTACAACTCAGCCATGTGGGTTTCCTCACGATGTTTTCCCTCACCGTTTGGTCAAACAATAAGTTTATTTATATATATATATATATATATATATATATATATATATATATATATATATATATATATATATATATATATATATATATTATATTAATATGTATATATATATATTGTGATGATCCTAATCAAATTCATAAATCCCACTTAAGTAATTCAACCAGGCAGACGATTGACCGCTTTTTCTCGTACAAGAAACAATGTGATCAGGATCCTTTCATTTCTTAATCTAACCTGTTAATTTATTTATATATTCGGAAAAACCAACAGATATTCACTCATATTTCTTCTAATAATAGCAGAATTTATCATACAGAACAAAATTAATATCATAAACCTTTTTTACTTTGTCATAATAATATACATTTTATTTTTAACCGACTGGTCTGGACTGCTTAATCAATTACAAAAAATGGTTTTTGGTTCGGTTGGTATACTTCCACCCACCACCACTGGGACTGGGACCACTCATTTAATTTTCATGAGGTTTAATAGCGTAGATATTAAAATATTACATAATATAAAAATTGCTGTGTGTAGTGTCGGCTTAGAATAGCACTACCCCATTTCTTCCGGTGGGTGTACGTAAGAGGCGACTAACGGTATTGGGGTTTTTAAGGGATTTTTGGGCGATGCGGTTGGAGACCCATCACCAACAATCTCTATTTTACCATCTTTTCCCCACGCAACTTCCAAAAGTGGCTGAGGAATTTCTGATTCCTTAGCTGTGCCTACCCTTTTTAGGGATTTATAGCCGTGAGTATATGTATGTATGTATGTATTAAAATTACTACGTGGATGATACTACTGATTAACGAATTTTGTATGGAAAAAATAGTTTCCATCAAATAACTCTAAAGTTGGTTCCATTTTATAAAAAAATATTTTTTATATAATTAACTAGCGACCCCCCCCGGCTTCGCACGGGTGCAATGCAAAATATACCTACTACAGAATGTCCTTATACACAACGTTCACAGCTTTTTTGTCATTAGCCAATACAAACATGTTTTGCTTAGACGTTACTCTTGACAGCGCGACATATAATTGGCCATGTGAAAAACACTCAACACTCAAGTCTAATCCTGCAACGTTAAAAGTTTGACCCTGCGATTTATTAATGGTCATTGCAAAAGATATTTTTACCGGAAATTGTAGGCGTTTAAATTGGAACGGTAAATCTGATGGTATCAGAGGAATTCGGGGAATTAGTACATCTTCTCCGGTACCACATCCGGTGAGTATTGTGCACTCTATTATGAATTTTTTTAGTGATTTTACCAGCAAACGTGTGCCATTGCAGAGCTTAGGAGGCGCTGCAAATCATAAAGTGCTATAAGGCGAAGCGCGGCCATCGACGACGCGCTATTTATATGCACGCGCTGCCCGGCGCAAACAACTACGACCCTGCATTTTAAATTTGTAATATCTTCGGTAATATTCACTTAAATTACATGCTGTAAAAAGCATATTGATCTATAATAAATGCACAATTTATTTAAGGTACTTAATTGGATAAGGATTAATGCTGTATTGTTTAAAATCACTTCGTAGATAACCATTTTTTAGTAAAGAATAAAAATGGTTATGCTGGGTTATCCCTAAGAGATAGACATATACCATCGCAGACTTTTTTGTTGAACTTTTTAAGGTGAACAATACTGTAGTACATTATTTTGGTCTATCTCGTAGGGTTCAGCCAGCGTTTGCAATATAAGCGCAAAAAAACGTGCTTATTTACGACATCACATTAGAAACCTTTAAATTTATCAGTGTTTCTCTACTATATTATGCATTTATTATACATACAAACCTTCCGTAAGAATCACTTTATCTATTAAAAAAAACCGCATCAAAATCCGTTGCGTAGTTTTAAAGATCTAAGCATACATACGGACATACAGCGAAAGCGACTTTGTTTTATACTATGTATTGATACATATATTATGCTGGGTATGTTCAGAGACTATCAGTTTCCACTTCCTACGATACTGGTAAACGGCTGGAGCATCAACTTCATTCATATTCATCACTCTTGTCATACATGATAACTTTTGACGACTGTCACTTTGAGCACATCCTCTTTTTCACCTTTCGTGTCCTCTTCTTCCGTCATGTATGCCAAAATTATGTATAATGAAATCAGAACACCCCTACCCCTACTAGGGATTTATAGCCATGAGTATATGTATGTATGTGAGTAACTCTTTCTCTTTCATAAGACACACCCTTTATAATGTTCAACAAGCATCCTGTGATAGGAATTGCCTGTGGAACGATTTAAAAAGACTATATTTTCAATAATATCCTACTAGAGTTTCCAATATATTTTAAACGATAAAGGCTCAACCTGCATATTTCCCTGTCTTAAGCTTACCAGCTTTAAGTGGTCCCTTGATGTTCCCGGATATAATTATCTAGTGAGGATTAGGCCAATCTGATTTAATTTTTATCTAATTAGGTTTGGTTCGGGCGTATAGAAAATCATTAAACGAGTAAGTTAAAATAAATATTAACCGCAATTTAAAGCAGAGCACGCAAGTATTAAATCGAGACCTTCAATCAATTTGACAATGAAATATATATATATTTATTCTATTTTATATTAATATCACCAATTTTCTTTTAGCCACCATCTTACAACTAACCCTTTTTTATATTTTTACTCCACTTCTATCTCATCCATGTTCTCTACATGTCCTAACCTAGTCATCTTAACATTTCAATTATTATCTAAAGAGAAATCCATTTTAGATTTTTTTAGACTTATTTTAAGAGTTATTTTATGTCATACCTACTTTATAACTATCAGTCATGTTTGCACGATTACATGTAATGTAGCGATACTTTATAAGATTAACTTGAGAAGTTATAGAACTTTTTACAACACATAACTAAAGGTAGGTTATCTAAAATGATGTGTGGCTTCAGTCGTGACTTTAATATGATTACACGTCAAGGCAAACAGTGAGCATAAGTAGATGATTTACTTTAAGAGCTTATTCCATTTGTCTGAATGAAGACGTCTGAGAGCCACAGAATCTGAATTCAGACTAGTGGAATAACGTTCAGAATGCTAGGCTTCTGAAAAGTAGACAACTTTGTGTAGTGGAATAACAAGCGTCTGCGGCAGTAACTTCGAAGGAAGTCTGAATTCAGACAAATGGAATAAGCTCTTTAATTAGGATCATTAAAGTCGATGAACATGAAATGACATGACTTATGATTTGTACCGTATATCTCCGAAGATGTAGCAGAGGCAAGTACTAAAGAATTCAGAGTACCATTTATTGAGATGGCTATCACCGCTTTGAATATTGTGATTGCAACAAACACACTGTCTTGTAAGCATTGCTTGAAGCTTACTTGAAGTATAACTTAGGCAGATGTTTGACCCCTCCAATTGGTCTGGCTGCTGACCAGGGGTGTTTAAATAGTTCCCCAAGTATCATACATAAAAATCATGAGTGAGATTGTAAGTAAGAATATGTTATTTTTTTTGAAGCTTTAAAGCGTCTGGTAAGGGTAAGCGCCGATGGAAAGTGTCTGGCAATAATGATTATTAATTTTTAACAACAATATCTAAAACATATGTAAAAATCAGCACTGAGAATTTCAGAAAAATCAGCTCTGTATTTATCTACCTTTAGCACCTGGTACCTATGAATTGGCCGTCGACCCAAGGTAGCAGGTATGCACACACTCAAAGTACGTACTAACACTACTTTATCCCATTTATATTTCTTATGAGAAAATAAGTAACGTCTGGGGGCACCGGGATCTTACTCTAATAGGTTTATCATTATCATGGTCAATCTGGGTTACTTAAAAGAAATAAGCTATATAATAAAAATCAAAATTACAAGACGCATGATTCGTTCAAATATAAACATAAACATAAACGTTCACGCCGAATATCCCCGGAGGGGTTGGCAGAGGTACCTACTAATATTTTTGAACATCACGTGACTTTGTCACCTGGTGTTCAGAGTACCCACGTTTTGCATGGACAGTGTACTCACGTGATAGGGGGCAGGCCTATCGCCGTTTTGTACGAATCCACTGTCACATTTCTAAGTACAACTCAGTCATGTGGGTTTCCTCACGATGTTTTCCCTCACCGTTAACAACCATGATAAATTAACCACACATATGTCCTTAGAAAAGACAAATTGGTGTAGGCCCGACCCGGGATTTGAACACTAGTCGCTTGCGCGTTAACCGGTGTTCTACCCATTGAGCTATCACGTCGTCATGCGTTCAAATGTTTTATGTAATACTAGTGGATCGTCCCAGCTTCGCACGGGTAGCGTTGTTTTTTTAAATATCTGAGGTTTCTTTCTTCAGTCACTGCTAAAGCATTGTGAAATGCAGCGCAATGTTATCAATTTATTAAATTTATAGCACTCCCTAAACAGTGTAGTTTGGTGATTTTAAATGCGCTTTGATGAACGGTTCAGCATTTCCGTTTAATAGCAAATTTTGGAATAAAACGCTATGAAGTATTTATAACATCTAAAAATAAATCATTACGTCATGTAGGATGCAACTACTGGCGCCATCTAGTATGTTATATGTAAATTAGTAAAGATTTGGTTTTGATCACGGACGCGATGGCTTCTTTTATGTATAATTTCGGTGTTTGTCTACCGATTTCTATGATTCTTTTTTTATTAAATAGGTAATAATGTTAACTTTTTAAATTAGGGATGAGTGAGAGGTTTACAAACGTAAGAGTAAACAAATATAATCAGAATGTTCCGAACTGCTAAGCTATCAGCAATTACACGTGTTATTGTGAGTCAACCGTCAAAGATAGACATAAACTGCTGAAGATTTTTTTTTAGATAATTTTATGAAGAATATTTCCGTCACACATGATTTCTATGTAAGTTTAACCATTGAGGCTGCACACGCGACGGAAGCTTAAAAAATGGAGTAACTTAAAAAAAAAAAGTCAAAAGTCAAAAACTTCTCCCGTTTTCCCAAAATTTCCCAAAATTCCCCTTTACTACTCTGCTGGAAAGTATACAAAAACCTGCGCAGGTGTATGAAGAATAATTGTACCAAGTTTCGTTAAAATCCGTCGAGTAGTTTTTGTTTCCATAAGGAACATACAAACCGACAGACAGACAGACAGACAGACAGACAGACAGACAAAAATTTTACTGATTGCATATTTGGCATCAGTATCGATCCCTAATCACCACCTGATGGTTATTTTGAAAATATATTTCATGTACAGAATTGACCTCTGTACAGATTTATTATAAGTATAGAAGATAGATATAGATAAAGTTACACACCTCACTTGACACACCACCAAGTAAAGTTGGAAATTATCACTAGTATTCTAAATCTTTTCAATTAAGGAAACAAAGATACAATCTTGGTAACCATTTTACTACAACTACAGGTGCTCGTAAAAACAAATATTCATCAATTAACTAGACACCGACAAAAAGTCATCCATTAAAGGTTTTAGTATCCTGAAGAATAAATAATTCTTGGTATTGCGGTATTTCTATAAATTAGCTGGAAAACCAGACTAAGAACCGTTCAGGCTGGGGTGTCCAGTTAATAGCTAAATTACATATCATTAGACTGTTAACTAGGCCTGGAGAAGGAACTGCGATCATCCATCATTCCCCGACATGATTCTTGACATTGGCGCCAATCCGTTAATTGTTTTATACGAGTTATACTTTTGCACATTTTGCATAGTAGCTGTCATAGTTAGCTTAATGATAATTGCTTTACATAGTGCCTGAAAATCTATATTGAAAGCTTGTAATTCCAAAAAGGATTAGCTAAATCTTAAGATTTGTCACTTTTGAAAGTCTTTGTCTATTTTTTAAGCCTGTAAGTCCGTTGCCGTGTAGTGTCGGCTTTGAATAACACTACCCCTTTCTACCCGTGGGTGATCGTAAAAGGCGGCTAAGGGTATAGGGGCTTTTTAAGTGGTTTTTGGGCGATGCGATTGGAGAGCCCTCACCAAAAACATTTATTATTACCAGCTTTTCCCCAATCAACTTCCAAAAGTGGCTGAGAGATTTCTCATTCCAAAGCTCTGGCTAACCCGTTAAGGGATTTATAGCCGTGAGTATATGTACGTATGTAAACCTGTAAAGAATTAATTTACGGTTTTGATTTTGTTTACTGCAGTCGCACAAATTACCATTTGGCCGAAGCAGTGCATACTGTTTTCAGAGTTTTCTACTAAAGCTATCTACTATAAGTCCCACTTCATTAGTTAAACTATACAAAAAGATCAAGTTCCTATAATCGCATGAGAAGTTCATTTAGGTTGCTTAGTCGATGAGGCAGCCATTTTACAAGAAATTGAGTTATTACTATTTCCCAGAGAGTTAATCCTTGATCTCAATTTGCCCGATTCAATGTTTAGGTTAATTTCCCTTGACTTGTGATTTGTATATTTTATCTAGTAAGTATGTTATATAGGTTTCTCGTACAAACGAGGTCACTATTTGAAATTGAGTTATTGTTTACCATTGTAGGTATAATTAGTGATTTTATAATGCTACTCTTGCCGTGTAGTGCCGGCTTAGAATATCACTACCCCTTTGGGCGATGCGGTTGGAGATCCATCACCAACGAAACTTTATATCTACCATTTGTCAACTTCCAAATGTGGCTGAGGAGTTTCTAGCCCTGAAGCTCTGGAAACTCCTTTTTGTGATTTATTCTTGTTTTATTTATATACAAGTGGATCGTCCCAGCTTCGCACGGGTAGCGTTGTTTTTTAAATATCTGAGGTTTCTTTCTTTAGCCACTGCTCAAGCATTGTGATATTCAGCGCAATGTTTTCAATTTATTAAATTTATAGCACTCCCTAAACAGTGTAGTTTGGTGATTTTGAATGCGCTTTAATGAACGGTTCAGTATTTCCGTTTAATAGCAAATTTTGGAATAAAACGCTAAAGTATTTATAACAATCTAAAAAATAAATCATTACGTGTTGTAGGATGCACCTACTGGCGCCATCTAGTATGTTATATGTAAATTAGTAACGATTCGGTTTTGGTTACGGGCGCGATGGCTTATTTTATGTATAATTTCGGTGTTTCTCTACCGATTTCTATGATTCTTTTCTTATTGAATAGGTAATAATGTTACCTTTTTTAAATTAGGGATGAGTGAGAGGTTTACAAACGTAAGAGTAAACAAATATAATCAGAATGTTCCAAACTGCTAAGCTATCAGGAATTACACGTGTTATTGTGAGTCAACCGTAAAAGATAGACATAAACTGTTGAGGATATTTTTTTAGATTATTTTATGAAGAATATTTCCGTTATACATGATTTCTATGTTAGTTTAACCATTAAGGCTGCATACGCGACGGAAGCTGAAAAAATGTAGTAACTTCTCCCGTTTTCCCAAAATTTCCCAAAATTTCCCTTTACTACTCTGCTGAAAAGTATATAAAAACCTGCGCAGGAGTATGAAAAATAATTGTACCAAGTTTCGTTAGAATCCGTCGAGTAGTTTTTGTTTCCATAAGGAACATACAAACCGACAGACAGACAGACAGACAAAAACTTAACTGATTGCATTTTTGGCATCAGTATCGAGCCCTAATCATCACCTGATAGTTATTTTGAAAATATATTTAATGTACAGAATTGACCTCTCTACAGATTTATTATAAGTATAGATGTATGATTTATTTTATTTATGTATGTATGTTTTATAATGCTAGATGTTATTAATTCTTATTGATAAACGTTTATTAGAAATTTGTTAATATATATGTTACAGCCAAAGTAATAAATCTGGATATCAAATATATATAACTGTCTAGCCATTATGTATAATGTCTACTCAATTTTGATAAAGTGATAAATGACACAAAATTAATCACATTAACTAGCTATTTTATATATTATTTTTGAAGACTTGGATAACGTAATAAAACAAGTAGATATTTGGCGCCGATATTGGCTCAAATAAAATTCTAAGTCATATTCGTTGTCTTTTTAACGATTTGTGCTCATAATAATCACTCTTCACAATTTAATTTGTAATACTTTATTTATTTTTGAATTTTTAATACTACCAACGGAAGTCATAACGGTTAGTGATCATATTTTTTATTAATAATATTACTACCTAGTTTTTTTAATCTATGATTTTATTCAAGATTTTTTTTTCTTCATAACATTCAATGGTCATATTGTTTTAATTAATAATATTGTTACTAGGATAATATTGTCTGTTGTATTGAAAATGTTGTATAAGAATATTATTTTAATAAAATCATTTTCCATACATTTCAAATACAGATTATGCATGTAAGGTGCACGCTCCGCTGCGCTTCGCTCGCTCGTTTTGTACATAACCTAACTTTTCTTTGCCTGCAGGGGGCTTTCTTGCAATAAGACTATTTTTCATAGAAACGTTTCTTTCCATTTCATTGTCGGCTAAACCGTACTATTACTTTGGCTAACTTTGACACACTATTATGAATAATGTCCAGATAAAGTGATTAATTTAATACTTTGTCTATTGAATTTGGCCTTTATATTTAATGACCAGTCATAATGCATAATATCTATTTAATCACTATGACTGTACCATTTTTATATTGTATCTGAATGAAACTAAACAGTATCTATCAGTCTGTACCCATATGTTACAGGTATTATTTAGTGAACTTTTTTAATGAATGTACCTTTACTTTTTTTTTTAATTATTTATCCATACTTCCATACTTCCATACTAATATCCATACTAATATTATAAATGGGAAAGTGAGTTTGTTTGTTTGTTTATTTGTTCCGCTTTCACGCCATAACTACGGAACCGATACCCTTCAAATTTTGCAGACGTATAGTTAGAAGCCTGGATTAAATAATAGAATACTTTTTATCCCGGAAAAATTTATGTTCTCGAGGGAAAACAAAAATATTGTATGCTTGCTGAATGTATTGGAGATGGCGCTGTGTGTCGTTTAAAACAAAGTAATATATTGCAAACTAATATGAACATGTAAATTTAGAAGCTAAATGATACGATGATGAATCCACGAAAATGAGAAATACGCAAAGGTTCCCACAGGAGCATCAAACAACCTTAACTAATATCTGGCTCAACATATTGCAGCGAATATTTTTTTTATCGATGGATTTAACATCAGACTCTTCGTTAATGGTCATTTTGGAAAGATTAAGATTAATTAAGCGGTTTCATCCATTTTCATAAAAATAAGTGTATGTTTAAAAGACAAATTTGTTAGTTAATAGTAAGACTTATAAAAAATAAAGAGTAAAAAAAAATTACACCGCCGCGCCGGTAACGTCCCCGTGGCGAAGCGGTATAACTATCTACTATAATTATTTTTTCTCGGATTCGTATCTCAGATGATTCAAGCTTTTTGTATTATTATATTGGTTTTGTTAGCTTAGAATAGCAATATGTAAAAAAATAGCAAGCACTATCCCTTCACGTTTGCTATTATTTTGGATAGAGATCCACCACTTGCTGTGTAGTGCCGGCTTAGAATAACACTACCCCATTTCTACCCGTGGGTGATCGTAAGAGGCGACTAAGGGTATAGGGGCTTTTCAAGTGTTTTTTGGGCGATGTGGTTTGGGCGTCACCTAAAACATTTTTATTACCATCTTTTCCCCACTTAACTTCCAAAAGTGGCTGAGGAATTTCTCATTCCAAAGCTCTGGCTACCCCGTCTAGGGAATTATAGCCGTGAGTATATGTATGTATGTATGTATCCACCACCAACCATCAACATTTTCGCTCGCAATCGCTGCAAGCTCTCTCACTATCACGAACGATCAGTGTAGGGCGTAGGGGCAGCATTGGGCCGCCGCCGAAGCGACCAACTACTATCTGTATTTGTACTTACTAAAGATATTCCCATTTATGATCATAGGTTGGTACAGAAGTGGTACAGTTGTTTCATGATTGTTATGAGAAATTAAACAGGAAATTTTTGGAACTCAACCCCTAAAGGGTTGATATAGCAAATGAAAGTAATAATGATAATAATGATTTTTGTCATTTTGGTATCTAGAAACAAAAAACTTGGTGCGATTAAATTTATGAAATTCATCTATCAATCATTCATAATTATTTACTAACGGCCATAAATTCCTTAAAAGGGTAGCCATAGCTTCAGAGATAGCAATTTTTCATCAAGTTTTGGAAATATATTGGGAAAAGGTAGTAAAATAAAGGTTATTAGTGATTGTTCACCAACTGCATCGCCCAACAATCACTTAAAAAGCCTCAATGTATTTTATGGCGTTTACAACACGCGTGGGAATATAAGTATAAAAAAACAGAAGTTGATATAGTGTTTCGTTATTTTGAATGTAAACCGAATGCAAAAAATGTAGTCCACGCGGACGAAGTCGCGGGCAAAAAGCTAGTTCATTATAAAGGAAAAATACATTATACAATGATTATATCGTGGTCACTTAATCCTCTTCTAAGGTTTAATTGTGACCACCGTCCCCCACTCTTACATTGTAAATCACAGTTGATTGTATTGCGTCTTAGTGACGTTCTCTATTTAAGAAATATGGTATATATTTCTTATATAAATATGGTTTATACTTCTACTGGTGTGTAGTGTCGGCTATGAATCGCACTGCCCCATTTCTTTCCGTGGGTGTTTAAGTAAGAGCCGACTAAGGGTATTGGGGCTTTTTAAGTGACTTTTCGGCGATGCGGTTGGGGACCCATCACCTTCCAAAAGGTGCTTAGGGATTTCTTACTCCGAAGCTCTGGCTAAACATTTTAGGGATATATAGCCGTGAGTGTACTTATGTATGTAACTACTGGTCTACCTTATTTACGGAAATAATCTCACAGAGGTGCAACCAGAGCTTCAAAACAAATAAATTATTATTCCTTAGAAACTTGTGCTTCACACTTCACATAAAAAGGAAATAATTGTAATGGTCGCGAAGTACCAACTGCATCGCCCAAACATCATATGAAAGAACCATACCCAATTTGAACAAATTACTATTTACAACAATTTAAAGTACTGTAAACATGCCTTATCAGATATTTTTTTTTTTAATATACAATAAATAAATATAATACGGATGTGTGGACTTTACGCAGATCAACTTAGCCCTTAGGAAAATATAATAATGGCTTGCAGTAAAGGAAACTAACTCAAATATAAATTTACTAATACAAAAAACACATATAAATGACTTTCAAGACTAACAAACAACTATCTCTATTCATGATACGAATTATTCTATTATCTCAGCGGGAATAAAACCTGCAACATCTAGATCAGGAAGTCAATGTCAAACCTACCGGACCAACACAGATGTCACCAAGACGTATTTATGTTAATGTTTTTCTTTCTTTCTTTCCATCACGAAATATCCTTTATTTTACATAAATACATAAACTTACGGCCATAAATACCAAAAAGGATTGAAGGAAGGAAAAGGAAAGGAAACTCCTCAGCCACATTTGGAAGTTGATAGGGGACAAGATGGTACAAATAAAGTATCACTGGTGCTGGGTCTCCAACCGCATCGCCTAAAAACCAATAAGAAAAACTCCATGCCTTAGTTCCCTCTTACGATACCCGTGGGTGGAAAGAGGTAGTGAATAGTATTAGCCGGCACTTCATGGCAATTTTACTATATTCCAAAAATATTTCTTCCAAAAGTTGCTAAGAAGTTGATTTTTCCGATACACTGGCTAACCTTATTCTCGGTTTTGTTAATAGCTAATAAATAAAGAATAAATAAAGGAAAGAAAAATTTTCGACACAGGCGGGAATCGAACCCGCGACCTCGGGTATACGCCCCGACGCTCTGCCAATTGAGCCACCGTGTCATAATCCCCACATGAGGTTTTCATGAACAAAAAGATTTAAATTTGTTAATAGCTGTACGAATACAGGTATAGGTAAATGTAAATATTTGCCGGTACAAGCGCTCAAGGCCTACTTTTGCACAATAACCTAACAGTTTTTAATCCAATTCGCTTCAGAACGTCTTGCCAAATTTAAGCGTGTAAATTGTATACAAAGCAGGTTGTAAGAGTATAATCGATAGAAAAAAGTATTTTCTATAGGTATCTAACTACCCTGATTACGCCTGTCTATTGTAAGTAAAGCTTTCAGTTTATTGCAACTGTATATACTAAAATGATCTTTCATTTATATTGACCGAAATATTCATTTCGGACAATATAAATGAAAGGTCATAGTTAAAGTTTTTTTTTATGTTTTCATTAAGTAAAAGAAAAATATTTTATTAATTTTGTGTAGTTTAAAACTTTTTATAATTTATAAATTTTAATTTACCAAATACTAATAATTCAAGATCTAAAGATAGCCATTCAAATTGTATGGTGCTAAACAAATCTGCAATGCTGCGTTTAAAGAGTTGAATGCAAGCTTTGTTAGGCTTTTAGAACACGTTTTTAGAAGGGGTACAAAAAACTTTGGCGACTACTGCCCTTCCTACGGGTTCCCCACCGTGCCCGCTGTTTCCATGCACACTGCAACCGCCAGGGTTGCCCACTGTTCTTCTTTCTCAGGATATGTCTGACATTAGGGAACCCTGGATTCACCCGGTAGTAAGGGTGGTGGTCGTGGCCATTGATCCACGATCTTAAATAGTACTGTTAAGTATTTTCTGAGACTTTTATTCCAAATGTGTCGTATATCATTATAAACTAAGTTAGTAATTGTTTTAGGTGATGAACATAATTAACAATTAGTATTTTCTGTAAATGTTAATAACTCTTTTATCTGCCTAGGTAATCAATGCATGTTATCAACTAAATCTATCTATAATAGTCGCTAAATATAAATCTAAATAACATCTCAATTGATCAATGGAATCCAATCCAGGATTTCCAAGTGCGAAGTGGTAACCCTAGAGTCTAGACTACGAGCTGCTCTGCAGCCCCACCACCGCCTCACCTCCTCACCTCACCTTTCTCACTCAGTCAGTTCACCACGCGCGCTCCCACATAGCGCCCGTTCACGCGCAACTAAATATGACTCGTTCCGCTCACAGTTTTCGATAAACTAACATCCCACTTTGAATTCATGTTATCAAGACGTGTCAAATTACTAGTGCCTGTTGATTTACATCTCCCAGGACCGAGCTAATGCTCTGGCATCCAACTCTACAGAATCCCGAACATATCATGCCGGTGAGTCAAGTTTATAAAATATTTGCGCGGAATACCAATTTCACTTTCTTACGAAAAATGTCACAACTTGTTGAAGAAGTTTATATAATACAAATTATTTATTCTAAATATAATGTTGAAGACTGGTTTGGTTTAGCTAAACTGCTATTAATACAAATGGCTTGTAATTAAAACGTCAATAAAGTTAGAGGCAACCAATTTTAAAACTGAGAAACGTTAGCTAAACGAGACCATATTAAAATTTAGAATTTGCCACTTAATATCAGTTCACGATTATTACATACCTATGTATAGTGTCGGTTTAGAAAAACATTTCTTACTCAACTGTTACTTATTTACAAATGGCCATGCTCTTTTTATGGCAAAGAAGATGTGATTGTCTTGTCTAGTTCTGTCTGACAAACCCGTACATAGAGGTATAATATTGATACCTCTATGAGGACGTAGTATTGTATGACGATTTGAAAATAAACGTTGTTTTGTGCGATCCGACACTATAAAATATATGCGAACTTCGAATTTTACCAAAGACGTTTAACACTAGATCAAAGAAAAATAAAAAAGCTTATTTTTTTAATTAATGTACTCAGCAAACAAGCGATTGCTTACCAATTCATTTTTTCAAAGCTTTGACATGATGGCCTTGCCACCAGACAACGTAGTGTAGGTAGACCAATGGGCTGTGCTGCTTACAGGTTTGAGGTTTGAATCAGGCGTAGGTTTTTTTTTATTATGTATAGTTATGTTAAGACCGCCTTCGTAAATCCTCGGGTAGAGATTTCGGCTCACTTTCCGGAGGTCTCGGTGTCAATTCCCGGGGGGCAAACCCATTAACTTTAATTTAGCAGTGTTGCACTTAGATGCGCGATTCTTTAAGATAATTTAGATAAGATGTTGATGAGAGTATGAAAACAGCAATGTTTGCATTGGACCACAAATATATTTTAACGTACTCAAATATATTTTAACTATGTTTTTCAAGAATAGGTACTCAAGTATTCTCCGTATTATTATTTTGATTGTCACAACATGAATAAATATTTAGAAACCAGTGTAATTTTTCAAAATGTTTGTAATAAAATATAGGTGTACATACATACATACATATACTCACGCCATTAATAATAATAAATCTTTATTCAAAGCAACAGGGCTCATATTGTTAGTAACAAGACTTATCAACTATATTAGACACCTTAAAAAATACTTAATACTATTTTCACCTTACTATTATATTTACATTGAAGGTTAATACAATGCCATATATAAGGCGAATCCACCCTATCCGCAATAGCTTGCAGGATGTTGTTGGGGCTGGCCCGCACCCTCTGCAGCAGGGAGGCGGCGCGGGCGCGCATGTAGGCGTAGAAGCACGCTAGTCGCGCTTCGGCAAACATGCCTGATGCGCTGCAGAAGCGGGGCAGCCCCATCAACACCCTGAAAGCGTCATTATATTGCACTCTAAGTGCTTGATACTGCCGCTTCGTATGATTAGCCCATAGAGCGCACGTGTAAAGTGAAGTGCAGTAGGCTCTGAACAGAGTTACCTTTACTGCACCTGTACATCGTGCGAACCTACGGGCGATCATGTTGGCTCTTACTGCCAGCGCGCGCCTCTCGCGTTCGATGTCTGCATCGTCCTTGAGGTCAAAGGTGACAATGTGACCAAGTACTCAAATTGTTGCGCCTGCTTTAAAACGACACCATTAAGTTTAATGGGATTAGATATTAGTTAGTTCCCAATGGGGTAGGTTACTAGCTATAGCCACTTTGTACGATCCTGGCAAACCTCTCTAGCTTAATGTACATCAATTTTGTCACACATGCTCTTTTATTCTTCATACTTCGGACGCCTGCTTTTTAAGCACACTCGCTCACTACGTGCAATCCCATTAAAAGACAAACATCTAGAAAAACTGCAATTTGTATCGATTGAATTTTTATTGGAGACCACTGTGAAGTCTTATAGAATCGTAATGTACAGATATCATTCTCATGCTCTTGCTCATGCTCATACTGTTTTCATTGAATGCTCCATACTCGGCAGACCACCTTCATCCATATGTCTTTTTGGGTTTAGAATTATCAATACCGCAGTGTAATCAATTACCTCATGAACCATATAAAATAAACTTATATATTAAGATAAACATTTACGTGGTGCTTATATTAAAAGCTGTGTAGTGTCGGCTTAGAATAGCACTACCCCATTTATTCCCGTAACTATGGGTATTGGGGCTTTTAAGTGAATTTTAGGCGATGCGGTTGGAGACCCATCCACAACATCTATTTTTTTAACACTTAAAACTTCCAAAAGCGGCTGAGGAAATTCTGAATACAAAGCTCTGGCTACCTCTGCTAGGGATTTATAGCCGCGAGTATAATAATAATAATAAAATCTCTTTATTGCACATCACAAAAAAAACAACAATGACAAAAAAAAAGATCGGTACAAAAGCTAAAGTACAACTGGCGGTCTTATCACTAAGAGCGATCTCTTCCAGACAACTCTTGAATGGAAAGATTTGCTGGATTAAAAACATGTTCGGTAGATGTCCAATAAATTAAACTGATTTTCTTAAAAACTAAAATTATTCGTCAAACTATAATCTATCTATTTTAAATATTACTAAATATTTATTAAGTTCTAACACACTTACATATAGTATTCCACAAAATAAATAATATATAAAGATTTTAAAAAAAAAACATATATACATTGTACGACATATATAATAGAATATATAAAAGTATGTAACATTTGTCAATTTAATTATCCAATTGTTCTCGTTGGCTAACACTGGACATTCTCATTTTTGTAAATTTTTTTGTCAAAAGGCTCGTTAAACGTTCATATTATGTCGTAATAATTTAAACATACATACGTACATACATACATCTTATATACATATTATATATTACATACATAGTCTTTTCTATACCGTTCTTTTACGGATCTTATCACTGCTATCACACAGTAAATATCCTTACATACCCCGTGGAGTTAGATCCGCAGAGAATATGAACTAAAGTATAGATTTCAACCAAAAATCTATATTTACCAGTGAGTTTACAGAAAGAACGAACGTGATAGCTCAATGGGTAGAACACCAGTTAACGTGCAAGCGACTAGTGTTCAAATCCCGGGTCGGGCCTATACCAATTTGTCTTTTCACAAGACATATTATGTGTGGTTGATTTATCATGGTGAGGAAACTCACATGACTGAGTTGTACTTAGTCATGTGACAGTGTATTCGTACAAAACGGCGATAGGCCTGCCCCCTATCACGTGAGTACACTGTCCATGCAAAACGTGGGTACTCTGAACACCAGGTGACAAAGTCACGTGATGTTCAGAAGTATTAGTACCTCTGCCAACCCCTTCGGGGATATTCGGCGTGAACGTTTTGTTATGTTATTATGTTTACACAAAGAATAATGATTAAGTTTTGTCCGTCACAATGTTATGAAAATATTGGTTTTAATAATACATTTGGTGTGATAGTACGTTTGTTTTGAAAGCAGTTAAATTTCATTTAACGTTGTATTTTAAACTATTAATGGATATGAACATTTAATTTGATACAATCAGTCGCCCACCTATCATTACGCCTGGTATAACGAATCTGGGCACGTCATCATTTGATATTGATGAAATAAAACCAATACGAGCCAATTTATTTATAGAATTGAATTTATTGAATATAGTTTTTGTATTCACGACTTTTATTCTCGAAGGGGTGAGAAGTAAAAGCTATTCTGAAAACCCGTGAGTTTTTGCATGGACAGTGCACCGTATTAGGGGCCAAACATAGCGCCGGTTTCTATACATTCATTCTTTTTCATAAATACCTTATGAAATTTAGTGCACAATTAAATACTAAATAATAATTCGCCGTGTAGTGTCGGCTTAGAATAGCACTACCCCATTTCTACCGATGGTTGTACGTAAGAGGCGACTAACGGTATTTGGGCTTTTAAGGGATTTTTTGGCGATGCGGTTGGAGACCCATCACCAACAACCTTTCTTCAACTTACCTTCTTACCTTACTTCAACCTTTTCCTTATTAAATTTTCCAAAAGTGGCTGAGGAATTTCTAATTCCTGAGCTCTGGCTACCCCTTCTAGGGATTTATAGCCGTGAGTATATGTTATTTTATGTTATGTTATTCCTAAATACATATAGAGGAATTATTGTCGTTTTGTGAGACAAGTGCAAGTCAAAAAGAGAACCATATCTACCCGTATTCAATAGTAGTGTCATTGTAATCGCATTACATGTCGTTTTAAATTTAATAAAATCTAAAGATTTAGCATAACTTAGATAACATTGTGCATTAAATTAAAATATTCCAAGAAATACAGAACTAGATGTTATTAATATCTTAATATCAGAAAATGTACTCTTGCTATAATAATGTATTACATAATATTTCTATTCATTTCCATATCTATGAGAGATCCTTATAAGCTTCGCGATGTTATGACAGACGCGCCATAATAAACTACAATAGGGTTTGCAATAAAGTGATTGTAATGTTACAATAATATCTTACGGAATTATAGAATCTTAGAATATTATAAAATCCATTGTAGCGCAATGGGAAGAATACCGCCACTAGTGCTGAGCAGTATTGGTTCAAATTTTGAGACGTGTATAATTTTATTTATCAAGATGGTTTACGGCGAGGGAAGGCATTGTGAGGAAACTTACATGGCTGAGGTAAACTTAGTCAAGTTTTTTAGTCAAATCATAGTTCGTTTAAACAAAAACCTTCTCAGTCGCGTGTGTACACTGTCTATTCAAAGAGTGGGTAAACAATACTAAATCTCCCGTGATGTTCAAAAGTATTAGTACCTCTGCCATCACTCCAGCAATATAAGGCGTAAACTTTAGTTGGGATGAGTAATCTAGATTATTCTAGGCCGCTGTGGCTCTTCCATGAATGCAACGTTGTTGACATTCAGACTGATTGTGCAATTGTGCTTTGTCTTTAGTAGCTCGTCTGCGCTGCGTCCACCTTGTGTCAGATATTGGCACACTGAAATTGTTAGCCTTGTAGTGTAGCTACTACTAGAGGTAGATATTATGTTCCTGTATCGGGCCTTAATTTATTTTTTCACCGATTGGAAGGGAAGCGTTTAGGTCAAACTAAACCAAATCCAACAAATAATGAATTGTCATTTTTTATATCTTTATACTCATCAGTTCTGGCAAACATACATACATATATTTCCCTAGAAGAGGTAGCCAGAGTTAAGGAATTATAAATTCCTCAGCCATTTTTGGAAGTTGAGTGGAGAAAAGATGGTAAAAATAAAGGTTTATGGTGATGGGTCTCCAACCGCATCCCCCAAAAATCCAATAAAAAGCCCCAAAACCCTTAGTCGCCACTTACGACACCCGTGGGTAGAAAGGGGTAGCGACACTCTAAGCCGGCACTACACGGATAAAATAAGCATAAATGCTCTTGATATTTTTTTTGTTGGATACAATATAGTTTGGAAGATTTTACTAATAACTTTCCATCTTCTACATTCTATGGTCACGTAATACGTTAAATGCTGATTGATAGGATCGAGAGAAAATATCTATACTATTAAAATTAATATATTAGTTCATAAAACGAATTGAAGCAGCTTTTTAGGTGTAACTTTTATTTCCTTTCACACACATTCAAGTTTTTCTAAAAATTACAGAGTAATTACTTTGATATCGTATTTTTAAAGTACATTCTGTAACAAAATAAACAAGATATTGTAGACAGTTCAGATAAAACCTGGTAAAAACTGCTACTTGTGTTGTGTCACATTGATAGGACCTTGAATGAAAAATAAACATACGTACGAATCGTAAACATCCTCTTTTTGATGTCCGCTAACAATAGTCAATTACTGAACTTAAAATGTCATAATCATTAAGCCTATCATTGAAATAACGTATACCTGTTGTTGTTATCATAGTGTCAAAATTAAGTTTTTCTCCATGAATCCCAGATGAGTAAATAAGTTATTTGTAGTAACAGATTTGGTTTTTAGTCCTAGTTAGCATTATATTTAACATTTCCCTAAGGACCATGTAAAAAAGCACTATCAGTAACTGGTTAGGAAATACTACGTGTTTAAGAGCCTTTTCATGTCGTTATTGGACTGTGTATTTAACTAACCTTGCTTATTGCAAACCTCTGAATAACCCTTTCTTTGAATATAATTGGTGTTTCCAATCTATTTACGTCAGCGCATGTGAAGCTATAAATAGTTAATGAATTAGGGTGCATATTAATCAACAAAAAGGAAATGCCTAGTGGAACTATTGTGATCATTGTGTTGCAATGGATACACTGCCACTGATATCGTTTTTCCGTTCTAACTAGTTAAAAATATGATGCTATCAAAAACATAAAAAGTGGATGAAAGAGAAAATTTTAGCAATCAAATTAATTAAAGTGAACATACAAAAGTAAAAGTACGAAAAAGTGCACACCGTGAACTAATGAGGACCGATCACAATCGTCTGGAACTATTCACTGAGACCGATATTTCAGCTATGAATTGCAGGAGGCTTAGTACGAGCGCTATTTTATCGACACGACAACGGTTAGAATGATATGACAGTATACGATACTACGATACTAAGTAAGTGCGTAAGAGATGGCTGCTTTATACCACGCGGTCTCTAGTCAAAAGAATGCTCGTACAGTCGCCATCAGATATATCGGAGCGGCCGAGGTACTCAAATAATTCTGAGCAGCAATAAATTTCAATAAATTCTTTACGGTAAATAAAGTCAATAAGATCTGAACATCCAATTCGTCACAAATATATGAGCAGTGGGTTTTTAATAAAATCTGAACACACAACGAGACAATAATATCTGAAAGCACAACTCGTCAAAGTTATCTGCTAAGTCAGGGTGATCATAAATATCTGAACATTTAAGGAAAATATACCTTAAGGCACTAGGCATACAGTTTAAATGTAATCGTATAGATGTAATGAATTTTCCTTTTATAAAATGAGTAGGTATACAAAATATAAATCTGCGAAAAACAACTTTACTGTCTTGTTACAAGAGACACATTTGATTAAAATATTTGGCAATTTACAAAAACGGTACACATAACTGTCACTGCATGTATTTATCAAATATTTACAGATTTATTATGCAATACTTACGTATATAGATTGACAATACAAAGACGAAAGGCGAAACCAAAAAAAAGTACAACGCTGTGCTTAAATGAGTGTGTGTGCGTGACATTAGTATGGCGGATTCCGTACTAACCCTATTAAAATTGATAAAAAAACACGTATTTGTTATTGTAATGTAGTTGTAATATTTAATATATATTAACATTGAAAACTTTGGTTTAAAATCTTTAATAAGGCATATAGACTGGTAATTAGTGACTGGTATTACCGTGTAGTGTCGGCTTAAAATAACACTACTCCATTTCTACCCGTGGGTGATCGTAAAAGGCGACTAAGGGTATAGGGGCTTTTAAAGTGATTTTTGGGTGATGTGGTTGGAGACCCGTCACCAAAAACATTTTTTATTATTACCATCCTTTTCCCAATCAACTTCTAAAAGTGGCTGAGGAATTTCTCATTCCAAAGCTTTGGCTACCCCGTCAAGGGATTTATAGTCGTGAGTATATGTATGTATGCTACTACAGTCTCAATTTGGACATAAATGGCTAAAAATTTTATGTTTGCCAAAGAATATGTATTTGATTTAGATTCTGCGCTGTTAAATATTAATAACTTTATCAAAAATCACCAAAGTTAGGACTTAAATACCAGAATTAACGAAAATAAGTCAATTATTTTCTTTCACGTTTTGTGCTAAAACCGTTGTAGGCTGTTATCGTGACCGTGAGAGGTCCTGCCTTCGTTGACGTTTATGCTATGACGTTTGTCACTTACTGCCAATCTGTGTGCTTCTATATCTATGGTAATAATAAAGCTGCCAAATTAAAATAGGTAAGAATGCTTTGCAATATTTCATCCACTTTCGTGTCAGTCACCATGGCCTAGCGGTTTGATAATTAGAAATCATAAATATAATCCGTTGCTTCAGGGTTCAAATCCTCCCTTGTGTTAGTTTATTTTTTGTATTTTGTTAAGAATTCATGTTGTTTTTTTTTAATATTTTTTATTTTGATTAATTAACCTTTAGATTTATTGTCCTCATTTAATATATTTATAAATAAATACATATATGAATACGTATAATACGTTAGAGAAAACTGCAGGAAAAAGTATAATTTTGTAAAAACTAGTTTATTTTTTGATTTTATTAAAGCTGCATTTATATTTATGCTACCCTGGTACAACGTAAAAAAATGGCATAGAACGTTTCAAAAATCCTAAGTTATTTTACCTCTTGATGTTTTTGTACCGGTGAAAATTAAAAAACTACAAACCCATTTAAAAAAGAGTTTGTCAGTGGGGAACGATTTAGTATTTTTTTCTAATAATATATTAACCGTATAACTAGTTTTACCTCCCGGCAGAAAACTCTTTTTAGTTTTGACATTGATAAAACCAAATGGTGGTTGTGTAGAAAATATATTCTAGCGTAGTAAGTTAAAGAAATTTAAAAACTGTATGCTTAGTGCCTTAAGGTATATTTTCCCTAAATGTTCAGATATTTATGATCACCCTGTCTGAGCAGATAACTTTGACGAGTTGTACCTTCAGATATTAATGTCTCGTTGTGTGTTCAGATTTAATTGAAAACCCACTGCTCATATATTTGTGACGAATCGGATGTTCAAATCATATTGACTTTATTTACCGTAAAGAATTTATTGAAATTTATTGCTGCTCAGAATTATTTGAGTACCTCGGCCGCTCCGATATATCTGATGGCGACTGTACTAGCTATGCAGAATTCATACTGCGTGACCAGTCGCACAATAGCCAGGCGCATTCGGCTCTTCCCAATACAACGGTTTCTTAACAGTGAGAAATTGTAACCTTTCATTAAATCATTTAGTATACAGAAAAAAGTTCCTCCGTTCCAATGTGTTGAGCCTAGATTCTAAAACCAGACTAACAAGACTAGTCATCTCTATATATTACGTGAAGCAAAAACTTCGCATTTACTTTTACCGAAACTGTATAGACGGATAAGTATACAATTTCACACACTTACAGTTACTATGAAGAAAACTGCATGATCGTATATTTTAGACGTACATACATACATATACTCACGGCTATAAATCCCTAGAAGGGGTAGCCAGAGCTAAGGAATCAGAAATTCCTAAGCGACTTTTGGAAAGTTTAGTAAGGAAAAAATGGTACAATAAAGGTGGTGATGGATCTCCATCTCCAACCGCATCGCCCAAAAATCCCTTTGAAGCCCCAATACCGTTAGTCGCCTCTTACGTACACCCACCGGAAGAAATGGGGTAGTGCTATTCTAAGCCGACACTACTCAGCAAAATAAGTAATAAATAAAAATAAACGTACAAAATAAGTAATAAATAATAAAATAATACAAACACTTACTAACCATTTATGAGCCATACATATCTACTCTTTTATTTGTAAAAGTCTGCGGTCAAATTGCCAATAAATTTTCTTCCACAGTAATATTATTTGTAGCATCCTTACTGAAATACTACTCGAATTTCTGTTACTAGACGTAAAAGTTAAAACCTTGTCGCTAGTAATGATTAGCTAGTAGCTAGCTTGCGGAAAATGGAACATTTGGTTTTAAATGAGCGTTGCTGGTCCGGTCCCCTTGTCTAGACACAGCATTGAAGCTAGGATGGGGGAAGCCGCACTTCACGCCCTGCTGGTTAAAGCAAAATGCACCCAACAAAATTTGATTTGCCTCGATTCGTTTGACAGGATATTGCACTTACACACGCCCCTGGAATTGCTCAACAAGCTCACCTTTTCATCGATGTACGTGCGTTTTTTGATATAGACCGGATTATGGTTCATTAACTTCACAATTATGTTAACTTTTACTATACATTGACTTAGTCTAGCCATCGTTTCCATCGGAGTAGGCAGAGACTATTGATCAACACTTTGTACGTTCTTTACAAAAATCTCGGGCGTCATTTACACTTGTTTACTATTCTAAGTAATAAATAATAATTTTGAGCTTGCATAGTTTTTTTCCGTATCTATTAGCGATGTAGCATGAACTTTCATGTGAAATAATTTGTATATTGCTAGTTAATGATATCAGTTTGTTTTATTTTATGTACAGACTCGACGCTTATTAATTGCATCAATATGCCTGCGCTAGTGGTTCTGAAAATGAGATCTCAATCTCCAACACGTACAATTCCATTCCTTCCGGATATTACTTACTTATACTCACGTCCGTTGTTCCCACTGGGGTAGGCAGAGACTATAGATCACCACTTTGTACGATCCTGACAAATCTCTTGCTTCTGTCACACTCATCATTCTTCTCAAACATGCTCTTTTATTCTTTTCACTACGCACTTTCCCAGAGATTCTTAACCCTAAAAACGCCAATACTTTGTAATTCAAAGGCTACGTGTCGTAAAGTCTTAGAACAACCGTTCGGTCAATAAAGGTGCACAGGTATATGTATGTCTATTCAAACAGCAGGTTATTGAGTATTGTCGCTGCACAACTGCAACGCTGTTTAGATAACTGATCACAATGCACACTTGCGACCAGCTACATTCCATTCGGTCAAACTATTGTCCAATAGCTCATAACTATTTTAGAGCCAGCACTGCTGGGACCTAATGCAAGCTATTTTTGCTTATTCAGACTAATGAATGTCCATTTCTACTCAGTTACAAACCAGTTTTTAGCTATACGATATAGAAACAGCCTGCCGCTTCGTTGTTGCGCGTAAAGTTGTATTCAAGATCGCCGATAAGTATTTTACCTTGTTTTTTGTGAGGAAGTTATGTTTTGTAGATTTGGTAATTGATGTTTACCATCAACTCGTACAAGGTATATTAGCTAAAATATAACCACTCTCTTTCATTTGTGGAAATTGTCGATTACGGTTGGTTTATCCGGAGCAGTTTATTATTACTAAGAGACCAAAATGAATCGATAGTTATACATTTAGTCATTACAGCCGAACTTACCCCCGTAAGAGATGAAAAATTAGTCAAAAATATGTATTATTTATTTAGTAAGCATTTAATAATTACGCCCTATCATAAAACAAGAAATTTATAATTATTACCGAATTTATTTTGTAGGTGGAGATACATACATACATATATACTCACGGCTATAAATCGCATCGCCCAAAACCGCCCCAATACCCTTAGCCGCCTCTTCCGAACACTCACGGGTAGTAATTGAGCAGTGCTACTCTAGGGTGAAACACTAACTAGCTAATTACACTATTGGCGTGTATTAGCTAATTTGATATTTATGTCAATTGCAAACCTATGTATGTATTATTTAAGCGGTGTTGACCATTCAACACATATAAGGTAAATATTACGTAAAAAATATTGTACTACACTACATTGTAACATTACATACATATTATTCTCAAAAACGTTAAAACTTACCGCATCTACATTAATAAACAAATGCATCAGAGTACTTCAATGTGTATTTTCATACAATTTATTACACAACAGAGCCCTTAAAGTACTAAAAACTATTTCTGCTATGGAAACATTTAGTTTTAATCTTTCAAAGATACTTTTAGAAATCCGAGTGCACTCTACTGATTACTAATCTTTCAAAATGCATTAGTTACTGTTTTAAAAGGAACATAGATTCGATAGGGAAATAACTTACGTCCATTTATTCGAGGACAAATCATTTATATATACAACTGACGGTCAAAGCAATTTCGTTTTTATTCCGAACTCGCTCAATTACGTAATGGGCTTAGCAGGTAAAAATTTTGTCAGGTAAAAAAATAGGTTGTGCCAAATGTAATTAACCAATCGATCGTGAAATAAAAGCTTGTTGGTTCTTCATTATTCGTGAATAACGGCTTTACATTTACACGGACTGTCTCCTATTTATGTTAAATTGTGATGTGCAATTAAAAGCTATTATATTTTACATAGACAACAATTTCAGTTAGTAAATTGAAAATAATTATGTAAATAAGTAGTTTTTTTGTTTGCGTATTTGTTTGTTTTTTAACATACATACATACATATGCTCACGGCTACAAATCCCTAGAAGGGGTAGCCAGAGCTAAGGAATTTGAAATTCCTCAGCTCAAATTTTAATGGATAAATATGGTAAAATAAAGGTTTTCGGTGATGGGTCTCCAACCACATCGCCCAAAATCCCTTAAAAGCTCCAAATCCGTTAGTCGCCTCTTAAGTACACCCACCGGAAGAAATGGGGTAGTGTTATTCTATGCCGATACTACACAGCAAACACACTTAACCGATTTAAAGATTTCTCTCATCAATAAAAGCCTACAGATTAAATAAACATAGCCCTTATTACACAAAATTTCATAAGAAATTAGCAGTGATAGAAGAAACCTAAGATATTTGAAAAATTACACTACCCTTGCAACGCTGAAGCTGTCCTAATACCACAATTTCAAATATCACAACTATGGAATGTTTGACTTGAAGCATTTTACACAATTTTGCACTACTTTAACTTTCATAGTAACAGTAGTTTTATGGGTCCGTAGACTAGTGGTTCGCCCTGGCTTCGCACGGATGGTGTTTAGTATTTGTCACTGCTTACCCCCTACGATATTTAGCATGATTATAGCCCATGTTGCGTCTGAAAGACTTAGCTTACTTTCCATTGGTAAAATATTTTTCTTAAAACCGTCTCGTTTTTGAGACTATTTGAGACACTCAAACAAAGTTTTTCCACTTTATAGTATTAGTGTAGAGGTAGAAAAAAAATGCTGTCATTGACAATTCAATAGTGAGAAAAGATGACTCCGAAACAAGTTTAAATGTTTGTGTTGGCCTCATCAAAGGAAGTCGGGGTACTCTGCGCTGATCAGGAACCCGGATGTAATGAATGAAGAAGATCACCTTGCATACAAGATGATTCACAATGATTTGTATTCCGTCGAGTTTTTGTTCCATCTATTCGTATCGCCAATCACGACTGATAAAATACGCTTGTTTTATTTGATGGTTGGTGTTTATAGATATGTTGTATTGTAATAAAATAGTAGCATATTAGATCTGATCTGATTTCGATACTTTTGATATAATTATATCCTTCAAAGTTGTTAGAGATCCGCATTTTTTTTCTATAGCTTTATGGTTCGCTAATAACGATGAATCTCTAAAACAAGTATATTATATCATACAGTGAAATATTATTCACCAAGAAATTCATTCGTGTTTAGAAGTCCTAGCACGAGCGCTATTTAATCGTCAGGAAATCGGTTAGAATGAGATGGCATTGCACGATACTACGTAAGTGCGAAAGAGATGGCTGTTATACCACGCGACATCTAGTTAAAAGGTTGCTCGTATTGGCCATGCTGATGATGATTGCATTGAGACTACTTTAAATTGAAAATACAAGGCATTAGTCTAACTGAAATACTCCTATTGTTCTTTGACTCAAAGGTCTAGAAAAAAACAATCATGATCATGGTCGATTCAATAGTCAAGATTGACAGGCAAATTGCAGTCGAGGTATGGCGGATATACCGTAATAGCAACTCATTACATGGTGATTATACTAAATGGATACTAATCGAAATTACTTAATACAGCAAATATTCACATTGAGCTTTACTTTGGTTTACGTATATATCGAGTATATACGTACAATTTAAAACTAAACCATAATAAAAAAGTCTAATTCTTTCATCAAAAGACGTTTTTATCTATCAATTGGATGACTAATCAAAATGCAACAATGGATCTGGTATGAATATCATTTTATCTTTTACTACAAAATGATAGTAGTGTTGGCTTAGATTGCCGTGTAGTGTCGGCTTAGAATAGCACTACCCCATAATTTAAATCTTTTTGTTCATGAAAACCTCATGTGGGGATTATTACTAATATTTAAAGAATAAATAAAGGAAAGAAAAATTTCGACACCACCGGCGGGAATCGAACCCGCGACCTCGGGTATACGCCCCGAGTATACGCGTCGGGGCGTATACCCGAGGTCGCGGGTTCGATTCCCGCCTGTGTCGAAATTTTTCTTTCCTTTATTTATTCTTTAATTATTAGCACTACCCCGTTTCTACCGATGGGTGGACGTAAGAGGCGACTAACGGTATTGGGGCTTTTAAGGGATTCTTGGGCGGTGCGGCTGGAGACCCATCACCAACAACCTTTTCTTTACCATCCTTTCTTCACTCAATTTTCCAAATGTGGCTGAGGAATTTCTAATTCCTTAGCTCTGGCTACCCCTTCTAGGGATTTATAGCCGTGAGTATATGTATGTATGTATGATAGTAGTACGAACAGTTTTGGATGAACTATTTGTCAGTTTCACACTTCTTATGTGCCGTACTCGAACTTACACGTTTCTTGGTACAAGGACAGGTTTGCCATCAACTTAGAAATTTGCTATGTATCAGTGAGGAAACATGTAAACACTATCGAATAAAGTCATTATAATTTATAGTCAGCTTAACTATTTTCTTAATGACTAGGTAAGTCTTGTCAGATCCTATCGAAATAATGAACCGATGATATTGCCGTGGGTTGTAAACGTTTTAATAGCTTTATTCCTAGGATCATGGAGTAGGGGGTTCAATTATAATTGCTATCGTCAAATTTAATTACTTGATTCGCTCAGAATATTAATTAAATAATTAAAACGTTGGAACATCATTCTCGACATATTTCAAGTACCATTTCTTTACCTTAAAAAGGCAATGCAAGTAACTACATTCATATACTCACGGCTTTAATCCAAAACAAAATAGTTCCGATCAACAGCATATTAAGTTTATCAGTAGAATTTATATTTTTAGATTAAATAAGGATATTATCAAATAGCGACATGATAGTCCAGTGGGTAGAACACCCGCCCGAAAACAGAAGGGCGTGAGTTCCAATCCTGGGACGGGCCTACACCAATTTGTCTTTTCTAAAGTCATATGTGTGGTTAATTTATCATGGTTGCTAACGGTGAGGGAAAACATCGTGAGGAAACCCACATGGCTGAATTGAACTTAGTCATGTGACAGTGTATTCGTACAAAACGGCGATAGGCCTGCCCCCTATCACGTGAGTACACTGTCTAAGCAAAACGTGGGTACCTTCTCTGGAAACTAGATGGCGCTTGCCATGTGTGTTCAGGAGTATTGGTACCTCTGCCAACCCCTTCGGGGATAAACGGCGTGAACGTTTATGTTTTATGTTATGTTTATTAACAAATAAGCTAAGATGACATGGCATAAGGATTTATGAACGTAACTGGGATCATTCAATGTGGAATTCGGCGGAAAATAATGAAATACTGGATCGATTGTCTCTACCTACCCCAACGGAAACTGATACATGTAGTTTGTGTATGTATGTGTCGTGGCCACATCGTAAATTTGAACACATCATGAAAAGATCGATGATTTCACGAAATAGTCGTATTTCATGAAATGTTCAACTGTTTATTGGCCACATCGTAATGGGTAGATCGATGATAAGAAATCGTTTCTCGATATGACCAACTAAAGACATGGCCTCTTCATGAAATGGTTAAGATTATTTGGTCATATCGTAAAGTAGTTACATAAATTACCGGTAGAGGCGCTGAAAACGCTTTGTTTATATGTGAAGATGGCGGCCGCTGGCAAAAGTGTTGTTTCTCGCAGCAAAAAGTTAATAATTCGTTATTACGCGAGGAAGAGAGTGATAACATAAGAGTTTAGGACGAAAAAGTTCTTGAATATTTCCCAAATTACGAAAAAACTGAGCAATATGTTAAAAAACCGTAGAGTTTGGATTGCATTTCACAGGTCACCCTATTTCTACGATCTGGCCAAGCGTGAATGACAAAATTGTGAAACGCTGACGATTTTATGATCTGGTCAAATCAGGATGGCTACATCATGAAATGTGACTATTTCATGAAATGATCGATCATTTCACGATGCGTTCAAATCTACGATATGGCCACGACATATGTATTAAAATAACAGATAATTGTTGGGGTGACACACAGATAACAGCTTGGCATGGCAACCTCTTCATGCCCAGTTCAGCTAAATCGCATTGTCGAAAAACATGCCGAGCAATACTAACCTTAGGTATCCGTATTTTTCATTTATTTAAAACTAGTTCCAATGCCGCGTATTACCGGCTTAGAATGTCACTAACCCTTTCTACCCACACATGTCTTAAGAGGCAACTAAGAGAATGGGTTTTTTTTAAGTGGTTTTTGGGCGATGCGGTTGGAGACCCATCACCAACAATAATTTGTTTCCACCGTCTTGTCCCCAATCCACTGCCTAATGTGGTAGGAGAGTTTCAAGTTCTGAAGCTCTGGAACCCTTTTTGGGGTATATGGCCGTGAGTATATGTATGTAAGTAGTATCAACGCATCAGTTTTGGAACATAATATTACCACAATGTATGATATTCGTAACAAACGAGACAAACTGATATCAGATTGTGTTCCCCGCGCTCATACTACGCGGACATTATCAACACCGGCACAGATACTGAAAACAGCTCATGGATACACTTCCGTTCCGGCCGTTGCGACAGTCACTACCAATTTATATTTCCTCGATAAATTATTATGTAAGAAAGTATTCCTAAATACTGTCAAGTACTATAAGAAAAGGACGACCATGGACGACACATTTAGAACAAATGGAGAAGCTTAAAAAGACAGGTGACCGGAGAAAGAATAAAAGCGCATCTTTGGAAAGATGGACGAATGTAGACGAGGTGTGTCTTAAGATGTTTGCCAGTATCGTATAAAGTGATGGTCGATATTCTCTGCCAACGCCGATAAGAACTAAACGTGTGAGATTGAAATTAATTGAACTTGATTAAAATTAAATGAAGACCCATCACTCACCAAGAACCTTTATTATACTGTCTTTTCTTATCTTTTCCTAACTTAACTTCCAAAAGTGGTTGAGGAATTTCTAATTCCTTAGCTCTGGCTACCCCTTCTACAGATTTAGCCATGAGTAAATGTATGTTTGTATATTCACAAGAAGATTGATATCATCAATATCATCAAAATCGCCAGCCTTTAAAATTACCCGATGTTCTCGCATAATTGGATTCCTGGAGTTGGTCGTAAAATTGTAGTCTTGCTGATGAGTACATGTTGGGAATACCCACTCTTCACGATGGAATGTTGCACAAAAAAACAACTTCTGATTGAAACTTACGATGCATCATAGGATATTCGTAAAGATGCGACTTGCCGACATATCATTTCTGCGATTTTATTTTTCCTTATACCTAATCAGCATATTACGGTATATGTATAGTTTCGAATGTAGGTCACCTTCCTTTCTATACCTAAGTAAAATTTGATCTAAAAGACAGGCCAAGTGCGAGTCACCCTTGCGCACGAAAGGTTCCGTACTATCATCTATATTTCCATGGTTTTATCCAGAGGTTCTCAAATAGGGGCCTGAAAATGCGGCGAAATGTAGTCCAGCCCGAATATACACTTACATAGAAGAACTTAAGAAATCGTTTAGGCGTTAGCATATTCGATACATAAAAAATAACACTAACAAATATGTCGTCCTTAGATTATTGTTAGTATAGATATACTATATGGCCGACACGTGGCTTTTAAAACAGACTAGTACTTGAGTTATTTCAATACCATTAACTCTGTCAATTCTATTGTATTATTAAATACTTAAAGACGTTCTAATCTGTGCGATATATTATTTTCAATGTTTTCCCTATGATACAATAAACATATATAATGGTATGTGTATCATGTTTTATAACAAATTGTACTTATTGGACTTCCTTACAGTTTTGCTCAAATAAAATGTATGATGTAAAAACAAAAACTTCAAATTAAAAACTAAACAGAAAAATTAAATATCATTATTTTTTATTTAAAAAAGAACCGCCTTCAAAAATCCAACTGAAAAGTATAAAATAATTTTTATTTATTTTATTATGTACAACTCTATTCAACTTCTTCTTTTTGAAGTCGGTGCCAAACCAATTTTCATGACAAAGAAGAACGAATATTAGTGGCCCGCCCAAGTTGAGTGAGTTCTCCACCCCATCAGCGTATGTCATCCTTATAAACCTTCCTTTTTAATCAATTAATAAAAAAATCGCATTAAAATTAATTTCGTAGTTTTACAGATTAAAGTATACATAAGGATGTCGGTATATCCCAGACAGGGAGAGAGAAAGCGACTTTGTTTTATACTATGTAGTGATTTAGATTCTCGATCGTCTTTTTACAAAGTGTTAGAAGTATTGGTTGTGCCAACTCGGTGCATGCATGTCTCTGTCGAATTGTTAATTCCGTTAGTTTGAAATCTGATAATCTTACATAACCTAACCTAACGTTAGTTTACTATCTCGCTATCTATCTTAAATTATAATTTACTAGTATTTACAGTTTTACGGTGACATGTATATTATGATAATTTCTCTGCGGAGTGCGACGCATGCACACCAGGCTAAGCACCGCTCACTGTCCCCCAATTCCATCCTTTATAAAGCGACGTCGCGTCGTTGCGAGCGGAAGAAATTTCTTGATTTTTGAGCGCGATTGTGTTACCTACTGTTGTTGAGGCACTATCGATTGATTTATTATTCGTATGGTTTTCTCTATGTAGCAATTTTCATTTTGGATTTGTCTGTTTGGCACCGACTTCAAAAAGAAGAAGTTGAATAGAGTTGTACATAATAAAATAAATAAAAAATATTTTATACTTTTCAGTTGGATTTTTGAAGGCGGTTCTTTTTTAAATAAAAAATAATGATATTTAATTTTTCTGTTTAGTTTTTAATTTGAAGTTTTTGTTTTTCTTTTTTATTTTATACTTTTTAGTGATAAGTTCTTAAATCACTCTGAGTTTTTTTAGTGAATTAGTGATAGTTTTCTAGAGATAAGTTTTACTGTCCGTTTATTTTATAGTTTTTTTAACAGGTAGTTATAATATTTGTTATTATGACTTTAGCTTACTTGTTACTATTTTGTTTACCTGCGGGCCTAGATAGAAAAGCAAAGGATGCTTTAAGGAAAAGTCGCGTAAGGGAGAACGAAACACCCATCGAAAAAAACAAAGACTTCAGCAGGGCAAGCACGAGCTGTATTTAAACTAGTTATCGCGTGGGATAAAGCAGCCATCTTTTACGCACTTACTTAGTATCGTATACTGCCATCTCATTCTAACCGTTATCGTGTCGATAACTCGTGCTTGCCCTTCAGAATGAGAGAGATCGTCAGCGTGCTGCTCTTGCTGCCGAAACAGATGAGCAAAGAGAAGTTCACCTATCACAAATGCGAAGAAACACTCTTATATATATGTAGCGTTGAGTCGAGTAAAATCCCTTGATGAGATGGCTTTAAGTGATATAGATTCAAAGAAATTACTTAAATGGTTAAGACCATTCCGAAAGCGAGAAATTCCCCATGATGAAAGCGCCTTGATTGAAATGACCTGGGCCCTGTTCAATAAAACTGACAATCCGACATATATGTCAAAAACTGACAAATTTGTCGGATTGTCAGGCTGAGCTTGTTCAATAAAGATGACAAATATGTCAGACATTGACAGGTAAAATCGTGACAAATTGTCACTATACTAAACGCGTTCAATAAAACTTAGGAATTGTCGAAAACCATTGTCGAGTTCCATGATAATGGTCTTTGACAAATTTGTCGCATTGTCACGACATATATGTCAATTCCTGACATATTTGTTTATTTTATGAAAGTAGAATAGGAAAATGTGGAAGGTCAAGAACAAATATATTTTATATCCGAATGTTTCTTTGCTATCGGTTTTTTCCTTCGTCGCAGATTGGACATGAACAACAAACTAACCACTTTGGGCCAAATATATGAAAATTGCAATATTCATACAAAGTTTTCATTATCTCTACTTTCCCTGCTCGACGTAAGCACAATCTCTTTGAACAAACGTTTTAAATTCCTCCAAATAAGTGTGTGACACACAGTACTTCACCTGTCGGGATTGTCCGACAATTTTACAAATATGTCGACATGTCGTGACAATTTACTGTTCAATAAAGCAAAATTGACAAGTTTTTCACGACAAATTGTCACCTATCACCTGTCGCGCTAAAAGTTTTATTGAACAGAAAAATGTCGAATTGTCGTGACAATCCGACATATTTGTCAATTTTCCACATTGACAAATTTGTCACCTGTAATGTTTATTGAACAGAAACTTGTCGAATTGTAGAATTGTCACACTTGACATATATGTCGGATTGTCAGTTTTATTGAACAGGGCCCAGGATGAAAAACATGATGTTGCAATATATATTTTTTTCTTTAATATAATTAAGAGTAATTTATTCATGTTTTTTTATATACTTTTTTGTTCAATAATTTAGTAACTCTGTTTATTACTGATAAAAAAACTTTATTAACATATATTGATAAATTTCTGTCTAGTATTGATAACTTTACATACATACTTATATTTCAAACTAAGAAACCTCCTTTTTTTCGAGTCGGTTAAAGAACTTTTAATCCATCTTCTAAATGTAACGAATACTTTTCTGAAAACCGCATCCAAATAGCTTAAGCCAAACGTGAGATAATCGCGGACCAACACACATACATACAGGTCAAACACAGAACCTCCTTTCTTTTTTTGGTCGGTCAAGGCACTAAAACCTTCTCCTAAATGTAACGAATACTTTTCTGAAAACCGAATCCAAATAGCTTAAGCCAAACGTGAGATAATCGCGGACCAACAGACATACATACAGGTCAAACACAGAACCTCCTTTCTTTTTTTGGTCGGTTAAGGCACTAAAACCTTCTCCTAAATGTAACGAATACTGTCCTGAAAACCGCATCCAAATAGCTTAAGCCAAACTCGAGATAATCGCGGACAATTATACATACATACATACAAACATACATACATACAAACAATCGAACTGAGAACCTCCTTTTTTGAAGTCGGTTAAAAATAATATGATCTTGGCACATTTCCAGCAGAAGTTTATGTCTGAACACAGTAATTAAAATTCGGTAAGACGATGAATTCATGCTCTTATGCAAATTTTCATATTACTTAACTGCAATACGTAATTCTGTGAAAAATTTAAACAATAGCTAAGATTGCGAATTATAGGATATAAAAGCTTTAGTAGTATAGATGAATTTACCAAATGAAATATTAAAATTTCTTACTTATCGACTTATAGCTATAATTCAAACAAAGCGTAGCCAGGGCTAGTAAACAATCATTCCTCATTTCTATTTGGTATTTGGTGGGGAGGAGGATGCCATTTTTTTAAAGCGGCCAGAATTTAAAGTTCCTAGCTTTCTCAGTCATTTTGTACTTCACCCTCTACAGGAATAAGTACAGTTATATTAATGTTCGTTAGTAAGAAAATGAGTCAAAAATCTCACCACTAAAATTCCAGTTGTAAAAAATTAGATTTAATTAAAGGCTCAAAACTGTAATGAGCTCCCAAATAATAAAAAATAGTATTTCTGCAGTAAGTGTAATGACCACGCAAACACGTGTGCACATACGCCTTACGAATAATTTTCGAGCAGTCATTGCCCTTATCCATTACCAAAACCGCAAAAGTCAGCTTCTTTTTATGATGAAATGCATGCGCAGTAAGTAAAGTTGTATAGTTTGTATATTAGAGATGGAACTAATGTTTAGCTTCCATTCGGCATTCGGCCAGGTTATTATAAGCATAATACCTAATAATGAAACAATAAAATTAAATCAGAATCTTTTATTATGAAAAAGCTCATATTTTAAAAGCGACTAACGGTATTGGGGCTTTTAAGGGACTTTTGGGCGATGCGGTTGGAGACCCATCAACCTTTATTTCACCATCTATTCCCCACGAACCTTCCAAAAGTGGCTGAGGAATTTCTAATTCCTTAGTTCTGGCTACCCCTTTCTTGGGATTTATAGCCGTGAGTATATGTATGTATGTATGTGTCATATTTTAATTTAAATATCAAAGAAAATATATTTAATATACAAAATTAGGTGAATCGCGAGACCGAATCGTTCCTGCTTTGTTCCTGCTAATCGCTTTTACTTACAGATAGCTTATGGAATACGGAGTAAATTTTATTTAAAATTTTCACTACCTATATGAATGAAATCAGAACGCTTATTACCGGATCTAAGCCGGGGCGGATCGCTAAAATAATATATGAATGTTGTGATTTTAATGATTAGATAGTTAACTGTATCGTGTGTTGAGCTATTCATGTGAAGAACCTGGTTTGTAATCATTTCAAAATATCTATATGCATAACGTTATGAGTGCTGTTAGCTGATTATTGATATCTTACTTATAATATTTAACTTGCGTCTGAGTAGTTTATTGATTACTAGAATTAATTTATTATGATCATATAAAGTTGCAGTCCTTGCATCTTTACTAGTCAAGGATCCCTGTATATTTGACTAGTAATCTACCCCGTATTTGTACTGGTAGTGTTATACGGTCACTAGTTTCTTCCTACGATATTTAGTATAATGTTTGATAATGCCTATGTTTCTTCTAAATGGTTTTGCTTTTCACTGATCAAAGAAGTTTTGAAATCGGTTGAACGATTTCTAGTATGAGATATATAGTTACTGCATAAATGTAAGTGTCTTTGGTAATGGTTGTTCTTAACTTATGGATACCGAGATAATCATACAAATTTCTTTAAACTAATTTTAAAGATTTGAAGGAAAAACATTTGAAGACTTGAATCTTATCTAAAATAATTTATTTTGTGTACAATAAAGACAATCACTGGCTCAATCGATTCTCTAAACTATCGAATCAATAGAGTAAAAAAATGGAATGTCATCTTAATCTGATCCACAAACTATATCTGATCTTATGTTTATCTATTCAAAGTTTGTGCCGATGATTTTGAATGATTTTAAATTAGATGAATAATTAAAATAAAAGTTACGTTTAAATAGTTTAAAACCCAAGATAATAATAACAATATATTATTAAAACAGTTTATTATTAATTAAACAATAAGTGGACCTTAATGTGCTGTTTTTCTGTGTCATATTATGTGACTTTTAAGATTTTGTAATGCACTACTCACGACCTAAGAAAAGGTAAGGTTACGTCTATTTTTTCAATCTCTTATGCCGAACATATACATATACTGTCAGGTACCTCTTCGTTCCCTTAAATTTTTATTTCCCTATGATAAGACTTCGATTAACCTTAATTGTACCATTGCATACCAATAACTAAAAAGACATCCTTGAACCGAAATATATTCGAATATTCAAAATGCTCAAGAGATTCCGAACCACCGCAGTCAAGGTCGTTGGCCGAAGTCGGTGTAACCGCAGTTAATTGACGGACGGAGGAAGCTCAACTTACGATCCCTACGCAAAAAAACCGGCTCCCACCCATAAAAGCATCGTCATGGTAGCGAAGTAATCTTAAACTTGACCTTTCACACAGCCTTTACTGGATATCCTTCCTCATTTTGAGACCATTGTACATTTTTTTCGCTGACCGCACCCAATTATGTAATTACTCTAACGGGTGGTGGAAGACACATATTCATGTGAGCATCTGGTGTCATTTTTCGATTACCTGGAAAACGTTCAATGGTTTAGAGAGTGCCCACTGATCCACTGATCTCAATTGATGAATGAGATCAGTCGACGTTAACTGATCTCGACGAATCTTTATCAGCACCACAGGCGTGGTTCTTCCAACTGATTTATCAAATATTTGACAGATAAAACTCATTATACTATCCATATCTAAAGACGCACCTAATCCTAGTAGGATAGTTAGAGAGCATGTAGCCATTATATACATGTATTGTATGTAATGTAGTAATCTTTAAATAGGTATTTAGTTTATATCTTCATTGCAGGTATATGTAATAAGTAACGACATAATTTTTATTGCTTTTTTTATATTCTATCGTTCGTGATTCTTGAGATGACTCAGATGTCACTCTATAGTGGTGCTGGCTGAAAATCAGTACTGTGAGTCGAAGGCTCACAGAAAATGCTGAGACAGTACCGATTCGCTGTTGCAGTGGCGCAAGAAGTACTGATACTCTATATCTTATACTGTCGCGTTTCAATGTGTATTTTTTGTTGTATTTTTATGTGTTTTTTTGTGTGTTGTATTTGTAAAATAATTGTTTTTCTTGTGCCTACAACGGCGAATAAACGTATTTTCTTTCTTTCTTTCATGTTTACTTACTTGATATGATCCTTACTAAATTTTCACGTTTCATCTACATTTATGCATTTTCCCATAACGGCCAATGATAAGCCTGTTTTGTACTTGGACCCATAACATTGATTTTAAAAAATGGGTAACTAAAACTGTAGAATAAAAACCGTCAGCCATTGGAAATTGAGTGGTTTTTTAGTATAAAATGAAGGATGGACGAATTTAAAATTATTATTAGTTAATCTTTCTTTTCATTAGTAGGGTATTAAAGATATGAATGGTATTTCTCTCAATGTAGTTCTCAGTTAAATATTAATCAAAGTTCGATTACTATGCTTTTCCTACGCATTTGCTATAAATCACTGTGATCCGATAAAATAACTGATAAATATCCAATGAAATTGTTTTTCCATGCTGAGAATAGTTATATCGAACAGCAGGTCAGAACCAGAATAGTATGGTCTTCCTCATAATATGTATAACATGTTTAACAGCCTCCGTTGTGTAGTGGTGGAGATCCCGGGTTCAAAAGGAAAGAGGGTATTGCTATTCTAAGTAAAAACTTAAAGTATTTTATCAAAAGAGTTTGACTTGTAGTCCAATTACCTTCTCTTATGCTCAAATAATATTTTTTTAGTACTGAAATACATTTTGGTATCGTATAAATATACGATGACGTGACCAATGTTTGCAGTCAATATTATTTTAGCATTGAAACAAAGAGTGATAATTAGCTTTCAACACAGAAGGCTATTAGTGATCCATTTAATTGTATAGTATACTTACTTACTTATACTCACGCCCATATATATTGTATAGTATGTACGTTAAAATATTGCTACGACAGGGAAAAACGACATTATAGTTTACTTTTTTCATTACAAATATTTAAAATACGTACATAAATATATGCCATTTGTTACCAATGGGCAGGCAGAGATTTTCGATCGTAACAATGTACAATCCTGACAAACCTTTCCAGTCTATGTTTGTTTTGTGTTTGTGATAATAAAACAATTAGTACATGAACACGGGAAATCTTTTTTGCCTTATTCATATCATCAGGAACTGGGGAAGATATATTCCAAGCTACTACAAAACAATTAGCGTTCTACCTAATCTTCGGCAAGGAACATTGAAATCCCACTAAAACGTGAGAGAGAAATAACAACCCTAGAATTACTCTATACAATCCATCTCGTGCCTTTTCAATGATTGCGCTGTAATACTTGAACTTGGTTGACAAATTGCGCTAAATTATAGTGTTCTTCGTAAAACAACCACAAGGGAGTTATAGAATTTTCTTACACTATCATAAAATAAATATTACGTTTTTAAATTGCAACTGTGTAATGTAATTGTGGTTACATCTTCTTCGTTCAGATTTATTTTTTGTTAGAATAAGGTAGTAATAAGAGGTTTAAGTAAAAAAATATAATATTGGGATAATACGAAATTGGTGATATTTGCCTTGTAGTAACGGCTTCCAAAAGCATTAGCCGATCTCTTTCCATGGCTGTCTGCATGCTCTCCATGAATAATTAATAAATTATTCTTTTTGGCCCATGTGATCCTAAAACAATCATTTATACTATTATGTATCACCCTCACAAGTTTGGAGAGTCTCTAGGGATATTCTTTATTTTAAAGATCGGTAGGTTCTGCTTCTTTTTTGGATTATAAGAAAGAACTTAATTGTCTACAATAATTTCTCCCACTATCGTTTTCCACTGCACCTACCTTCATCTTATTCGGACCATAAAAATGCCACGTTAGAGCCATAAGACCTAAAAGATAAACGTTGGACGTCATTTAGTAAATATAAACTAAACAAATAAATAGACATTCACAGTAGGTTTTACACAAACAGCTCGTCACAAAGATTAAGCCAAATATTTACCTATTTATATTTCATACGTAACAAAACAAAAGAATACATAATTGAGATAACAATAGACTCGAGTGAAGCTATTCTCCTTCAAACTTGCAGATTCTGATCAAATAAAAAGACAAGGTCTTGCTTGCTCAATAGAGACAACATAACTGTAATTAAGTTTGTCTGGAGAGTGATTCTAAGATATTTTAATTCACAAATCACTCGCACTGGCTTTACACAAAAAATGCACACATTTTATAGTTTATTCCATTAGCACCAACAAACCACTAACCACCATTTTTGTCGAACCATCAATAGGTTTATTTACCACACGTACGCAGTCAGGAATAACTGAACTGATTGAATTTCAAACCATTATGTACTCACGATAGACGGAACGTCACGTGATGTTCGGAAGTATTAGTACCTCTGCCAACCCCTTCGTTGATATACGGCTTGAACGCTTGAGTCTTGAGCATGTATAAACATTTACAACATTTCAAATAAATAAATAAACAATAGATAGAAATAGTATAAAGCCCAATAAATAACACTTAAACCCAGTATGTTTCACGAGGCGACTAAGGGCCGGCGCTGACTGCCGGCATGGCATGGCAAAGGATTTCGGTACAGATATAGCATTTTTAATCTTATTACCATGAGTATAGAATTCATTTTGACACAACGATGCCGAGGGAAGCCGCGGTAGGACAGAACGTCGCCATCGTTGTGTCAAAATGAAGTAAAATGAATTCTATACTCATGGTAATAAGATTAAAAATGCTATATCTGTACCGAAATCCTTTGCCATGCCATGCCGGCAGTCAGCGCCGGCCCTAATACACGTGTTCCTTTGGTCCCCAGTCGCAATGCCAGCCAATGTTTGATCTAGCTATATTATATCTCATGCCCATTTTCTGGTCACCTCATATTTTAGTTTACTTTATAGTAATTTTTCGTAGTTTCAATTATTACTATCTATCGACAAACCTGCGTCTCGATTCCCTGAGGTTATTAAAAAAGTACTTATCGAATTAAACATTACGTGACTCATACGATAGGGCATAGGGGAAAGCTGTTTCATCGATCTCTTTATAACGTATAACCTATATATAAGTGCCAGGAACAACAGACTGAGTCATATGGTTTTTCCAGGATCCAGTGCAGTTAGCAAAGTTGAGTTTAAGTATTTAATTGCATTTGATGTTACATTTCGCTGCAAGGTCCAACTTATGGTTAAGATTGATTAATTTAGGTTATATTATAATTAGAGTAATAATAATATAACCTAAATACTTTAACTCAACTATAAAGTAACTGTTTTCGCGTAGTCAGTAATTTATAAACATGAAAAACGAAGTATTAAATCTATCTTATATTTTCATATCTATTTATTTTTATAACTATGAGCAAGCAAGCAAATTTCTTACGAAATAATAACACATTCCTCCAATTGCAATGCATGGCTTCACCATCATACAAAAGAATGGTGACTGTATCCAGTAAAACTGCGATCAATGTAGATGATTAACCTTTAGCTAAAAATATTTTAACCAACTTCAATGCCATTTACCCAATACATTATGCAATTAATTGAGGGGAAGACGACCAACATTTCTTACATATTGTTACAAAATAGTTAGAAACTAGACTACACACTAACTTTTAACATAATATAAGCATGAAACCGCGAATAAATAGTGTTGTAACCGAGCACGATGGGAACCGAGAGTGTTCAGTGCCGCAATTTGAACATGACGGAAGGCGTTATCAATTTGTGATAGCATCTCCGTGATTGATATATCACGACCAGCCACTTGTGATTCTTTACGAGTGCATGTTGGTGGAGCATTCGAGATGACTGTGATTGAGGTCACGTCAATTCTTGTTCTCTGTGTAGATTTCTCTGAACGATGAATCGAAAGGTCGAGGGATAGGGTAGATAGTTTCAAGAATGTGAAATGAAATTAGTATTTAAAAAGATCTATATGGTTTCGTCATTAATACCAAAATAATAACTCGAAAATAGAACAATATAAAATAGCAAAACCAATGCGTCAATCATGAACACATGATTTAGTTACGATCATTGTTTATCATTCAATATTAAAAATATTGTTTTATAATGTTGATATTGATTGTTTCAGAGGCAGAATGCTGCGTCAACGAGGTGGCTCCCAGTTCACACCGCCTGCTGAAACCACACTACATTGTGATGCCCATACGAACAGAACCTTATAGCAAATTGCGTCCCCGAGGACGAAGAAAGCCTTATAGTTGTAGTTTAGGAATTTTACTCAAGTGAAAGTGTCTGTGTTAAATATTAATAATGTTGGGCAACCGACGTAATGTAGTGTTTAGACTGAGTATAGTGATCAATGTGGCCGTGCTGTTTTACGCTGCGATGCAGCTGTCTAGTCCGAGCGAGGAGTGGGTGCCGGTCACGGCGGCCGGGGACCAGCGCGGCCCCGCCAAGGACGATGCTCAGGCTCAGTATCGATTGATACGGAACGATACGTTGAGCTGGATGAGCAGTGCCATTAGCGCCAGTGGTAGAATAATGACGCTGGGCGAGACGACGTCTCAAAAGATTCCATCTACTATTCCATCTTCAAATAAGACGATAACATCGAGTACGACTTCGTTTATCGAGACGGAATCGATGAATGATACGATGTATGAGTTAGACGATAGTATAGTGTCGGATAGTACGATAGGTCGTCTTCGGACGCTGTTGGATTGCCACGACCGTGACTTCCTGCCGAAGACGTTCCAGCGCGGAGAGTTCCTGGTGCTGATGAACTTCGTCCGCGCGGCGCACGGCGGCCTGCAGTGCCACGAGACCGTCACATACACCACGCACGCGGAGTTTGAGTTCCTCGATAACATTCAACCTCTTGTTGAAAGGTATGTGCGAAACATCTCTATTTTATTTGGGTTTTTCTCTGGATAAAATGATAATTTCCAGAAACGTGCAAATAAATGAACGTAGTAAACAAGTAGTCCTACGATTTAAGAGTAAAGCAATACCATATAAAATGTGTTGGATTTTTCTAAATAAGATTCTCATGCCAACAATAGTTGCTAATAACTGCTATGATATCAATGCTCTATTCTAAGCAATGTCGCATCACTTCACAATAATAGCGCGAAGTATTTGACCTACTGTTTCTCGATTAACGTAACTTAGTAAATCTAATCAGCCGTTGAAGTAATTGTGTTCACCTTTAAAATTTCTCTGTTATGGCGTCATGTCTGACGGAATGGCAAATAAACGGAATAAATTATAGAAATATTTCATAGCTAACGGCAATTATGAAGTAAGCTGAGGAAAATTTAATAATATTGTGATAATTAAGATGATTTAGTCATGATGATTTTCTGCCATTTAACAAATAATTAAAACGGTCTTTAAATTAAAAAAAAACAAATTCTCTATGATGTATGTATACAACATTATCATAATACAGTGTATTAACCTTTATAATACGTAATTTAAATAACGCTAAGAGTGTGTAAAGTTTGTATGATAAGATCATGTAGCGTGAACAAATCCTCTTGACAATTGTAACACAATTAATCACAGAGTGTGCTGACATAATTAAGTTGCGTGACAATGATTCGATTCAAGAGTAATTGAATGATAAATAAGTTCAAAATGAGACTGGAACAAATCAGCACTGGTAGCATGAGGCTTGTGAGAGCGCGTTTGACACATGAGAAGTGAGAAACTGACAGATTGCTCGTACAAAATCTGTCAGTATCTCAGTTCTCACATGAAATACTTGCTCTCACACGCCTCATGCTACGGGGGCAGGACAACTAAAAGCACATTTATTTAATACTCATTTCTTATTTTGACCCTACAGTGGGATGAGGGTCAAATGCTATGAAGTTACTACAATAAGGCTCCAACACTTGAAACAAATTTGATAAAGTATTAGTTTACTAAGTCTTAAGCGATTCAGATAAAATTTTAATCATTTGCTAGGTGATCATTACCACCATTATACATACGGATTTTTGTCCTCTCATAATTTAATTCGAACTAAAATTCCTTATTTTTTATTATTGCCAAAGGTTACATTTTGTATTATCATTATATAAAAAAAATGTGATTGGTTTCGCCTTTCGAGCTACGAATTCCGCATTACCATATTCATCCGAATTTATTTCACTTTTACTCTTGACGTCTTATTTCGTTATCTTGTCAACTGGTTTCTCGGATTCTGCAATCACAACCCAAACATAGTAATTAAGCTGGTATTATGATGGTTGTGAAAAGCAAACTTTTTAGCAAACGTGCCGTGAACTGGCAAGGGTAATTAAGCCTCTTTCATGACCGCAGTATTTTTCTATTAACATTCTTTTTGTTAAGCAACATTGGTGTGGTGGCACTTTCAAAAGCAGCAGGCATAGCACGAGCGCTACTTTATCGTCACGATATCGGATAGAATGAAATGACAGTATACGATACTAAGGAAGTGCGAAAGAGATTGCTGTTTTATAAAACGCGATATAAATAAACATACGGACATATTATACACAGATCACGTTAGCCCCAAACTAATTAAGACTTGTCTTATCAAAACTAGTAACAAAAATTTATGCTCATCACATAAACGTTGCTCTCTGCGGGGATCGAACCCGCAACCTCCGGACCGAGAAAACCTATCCACTCCACCACGCCGTGTATATTTAGTTAAAAGGTCGCTTGTATCTTTACCCCATCCTCCTTTACCATCTTTTCCCCACACTAATTCCTTAGCTCTGGCTACCCCTTCTAGGGATTTATAGCCGTGAGTATATCGCTCACAGTATGTATGTCGCTCGTACTAGCTATGCTGAGGTGTCATATTACGCAAGTTGTTGACGAGTCAAGTTCAATACAATGGAGGAACACGAAACACAATGCAACGAAATGGTTCCACATGGCCATACATTCAACACAAACACAATACATGCATCTCTTCAAGGAAATATAGTCGCAATCAATCTCGAATTCATAATTATGTCAATCAATTTTAATCACTCACCATTCATCTGCCATTTGCAATAATTAATAAGTTGAGTTGATTGATTTTGCAAACGATTTCATTGTGCCGCTTCGGATGTTTGGAAATATTAATTGTTTCAGATTTATTATTGAATTACTCTTTTGCAATAAGTCTTGGTCTCTCTTAATCTATAATTTGTTTTCCGTCTGCTTTGCTTGAAATCATACATTAGCCATTATAATAAATGGCTAAGAAAGAATACAGTGTCAGGATAGTAAACGTAATAAAATTTCATTTCAAGTAAAATACAAATAAAAGCAATCTGATTTCAAGGTTCTTCTATTTTCCTGTAAAAGTCAGCTTAATTTAAAATGATTAATACGAAAATAAAAAAAAAAACGTAATTCCATAGACAGATTTTAAATAACATGATGCAAATAAATTAAAAAAATATACATACATACATACATATACTCACGGCTATAAATCCCTAAAAGGGGTAGCCAGAGCTAAGGAATTAGAAATTCCCCAGCCACTTTTGGAAAGTTGAGTGGGGTAAGATGGTGAAATAAAGGTTGTTGGTGATGGGTCTCCAACCGCATCGCCCAAAAATCCCTTAATAGCCTCAATACCGTTAGTCGCCTCTTACGTACACCCACCGGAAGAAATGGGGTAGTGCTATTCTAAGCCGACACTAAACACTATGACTCAAAAGAGTAAATAACAAAGTTATCAAAAATCCTGTTGTACGCATATGTCCCTTTCTCTTTACAACATGTCAATTAAAAATCAGATTAATAAAGTGAAGGCTAACCGGCTGCAGCCACGAGAGTGACACAAAGATTGTAAATCTGATAGGTGAGTACAGTAGGTACCAGCTTTGTATTATTTTTATTGCAACACCCACTTACATTGTTCTCGTAAAATTCAGCTAAATTGCAACCGAAACCTGCATTCGTATAAAATAATAGTAACATTTACTTCCCATTCGGATTTAAGTAATAAAAATTAATGAATGATAACTCACATAAATATTTATACTATAAATATATAAATATGACTACTCACGGTATTAATTCCCATTAGGGTAGGCAGAAATTAACGATCGCCACTTTGTACAGTCCTGGCAAACCTTTCGAGCTTCGTCAGCATTCATAATCTTTTCGTAAGGCCTTTATTTCTTCATACGTCGGTGGCCTGCCTTTTAAATATACATATACACATATACTCACGGCCGTAAATCCCAAAAAGGGGTAGCCAGAGCTTCAGAGCTAGAAACTTTTCAGCGACATTTGTTGATAAGAGACAAGATGGTAGAAATAAAGTATCGTTAGTGATCAGTCTCCAATCACATCGCCCAAAAACCACTTAAAAAAATCCATACCATTTAGTCGCTCGTAAGACACCCGTGGGTAGAAAGGGGTAGTGAGATTTTAAGCCGGTGTAATAAGTATAGTTTTACCAGTAAAACAATCGGCTAAGAACAAATATCGATAATGTCATTACAATTCATGCATTAAATTGAAAGTAAAGCAATTATGAAGCCTGTACCATTCACTCTTACGTTTGCGATCAATATTGATGTCTTATTTCTTAAGAGAATATATGCCTAGATGATTTAACTTGTTTAATCATACGGCGGCCTACCATGTGATTGTGTAATCACGTGATAGACCGCCGTATGTACTAGCAAAACGTGGGTACTCTGATTACCAGTTGACAATAATGTGACGTGACGTTGAGAAGATTTAGTATCTGTACCACTCCATCGGCGATACACGATGTGAACATTTAAGTTTGAGTTTAAGTCTAAAACATGATTTATTACCTGTTAAATTTTGGTTGCCATTAGGCCATTGAGACTCAAAGGTTCTGAAGACACGAACATCTACCGTACGACGCAATGTGGGCTGAGTAATAGAAAGAAATGTAGAATTATTCTATCCCCGTTTGGTCACCTTGAGCTTGACCGTCTAACAGAAGCTATTTTTATGCCACTAACTCACACATTATTAGGCGGCTATTTATATCTACTCTATCGTTTAAAAAATCAATCTAAATCTGTCTCTTTGGGAATCACTGTTATCATGTTGAAACGCGGTGCTTAAGAATATTTGGGTTTCAGCAATTTAGCATTCTTCTCCAAACATTATAAGAAAAATAAGTCCTTGTAAAACTGTTTCTTTGTGACTATAAATATTTTATGTTTGATGTGCAATAAAGTGTTTTGCTGTACTTTTCTATAAGTGGGCAATATATTTTGGAAGTAATGCTCGTATGTAAAACACCGTTTGCTCTTAAACTTCATCACTTACATCGGTCTAGGCGTTTCAACTTTTTACATACATACATATACTCACGGCTATAAATCCCTAGAAGGGGTAGCCAGAGCTAAGGAATCAGAAATTCCCAAGCCACATTTGAAAAGTTTAGGGAAAAGATGGTACAATAAAAGTTGTTGGTGATGGGTCTCCAACCGCATCGCCCAAAAATCCCTTTGAAGCCCCAATACCGTTAGTCGCCTCTTACGTACATCCACCGGAAGAAATGGGGTAGTGCTATTCTAAGCCGACACTACACGGCAAAGCTTTTTATTTATAGTTTAATAGATGTATAATAAAAAATACACATTTTGTTTGCTTGAACGCGCTGCTTTCAAGAACTTTAGTCAGAAATTTAATTATTTCAGTTTAAGTCAGCCCATTTATCGAGTAAGTCTATAGATAGATAGATAGGCTTTATATTATTCCTCAAAACAACGAGAGTAGAGATGAAATGATATATTGAAAAATCTAAGACAATTCGGTGTGAAATTAGGTTTTACCATATTCTAAACTACGTAAGTGAACTAGTTAATAACAAATAAAAAGTTATACAAATTATTACAAATTTCTCGAGATCAAAAAATATATCAATATCGGCATTCCAGAAAATGTTAACGACAGCTTCATATTTTATTTTTTATCATAATTTTAATGTATAACAGGCGGGTACAAGATAATATTTTTTATGTGGACGGCGTTCCATAGCAAATTTGATAACACTCAAACTCTGCTGAACCGGACATTAAAATACTGTAATGTATATACATTTCAAGCCATATGCTCGCATCAGAGTACCTATAGCTTTACATTGATAGCTATTTGTTTACAAACTCAGTTATGATACCAGCTAATTGAATAATCGTAGTCGTTCTTGAAATAACTTTTGTTCTGATAACCCCTTTAACATTATTCTTATCATTACTACAATTGAAAAATCTTGTCAATAACGGACTACATTAATGATCCATCGATGCTGTAAGTCTATTAAATCATTTAATACGAGTAGTACATTCAAAACCAGGACAATCCCAAATATCTATCAATAATATCAGTTGCTAGAGCTTTAGAAGCACGGATTCCTGAGTAACTCTTAGCAGTATAGATTAGGAAAATTAAGAAGTACATGATCTCTGGTTATTGGATAACCAATCATTATCAGGCATAATACACGCATTTTTTAGTCATACTCATAAAAAGCATTCAAACAAATTCTTAAAAGGTATTAAGTTATATAAAAAATAAAACTCCACTCTAAGTCTAAATTGGGATACAAAAATGAATTGGCTAACGGATATTTCGGCAACATTAGTAGGAGGAGGAATAAATTTAACAGTTAGCAAACGAAACCGAGTATCGATCGGAAACCGGTTTGACTACAATCATTTCCCGGCTTCTGGCGACGGTGAAAAGTGAAAATAACACTTGAGACTGAAGAAACAGACGGACGGACAAGACGACAGAGCTACTGTGTTGCCCAACATTCCTTCATCATACATAAATAAGGAAATTGCCTCTCGGTATCGCAAGTGTGATCTTTATTACGAAAATAGACGTTTTATGTAATATTTTATCGTGTTCGCTCATAATTTTCTATTGTGCTACTTGTAAGGTAAACAATAATATATAACTAAAGGTCAAAGACGTAGAGAACTATACGACAATGATTTTCCAACAACAAATTAAATCATTCAATCAAATCACATCAACATTGAATAACACAAATTAAATCAGCTTATTTAGGGCAAGATTAAGTTAAGATTAAACAAAAAATATTTTGAGATTTTGCTTAGACCATAAGGGATGAAATTTAAGGTAAAATTTAGTGATCTCTATAATCTTTTTGACGATCTTCTGCTAGTTCTGTATTTTTTTAAAATATTGCAGTTTCATTCTATATTTTACGTTTATATATGTGCGATGGAGGCGCAATGACTGAGGTCGCAGGTTCCAATGGATTTTATACGTATTAATTCCAATTACTTAAAAACTCTACTCCACTTAAAAAAACTAATGATTCCATTGACTTAAGATTTCCAACTATTCGCATCAAGATAGCTCGTGATTGCCACAGTGCAGTATTCAACTTGTGCCATTCACACATTCGACAACAAATTGGAATGCAGAATGTTAAAGAACAAGTGTTAGAAATCCAGTCTAATGAGCTTAAATTTATGACGACCGTGGCCTAGTAGTGAGGCAGGCGACTTCTAAGACCGGAGGTCACAGGTTTGAATCTTGTTTAGATTAAACCATCGAATCGTGACTTTAAATGTTTTTCTTAATTCCGAATTTACTAAATAACAAATGTGTAATTATTTTTAACAACTTGTGCAACTCAGAAAGAAGAGCCATGATAACAGAGGCTATAGGATAATAAAGGCTAATAGTGTTCAAATACTGAATAGAGACTTTGTCATGTGTGTGCGTCTGGGTGCGCTTTTTCTTACATAACTTTTTAACTCCTATCATCGAAGGGCCAAAAATATTTCACATACCATTTAAAATCATAATGATCAGACTTCATAAAAAACAAGTCATAAATATTAAAAAATATAATCATCGAAATTCATAATATCACTGATTTGATTACACACTATGTATTTAATAATATTTGTTTTAATATATTTGTTTACACGAATGACCGACAATATAATCATTTTGATAAATAACTATTAATCATAAATAAAAGATGTTATTAAAGGAAAGAAAAATTTCGACACTGGCGGGGTTCGAACCCGCGACCTTCGGGTATACGCCCCCGTCGCTATTATTATAACTATTAATTTCATAAATGTGTTTTAGTAAAAAAATATAATTAATTATGTGTTTTTATCCCTATTTGCTTGCTTTTGCATGCTTGCATGCTTGGTTGCATGTAAAGGGGGTGCAGGGGGGTTGCGCCCCTGCCTGGGTGGTGCCCTGGTTAGGTTAGATTATGTATAAAACGAGCGAGCACCTTAAATGTATGATCCATGCCTATTTGCATGCATGCTAGCTTGTTTATCGTAATAAAATATTATTAATATATTAAAAATAATATGACCACTGAATGTTATGAAGAAAAATATTTTGAAAAAAATTACAGTGTTAAAAAGATTCTTGGTTGTAAAAATATTAATAAAAAAAATGACCACTGACTGTTACGAATTCCGTTGGTACTATTTAAAATGTATGAATTAATAAAGTATGAAAAATAAAATTATGAAGAGAAAAGAAAATTATGATTATTATGAACACAAATCGTTAGTAAGACAACAAATATGATTTAGAATTTTATGTCAGCCAATATGGACTCTGTGCGTCTTCTTTATCAAGGTTCTTTACGTTGAGGAAATTGAGGGGAACCACATGATTGCGTCTTACTTAGACATATGACAATATGTTGGAACTAAGAATTATCCTGAACATTGATAACGACAAGTTACGTGAATTCAGAATTCATCTTCATTGTGTTTGAAAACAACAACATGCAAACTCAATTTCATGTTAGCCTTATATTTTTTACCCACATTTTATATGTAAGACTTGCGAATGTATATGTAGGTATGTAAAAAATCCTAACCAATAGGGTTTAATCATGATTTAATTCAATAAAGAAAATCTTAATGTAAAACTACTCCAACTAGGCTCTGGATCGTAACTATTTATGCCAAGCCAACAAAAACTTCATAGTGCCTTGTTACCAGTTCACCTTCGCAGAGTTTTCCCAACTCAGTACCAACTCTGCTTTATTATCTCACTGTCAATTGCATTGTTTATACGCAGTGGGTTGGCAACGATCTTGGAACCAACGACATAACTTGCTGAACATACTTTCTGTGACTAATAAATTATGAAAGAACTCTAATATGCTAATGAGAACTATTATGCAGACATGATTTATAAATTGACAGTATGTAAAAAAAGAAGTGCTTCGTTCGAGACATGAAATTGATCGTTTTATAGCGATCGTTTTGTGCAAAAGTACAAGAATAATTAAGCAGTGTTTTTCTTATCTCTAGAGTTGTAAAACACTTTTGTGAATACAATTTAGAGTTCATACAATCCATATACTCACGCCTATAGTTTCCATGGGAGTGGACCGAGTTTTTACAATCCTGGCAAACCACTCGAGATTGATTAAATTTCATTAATCTTTGAATTTATTGAAACATATAATGTAGTGCTGAGTCTCAGTTTAAATAAATATAGAATGTTGTAGGTGTTTCCGTAAATAATAATGATTATAAACGGTTATTCCTCTGTGCAGCAAATAAATGTCTTTCTTTCTTTCTTTAAATGTATAAGCTCGGCATTGTCCACCGTTTTATTATGTAAATTTATAGATTAAGCCATTTAGCACCTAATGACACTTTGTGTTACTGGAATACCACAGTTGATCAGACATTGAAATCTTACTTTTTATGCAACGTGTTTATATTTTTTTCAATATCACAACACAAAATGAGAAATAGATAAAAAATGCATCACACCGCCAAGGATATACATGCCTTCAGCCAGGTCCCATAATTACGATATTATTATTCATCTTTGTCATATCTTTGCTTTGCTGCCTTTAAAATATTATTATTCGAAATTATGATACCGAAAATAGAGGTAAAACTCGTTTTTTGCTTTCGACTACGCACCATTGCTACACCTTTAGCAATGTCGTAACATAACTAGTTTTATAGCTGAGAACATCATTTCATCTTCTTTAATAGTTGATTAATCTGATTTCTGATGAAGTGGTGATCGATTGCCAAAGTGGTTATCAATCATTATAAACACTTCTTTAGCAACTGTATTTACAACTGATTGTTATTATCTATGCATGCCATTTAAAATGTAAGATACATTATTCGTAAGATCGGTTTAATTTATTCAGAAATAAGTATGGTAGGTATATATATTTTTTTAAATGTTAGCTTCTTGTCGAGGAGTATTTTGATAAGTTCAATAGAACTGGGATTTAAAAATGTTTAAAATAAATAGCACGATGTAGGAAATGTCACTTTAATTGAATGTCAAAGCGTATATATTGAGATTTTTATTACGTTTATTATCTTATTCAAAAATGCCAGTTACATTTTTATATACTCAATTAAGACCGCTTAAAGTGTAATTTATAAAACTAGATATCTTCATCCGACTCTTGTTAATCGTTAAATGAAGAATAAGGTCCGTGAGCATTTAAATAAGAAATAAATCCGAAAGTTAAATTACACACTTAATTCCTACTTGGAATAATCCTTATAATTCTTCGTCACATTAAGAGCATAGAAACTTAAGATGGAAAGGCAGTTAGAAGCTGAAACTACGCGGCAGAGTATTTTTTTTCTACTATTACAAAATATAGCAATACCGTGTTGACTAATTACTTTAAATTTTATCATGTGCATTTACTTAAGAATTTTAATTATGCATGATATGCAATACATACCTCTCCATCACAACACGTTCAATGCTAGACAAAATTCCTGTAAATATATGGGCGTTTTAAAATGCCTGTGATATCTATAACGATTGATTTTAATCAGTTTTCTTATGTTCTTAAAACTATTAAAGTTTATTCTCGTTGCCATGTTTTCATTGAATTTGTTACCGTAGTAGTTCGCGATAAGTATTAAGGCACCTAATTTGTATAGTTTGACATTTTTAATTATGGACGGCGTTACATAGATTTTAAATCATGCATGAAACTTACGAGAAACTGTTGTTCAATTCATTCAAAATTATTTCCCATTTAATAAAACTGTAAATAAATCTCTTATACAAGCTTGGAAAAAATACTTCCTGGCGTGGCTAAATAAGTCCAGACTGAACTAATAACTTCAACCTCGTCTAAACTACCCACACTCATATCAGTAATATCTCAAGTCCAGTTACTCCGGCCGTGGAAAAATAACACAACTGTTTTTAATGGCACTCAATTGAATAGTACGAGAGCGCTGCAAATAGATTAGTTAGCAGGGCTTCGAAAACTCGAGCGATATAATTATTTCCTGCACATTTGCGTGCCCGCTGACATTGAATGATGAGTGCCCGAGATGGAATCCACTACATTACTACTTGATGTTTTATTTTAATGAACCCAATGCGGGTCAACCGTTGTGCGGCCTGCTATAAGTAATGATGCAACGCAAAATTATAGCTTGATTGATTTCGGAACGTACTACTATTATGGATATTAAATATTTATTACGTTCACGGCCGATCTTCTAATCGAATTAGGTTGCAGCATCGAGCGCAAAAAGTTTGATTCACATTATTTTCGCAGTAAGTGCGAAATTTATATATTCGATATACTCTACTCTACTATACTCTCGTACTCTCCAATGTTTTTCATTTTGTATGAATGTCGTAAAAAAAATTACATACAAACATACATATACTCACGGCTATAAATCCCTAGAAGGGGTAGCCAGAGCTAAGGAATTAGAAATTCCTCAGCCACTTTTGGAAAGTTGAGTGGGGAAAAGATGGCAAAGTAAAGGTTGTTGGTGATAGGTCTCCAACCGCATCGCCCAGAAATCCCTTAAAAGCCCCTATACCGTTAGTCGCCTCTTACGTATACCCACCGGAAGAAATGGGGTAGTGCCATACTAAGCCGACACTACACAGCCTTAAAAAAAACTTACAGTTTAATTAGGCAGACAATTTTATTTTAATAATTTTCCTGCAAAAAATATTTAATTTTATAGCTGCTAAAAGCTCTACTTAATTATGCCAATCAAAACATGTAAAAACTGATAAGCAGCAAAAAAACAGTAAAATCATAAAACGTCTAGTTTCTCTTAGTCTTAATAAGACAGTTAATGCATATGATTAGAGCTAGTAATAAAGCTATAGTAAGCTTTAGTTAGTCTGTTCCAAATCGGCTCCAAATAACGGGGTACGGAATGGACTACTTATGGGGAAACTAGAAATTTCCCTCGCAAATGAAACTGCAGGAACTATCATTCGGACCAACAAAAACTCGACTCAGCCAGACATATGTCGGTCTAGCGGTTACTTGTCTACTCGTATAAGGTCAGTGCGTGTACGCTGACCAAGGTTTACTTGTACCTAACAGGGCCTGTATTCCGCTGACTAAATAAATGTCTAAAACTAAACACTAACTAAATTGAACTCAGTGGATTAAATCCAGTCAACTTTAGACATGGCCCAAAAGCAAAGATCCAGAGCCGTCCTGCGCCAGTTTTCCGATTACCGAAAAATAATTAGGGCAAATTATTTATCATTTTCTCTGCAATAATAAGTCACGCCCCGTTTTGCCCCAGTGCATTTTTGCCCTTATACTTTGTGCAACGGCCAGATTGAAAAATATGATTAATTTATTTTGATACCATTAGACCATAATTTTTTTTTAGAATTGTATCACCATTTTTGAGAACCTATGGCATAAAATTATCGGTGAATTACATAACATTACAATGCAATATAAGATATTTTTAGCAACGAAACAGTTGTTCTTACTATATGCTTACTATGAATAAAACTTATTATTAAGCAAAATGACTAGAATACTGGCACACTAAACTCGTTTTCATTACGATTACGGTCAGCAATTTAATTCATACGATATGACTACTACGGCAAATCTATAGACAAAAACGTGGTGTAAAAAATGTGCCGTTTTTCATTTCACTAACTGTTTATTAAAAGATTGAGTGAAGTGGATCAAGTGTTAAACATAACTTATAATCTGTGAAGTGATTGATGTATAACATTGTAAATCGTGATACTTATACTCACGCCCTTTATTTCGATTGGGGTGCCTACATTCAGAGACTAGATCTCTACTCTATGTACATATAGAGATGTCATATGGATCGCTACTTGCACGATTCGGGCCAATCACTCACTTCTTTTCATTCTGGTCACTTTGGCTTCCCTCCACTGTGAGATTAGTTTTTTTTAATTACAAAAAATCATTCATTGATCATACATACATACATACATATACTCACGGCTATAAATCCCTAGATGGGGTAGCCAGAGCTTAGGAATGAGAAATTCCTCAGCCACCTTTGGAAAGTTGAGTGGGGAAAAGATGGTAAAATAAAGGTTGTTGGTGATGGGTGTCCGACCGCATCGCCCAAAAATCCCTTTAAAGCCCCAATACCGTTAGTCGCCTCTTACGTACACCCACCGGAAGAAATGGGGTAGTGCTATTCTAAGCTGACACTACACAGCTATTCATTGATCGATATTCGGAATTATTATTTCAGACAAATATACAAAATAATTGAAAATCAAATCAAATAATGCTGTGTAGTGTTGGCTTAGAATAGCACTACCCCAGTTCTTCCGGTGCCTAATACCACTCCCAACGGTTTTTGGGGGTTTTAAGGGATTTTTGGGCGATGCGGTTGGAGACTCATCACCATCAACCTTTATTTTACCATCTTTTCCCCATACAACTTTCCAAAAGTTGCTGAGGAATTTCTAATTCCTTAGCTCTGACTACCCCTTCTAGGGATTTATAGCCGTGAGTATATGTATGTATGTATGTATACAACATAATTGCTAGAAACAAATATTAATGATAGTGATATTTAATCTATTCTCAATTTGACCACAGAATACGTATGTGTGATTTATTTAAAAAGCACTCAAGGAGGAAAATAACATGTTGAAATATTCGTATTGGAAAACCCATAAATAAATTACGGTGAACACCAAGTCACGTGGGCAGCGCAGGCTCTTGAGTAAATAGTAACTCCTTATCGGAGGCGTCTGTCTCTCTGTCAAGTATTAGATAAATGTTTATTTAACATTTCATTTCTTTAAACGTACTTACCTACGCAGAGATTAACCGCATTGTGACGCGCGACTTTTCTGCATGGACTGGTTGTTAATGAATTTCTTTTTCACTACTAGGTAGAAACTTAATGGTTTGTGTGACTCTACTAAAATATAAATCAGTTAAAGTCTAGTGTTTATATAGCAGTGGTTATTGCTTTGAACTTATGGCGTTGCAAAAAATACATAAATAAAGTAATCCGGTCAATTTATACATTCAAGGTTACATTAATTCATAAGAAGCTGAAAATTGGCACAATTGTTCAAAACATGATTATAAATGAAACCTCAAAAGTCCCCATCGTTCCGAGGTGTGCTAAAAATTTTACACGAGGTCAAAGGGCACAAAAATGAGTTTTTTGCTATTTTAAGCGAAACGGTGAGTTTTTTCGCAAAATCACCACACCACAAAATTGTAGATCAGAAAATTCTCTACAAAAAAGATATCAATATTTTTTTTCCTAAAAGCCAACATTTTGAAGATATAACGCGTTGAAAACTTCGATCATTGGTAATCTTCATACTTTGCACACGTTTCCACGCCACCTATGAGGTAGTGTACTTGTGTACTACTAGCGCGTTTTATTTTAACGTGGTATCCCCTGTAGGCCTATTCCACGGGTCTGCAGTGATTTTATTTGTTTTAAAACTATTGTAAAATATTATTGTACATATCGGTTGGTTAAAATAATTGCGGTGTAATTGAAAATGAAATGATTAATATTCCTCGTCTGATTCGTAATTTTCCAGGATTACTGTTTCTTGTTCTTCGTCTTCTTCTTTTTCTTCTATTTCACAGATCAACTGTCCCACTAGCGATTCCTCATTGGTATCATATGAGTCTTCTAGATTAGCTGACTCAACATTAGAGCACGATCGGCCTCGGCAGTTTGTGCATGCCAGGGAACAAAACAGTCCAACTTTTCTGCATCCACATTTAGCATTACAACCTTTTTTACAGTTGCAAAATATTGAGTTGAGAAGTTTCTCAGGTGCTGGTGGAAGTAAAGTTAGAACTGGCTCTAATGTATTATCGACCAACTTCCAACCCCAGTCTTTAGGGTCCAGCTGATTACCAAGCCACACTTGAACTTGGTAATATACCCAAAATAAATGTTGGTGAGCAGCTCGTGAGGTGAGGTTGGAGGTAAAGAAGCTAGTTTATAACACCTTATAAGTGATGTTAATACGTGGCGTACGTTTGCAAAGTATGAAGATTACCAATGATCAAAGTTTTCAACGCGTTATATCTTCAAAATGTTGGCTTTTAGGAAAAAAAATATTGATATCTTTTTTGTAGAGAATTTTCTGATCTACAATTTTGTGGTGTGGTGATTTTGCGAAAAAACTCACCGTTTCGCTTAAAATAGCAAAAAACTCATTTTTGTGCCCTTTGACCTCGTGTAAAATTTTTAGCACACCTCGGAACGATGGGGACTTTTGAGGTTTCATTTATAATCATGTTTTGAACAATTGTGCCAATTTTCAGCTTCTTATGAATTAATGTAACCTTCCTCCTTATTTTAGGCCTAAATTGACCGGACTAAAGTAGGAGTCTAAAAAAATTAGGCTTTAAAATTTATTGAATCCTTTCTTAACTTTTCATTCATTTAAAACATACAAAATTTTGTTCAAACAAAATTAACATTAGTTTAATTAGCGAGCCAAAAAAACCCAAGGAGTGTATTTTCGTTGCAAGTAATATACCTTGTAAATATTAGCTTTTTATGGTACCAAAACTAATTAAAATCATGTCTTAAAAACTTATATCTGTTCAAATATTATGTGATATAGAGATATATAGTTATCTTAGTCTTATTACAGCGCTAGGTTCCTTAAAGGAAAAGCCCTTATTTTACATGGCTTGGACTGAGAATTCACCTAGGCTGTTATAACAAATATTACATGGCAGTATTCAACTAGAGTATTCCATTCTATTAATCTCTCCGTACCACAAATTTTCGTGGCCCACTACATTGCCGGGCCTCAACCTTCACCCTGACCCACTCAACTTCCACTATGAACAGGAAGTAACAACCAATACATTATTTCATTAACCAGACTGATTATGTGATCAACCAAGGTATAAAAAAACGTATGTGCAATCATAAAATATGTGATTTACTGCTAAAATGAAGCCAGCGAAAGTTTATATGGTTGCACAATCTTTTTTTTAAACTAAGAACACACAAGTTTCGTCAAATAAATTGAGGTAGAAAAAGATTCGCATAAAATAAATATGGATAGTTTAACGAAATATTTATTGTAAAATGAATTTATAAACCCGCCAATATAGAATAAGTAATGGGCGAGAGTAGCAAGCGAATAGCCTATACGGTTAGCAATAAAGACATTGAATGTAGGGACAGAACGGTCAGATGCACGGTTAGACTCGCTACAACTTTACGGATCCTAAATAACTTAGTCCCGTCAGCTTACGAAGCTTTCAAAATATAATCAATAAATTAAACTTAAAATATCTTATTAACGCAATATCGTATTGTAATATCTTGACTAATTTGAATGTTTTTGTTCATGAAAACCTCATGTGGGGATTATTACTAATAAATAAAGGAAAGAAAAATTTCGACACAGGCGGGAATCGAATAAACGAAGAAACAAAGGATAGAAGAATTTCGCACTGGCAGCCATTGACACGGTAGCTCAATTGGCAGAGCGACGGGGGCGTATACCCGAGGTCGCGGGTTCGATTCCCGCCTGTGTCGAAATTTTTTCTTTCCTTTATTTATTAGTAATAATCCCCACATGAGGTTTTCATGAACAAAAACATTCAAATTAAGTGATAGGCGATCTCAACATTTGCATTCTATCTGAAAAGGTGGACAAGTAGCCTTCCGAATTTGTGAAAAATTCGGAGGTAGGGAACGCAAACACTACATAAAAGTGTAAAAGAAACAAACGATAGAAGAATTTCGCACTGGCAGCCATTGACACGGTAGCTCAATTGGGAGAGCGACGGGGGCGTATATGATGGGGTCGCGGGTTCTATTCCCGCCTGTGTTGAAATTTTTCTTTCTATATTTATCCTTTATTTATTAGTAATATCTTGACTGTACTGAAACTGATGTGTTTGGAAATAAAGATTATTCATTTATAAACTAAATAAACTTTTTCACGGACAGAAATGTTTCTTAACATTATATAAAATTTTGTCTGATGATTTAGAGCATCCTATTACCAGTAATCGCAATTTAAGAGCAAAGTGCTCACAAAAATTGGAGAAAACATTATTGAAATGAAGTTTCGATGACACGGTCGCGGTCGTGTTGAAATAAATAGGCTATTGATCAGGGTCTCAGACTTAGTAAATCATGTTCAAATGTTGGATCACCAAAGGTAGATACTATATTCTGAATATAGGTGTAGGTTAATACGTTTATGCCGTGTAGTGCTGGCTTAAAATATCACTACTCTTTTTTACCCTCGGTCGTCGTAAGAGACGACTAATATAATATATTATTGTATTATATGTATGGGGCTGTTTTCAGTGGTTGTGAGCGATGCTGTTGGAGACATATCACCAACGATACTTTATTTCCCCTTTTTGGGATTTATGTTTTATACATACAATGGAAGCCTATCCATTGTATGTATAAAACACAAGTCACATTATTGTTCGGGCTAACTTGATATGTGTGCCTCTGTATATACTTATTTATCTTATATACGATATACGAGTATCCTCCTGTATAATTCAGTCTTGTATTATAATTATTTTTAAACTGAGTCATCTTACACTGTATTATGGATTCACACCGAAGCAAACCTAACAATTTATGACAGACTAGTGGATCGTCCCAGCTTCGCACGGGTAGCGTTGTTTTTTTAAATATCTGAGGTTTCTTTCTTCAGCCACTGCTCAAGCATTGTCAAATTCAGCGCTATGTTTTCAATTTATTAAATTTATAGCACTCCCTTAACAGTGTAGTTTGGTGATTTTGAATGCGCTTTAATGAACGGTTCAGTTTTTCCGTTTAATAGCAAATTTTGGAATAAAACGCTATGAAGTATTTATAACAATCTAAAAAATAAATCATTACGTGTTGTAGGATGCTGGACTACTGGCGCCATCTAGTAATTTATAAGTAAATTAGTAACGATTCGGTTTAGGTCACGGGCGCGATGGCTTATTTTATGTATAATTTCGGTGTTTCTCTACCGATTTCTATGATTCTTTTTTTATTGAATAGGTAATAATGTTACCTTATTTAAATTAGGCATGAGTGAGAGGTTTACAAACGTAAGAGTAAACAAATACAATCAGAATGTTCCGAACTGCTAAGCTATCAGGAATTACACGTCTTATTGTGAGTCAACCGTAAAAGATAGACATAAACTGCTGAAGATTTTTTTTAGATAATTTTATGAAGAATATTTCCGTCACACATGATTTCTATGTTAGTTTAACCATTGAGGCTGCACACGCGACGGAAGCTTAAAAAATGGAGTAACTTCTCCCGTTTTCCCAAAATTTCCCAAAATTCCCCTTTACTACTCAGCTGGAAAGTATACAAAAACCTGCGCAGGTGTATGAAGAATAATTGTGCCAAGTTTCGTTAAAATCCGTCGAGTAGTTTTTGTTTCCATAAGGAACATACAAACCGACAGACAGACAGACAGACAGACAAAAATTTTACTGATTGCATTTTTGGCATCAGTATCGATCCCTAATCACCACCTGATGGTTATTTTGAAAATATATTTTATGTACAGAATTGACCTCTCTACAGATTTATTATAAGTATAGATATAGATAGATTGATACCGAGCCAAACCCAACAAAATAATCGCGTATGCGTGCAATTCATCTAAACGCCATAAAAATACCGCTTCCCCCGAACACAATAAAACGCGCTTCAGTAAATGCATAAAAAACACGTTGCAGACATTAATATTCTGTAATTCCTTACAAGTTTTCTTGCGGTCAGTTCAGATGCGTGGAGGTGCACCGCATCAGCCAGCCATTACTGCGCGGGTACTGTTAGGCGCATGCGCACCGCGGTCACGCATGTAGGTCGAACACTTGATCGCCTAATTAATTTATTACTTTCATATTCGATAACATTGCACTGTGACTTGTTGGTGGTAATAGAGTTGTGCAATTGTGATTTTGTAGGTGTTGATAGTGACCTTGAATTGATAAATAAGAGGCGGATAGTATCTTCTATTTAGTTTTGTAAATATTTATAGCAGGGTCGTAGATAATATTATTTGACTATGATATGTTGATAATGATATTCATTTGCCTAAATCGGTATGGGAAAACTAGATTTGATTTATTATATTTGAACAAATATAAATGTTAGTGCCTGATTTGGTCATATCGTTACTGGGTGTTGCATAACAATAATTATTAGTGAGATTTACGATATTATAATTTATTATTGAATCCATCGTATTTGTTCATCATTAGTTGCTTTGCCTTCAAATTCATAGTTTCAAATTAATACTATAATTAAAGGTATATAAGAATACAATTTCTCCTATTATTATTTTTAAATAATTATAACTTTTGCCACCACCAAGAGTATATCTCCACAGAGAACAGAGGCTGGAAATTATTTCGTATCCCGATCACAGGCTGATTCCCAAAAAAGGTGATCAATAAATATAATGACGTACGCAGAGCATTGTCTCCCATCTTTAATAGTTTGACCTTATAAGAATTCAATACTGTCCTTAAAAACACGATTCTTGGCAATGAACGCAAATAATGAATATTTCATATGCTTTCGATTACATACTTTACTTACCCAGCTAGCTTCGAAAACCAAAGTCAAACAGTTTAAAATAAATTTGTTTATTCGAAGGATACCACCCCTTACGTTATGTTTTTTTCTCATTTTTTAACCATTTCGTAATTTTTTAAGTTATTTAGTGTCGGCTTAGATTAGTGATGACTTTTTAAGGGTTTTTTTTGGATGATGCGCACTTCCGAAAGGCCACCGCTTTTTGGGATATATAGCCTAAGTATATGTTTGAGTATATTTAAATTCATAGACTGGTCTCAAACCGATCAAAATCTTACTTCATTAGTTATTAAAGTCAGTCAGTTTCGCATTTTATATGTATACATAGATAGATGAAAAGAAATCATTATAGCAGATTTAAACATTAAAAATTACAAGAATAAAAGTTTAATTTTCAAAAACTTATTTTAAATATAGCAACTAAACTGAAAGAAAATTTTAAACTATTTTGCACTATTAAATAAATTATTATGAAAATATTTATGCGTAGAACAAACACGTAAATTGTTACAAATGAGCAAATAAAAAGTGACGAAGTGTGTCTACGTTCCGAGGCGAGCTTTCCGAGAGCTTTGAGGAATTCCAATAAAGCACGAAGCTTCTGCGGCTTACATTAGTGCGAGCTTTCATTACACGTTTGCTTACTTAAATACTTAGCGATAAGAGCTTTCCAGATTTACGCCAGCATAATCTGTGTTTTTGTTATTTTAGGGTGTGTTTACATGCAAGCTTTAATGTAAAGGTATGTAACATGCACATTTTTTTTAATGTGCTTTCATGAAATATTACTAGTACACACCGCCTCAGCTTTGCACGGGTTGAAAAATATCTCAAATATCGAAGGTTACGTGTTAGGATTACGGGATGATGATGGTGTATATGTTTCGTTAAGAAAGTATTAGTTTCTGCTATTGATAAATGAATTTTAAAATTGGTTTTTTGGTATCGGAGCCTTTTATAACAGAGCTCTTAGTCCCAACTCTTTCCTCTTTATACTTTTTAATGGCTAAATCTTACGCAGAGTGGGTTCTATCTGCAAGATCTGCAGTAGTTGGTTTGTTTTTAAATAACTTTTTAAGATAGCTTTGTATATTTTAAGTTTAATAAGTATTTGAAATATTGCCGTGTTGTGAAGGTTCAGAATAAATTCAACCCATTCCCCTGGGTTTTCTACAAAGTGACGAAAAGCGGCTTGCAAATTACAATTACAACGCGCAATAACATATACTGTCAAACACATAAGCAAAACTCTTCTAGTATAATTAATGAATTTCTCAATCGGCTAAATTATTTAATTGTTTTTTTCAATGTTGCCTTGCAAGCCTTTAATTTGACCAAGCTGGATATTGAACTATGACAAGAATGTCACAAGTTCAAGAAAAGTTATATATTTAATATGGAATAAAATTGGTCTGGACCTGACCTAGTTCAGTTTGTTTTGTGTTTTTACTGTCTCTACAATGAACATCACCACCACACCATCTCATAAATAAGCTGAAAATGGTAATGATTTTGTTTTTATTGTGAAACAATGTGAGTGTGACTACGAAAAATATGGCACAGAGCGCCCATTTTCAGCTTGTAATAATAGGAATTATTTTTCTCTTTTTCGTTAGAATTTCTTCATAAGCGTGTATTTTAGCTTATTTAAACTATATTTTTTTATCATAAAATATCGTATCCACTGCTCTAAACAACTTATGATACCATGATACTCAATAAATTTTCAACTAATATAAGAAATTGCGCTGCAGTTACTGTTATTTATATATCATTAAGGTGCCGCATGATTCGTTTTTTACTGCCATCAACATTGAAGTTTGTATGTGACCCTAATGCCAATTGGCAAACAACCTTCGTGTTTCCAATACAGTTCCTTCGAATGGCGAGGTACAATCCGGTTATTTTAACTTAGCTGTGTAGTTGTCGGCTTAGAATAGCACTACCCCATTTCTGCCGGTGGGTGTACGTAAGAGGCGACTAACGGCATTGGGGCTCTTGAGGGATTTTTGGGCGATGCGGTTGGAGACCCATCACCAACAACCTTTATTTTACCATCTTTTCCCCACTCAATTTTCCAAAAGTGGCTGAGGAATTTCTAATACCTTAGCTCTGGCTGCCCCTTCTAGGGATTTATAGCCGTGAGTATATGTATGTAGGTATGTTGAACTTGCTCTTATTAGTTATGACTTATTGTGATTGTGATAAAGATGTAGTTTTGTTTAAGGGCCTATTAAATTAGCCGTAAAAGGTTAGGCATTCGGAAATTGACTGGAGCACATACGGTAAATTAACGGAATGAAATGAGTTACTGCTATTCTGAACCGATTATGGACAGCAAATTATTAAATCATAAAATAAGAAATATATTTATTTACTTATTCACATTTAGAAAGAAAATGCCATTACAGTTAACACCAATGAACATGACACACGGCATAGTGCAATATATGGACTGCGTTATTTCAATTGGTCGATTCTTTTTATGGAACACTCGGGTTGATAAAAATATGACTAATTTGCTTATGGCACAATTAGCCCACAAACAAATAAACAGTGTAAGATAAGCTTTAGGCTAAAAAATTGAGGGACACACGTGCGAATCCTTAGTCACAAAATTATTTGTGAGATTCATTATAATTGAATTCAGACATGTTAGCGTTGGAAATGTAAGATGATTTCAAAACTGAACGTGTCATTAAGAAAGAAAGTAAACTTGTTGCCAACATTTTAACGACGTTAATTCTACCATCTCTCACTATACCAGCTTGGTGGGCTATTTTATGACCTTGGCCATGCCTTGGCCTTACTGCCCTTTCAGGGTAGGCTGGAAACACTCGGTGGGGCATAAGCAGTAGCTTACTTTACTTGTATGAGTTCTTGACTTATAGGTGCATAAATGAGTTTTTGATGTTAATACAGTATAAAGTCAGTGATAACAGCTATACATACATACAAGAGAGTAATCAGCAGTTTTAGCTCATAGAGAGTGTAATAATTTTCTCAATGGTAATCTAAGCATATCCATTTAAAAAAAATGACAAATCAATCTACAAACATCCTTAAAACCTTAGCTTATAACTGCGTTCAAGTGTTTTGAAGAATTTCTTATTCTGAAGCTCTAGCTTTTTAGGATTTATAGCCGTGAGTATATACACATATATTTTTTCCGTTTTCCGAAACCATTAATGGAATTTGCGTCCATATTTGCGAATCAATTTTTCATTAAACTTTCAACGAATACCAACTTTGTTGAGAGCCGCGTATTGTGTGAACGCCGCGATTGAATATTCATACGATCGAACGGTCCGTTTCAACAATTATAGCCATGTATCGGCTCATAGTAACCTAATTGCAGTCTGTCTGTCTGTACGCGTGTTGGTTGGACCTGTCTATAATTAACTTGATATCGCTCACGTCATATAATATTGTGCCGCGGGAATATTCTGATTAATTGTTACGTAAAATAAGCGTTAGTCGCTGTTCTATCAATATTGAGAAAAACACTCGGGTCTGTTCTCAGGTATGCCATTGTGTCCGCCAGGCCATGTGATTTTATCAATCCTAGTTAAATGATGGGTTGCTGAATTGAATAGCACTACCGTTACTGAAACCACAAGGGACCTGTTATCGATTCATCTATAACGAAAGAAATGTAGAAGAATACTGATTAATTGTCTCAACAATATAAAGGCATATTACGCGCAACTATCTATTTAAACAAACTGAATACACCACAATAATAAACACATACGGAAATTTTATAATAGTAATCTATAACCAGTTTTATTTAGACTACTTCGCAAAGAAAATATAATAGTGTCGATATACCTGATGATAAACTTTTCAGAATGAAAGGTATGTAGTAATAAACAAAGAATTTCATGGTAGTTCAATTTCACGGATTACTTAGGTAACTGCCATGTCACATGATTAACTGAGCCAAATCAGTAGTCAAATAGTCTAGTCTAGCTGATCCATATCAACATATATTCAAAGAATTTCTATACCAAATCATTTTCCAATTGAAAAAATAGCGCAACATAAATCAAAAAACACAGCGAAAAGGCGCTAAAAAAAGGTATAATTTTCACCTCTCTAAAATACCAAATAGAAAGCCACAAAGTACAGGACATGGCCAATAAATAAACATCGCGGGTATAAACAATGATGTACGGTGACATTGCCAGCACCCGGCGAGCCAGGCGCCGCGCCAGTCGTCACACCCTTCTGAATAAATTCCCCTAGGCATTCAATTATATAGGCTGCGTCATTCATTACGCCCTAGATTGTCTATGGTCACCAACTTAGCTTCGTGAATTTAGTAGCCAAAATTGGCCTTCGATTTTTTTCGGGAAAACCTCGGGTACATCTATTCGAATAGACGTCAAAACACTTGGTTCAAGATAGACTGCTATATTAGAATGTCCCAAAGTGGATAAAAACTGACATTACTGAATATTTAGATGAGTTTTTACACTTTAGTAATAGATTGTACTGCAAGTGCATAGCAATCACTTATAAAACGTTACCGTGGTATGAGTCATGCGTGATTGTAGTGAAAACCCTTTGCTTATATGTAGATATGTAAATATTTAATTGTGTTTAGCATGTTGGCTTAGCTTGTTATTACCATATTCTCCCTATACATATAATTGGAATTTTGGAAATCTTATTATTTGAAAATAGAGCCGTGCGTATTTGTATCTATGCTTGTTTGGTAGGTGGTTAGTAGCAATCGGCATCAGTGACAAAGGCCTTTGTTTTAAGTCTGTTTAGGAATTACCAATTCATTTGTATGACCACAAAAGAAATGGCTGTATATAATTTCGCATGTCATTTATTATAACCATAATTTCTACATATTGAAGAAATGAAGATGCTTCCTTTCGCTTAAAGATGCTTATTTATCTACTCCGAATCAACATTTTAAATATATCAAAAGGATTGTAATTTTTATACATCTCTTTTCGGGATTTATAGCCGTGCGAAGCCAAGCATAGGTAAATCAAGCAGTAATTTTAAATTTCGACAAATCCAATGAAACTTCATAAGCAGGTGACGATAAACAAGCATAGTTGCAATGTAGCTGCTCACTTCATCGATTGCATGGCGCTAACGATGGCTAGCACGCAACAAGCAACCCCACCTTACAATAGCTCCAACTATCACAGTTATTGATAAAACAAGCCCACTAGTTTATACATCAAATGGTGCCATGAGTAAAACTGGTACATATTGTTCGCCGTTCTGAGTGTGGCTCGATGACTCTTGAGATAGGTATGTGATTTTGCCTGGGAATTTATTGGCTATTATTATACCTACGTTTGAGTATGTTAATGATACGAGGGGCATGCCAAAAGAAACTAGATACTCAAAAATTATAAAATTTATTCTTTATTACAAGTATCGATTTTTTCAAAGTATTCACCCTGAGCACGTGTACGTTTGAACCAATTGGAAAATACCTGTGACCACTCTTCTTTAGATACCTCAGAAATCTCGAAATTATAGGCAACCAGCGCAGCGCATCTTCTTTGCTTTCAAACCTCTCCCCTTCACTTTTTCTTTGATTACTTACCACAGGCCATGAACCTTGGCGAAATTTACTTACTATGATAACCATTCAGCTTTTATGCAATGACAATTTCAGAACGTTATTTTCACAAACTCATTTTAAATAATTGCCATACTTGTATCTACATCAATGCCTTTTTTTCTAGATGGATGGCACCTATAAGTCTCTCAATCCACGCTCCAGGCTCGGACTTCGCCGAGGCAGTGGCCAGCATCAGGTACCTTCGAGACTGTCTCGGGAGTGACCTAGTGCGGCAGTTCGTTACCTTCCACCTCTTTTTCGCCTACAAAAATATTCCTAGTCAGGTAATTTGAATCAATTTTATTTTAAATTTATCATGTTGTATATATTTTGCTGTCGCTTGATGGAAGTGTAACCATCTATGTTTTTTTCGTTATATTTATTACTTAGCTAATTTAATCGGTGCTCCCACCCGAAAAAAAAGTTCAAAGCCATTAAAAGAGTATTATACGTAACTTAAATCTGATAAAACTCCCCTAAATAAATTTGTAGTTTTAACTAATACGCATAAATAATTGAAAATACTCCCATGGGTTATTCGTTATTCGAATACACTCTTCTTTTGTTATGTGTAACTCATTATTCAAATCTTTTTGTTTCAGATTCCAAATCCAAGCTCCTTTTTAGACGTACCATATAATTGTAGTCTGAATCCTCCGTACGAATCTGTCAACACCTCAACCACGTTCAAAGCCAAGAAGAATATTCTGTACCCAGTGAACGTGGCTCGTAATATAGCTCGTGATGCAGCCTTAACTCACTTCATACTGCCTTCAGATATCGAACTTTATCCTAGTCCTTCACTTGTGCCACGATTTTTAAATATGATAGCGAGGAACGAGCCTCCGCTAAGTAACTCTTCGCATCCAAGGATATTTCCTATTAGTATATTTGAGGTCGATGGGAAGGCAAAAGTAAGTAACGGTTTTATTTCTTAGAGTATGAATAAGGATAGCGTCAATGATGATTAAAAAAAACCCCGAAGATTGTGTAATTACGTTTTATATTAAAGATAAATAGTTATCAAAAAATTTATAAGTTACATACATACATATACACACGGCTATAAATCCCTAAAAGGGGTAGCCATAGCTTCAGAATCAGAAAATTCTTAAGCCACTTTTGGAAGTTACGTGGAGAAAAGGCTGTAAAATAAATGTTTTTAATGATGGTTCTCTAACCAAATCGCCCAAAAATTACTAAAAAAGTCCCTACACCCTTAGTCGCCTCTTACGATCACCCATGGGAAGAAATGGAATAGTGCTATTCTAAGCCGAAACTACACAGCAACAACGATAATTTATATTATGGCTTGGCTGCCCAACACCTATTTTATAATTATTAATATCGCTAACAAAGTTGTTTAATTTTCTAAGTGGAGGCTTTTAATTTCCCTACTTTTAAAAACACAACGTCCTTATGACAAGTTCTACTAAACTAAGTAAATGGACACACTGAAATAGCTATAATAAGTAGCCGACAATCCTGTGACACGCCCAGCGGTTGACCGCGACCTTCGCTAGTCGTCAGGCAGCTTAGGGCCTTTGCACACTACATCTTTTGGTCACGCGTCGACACAGTGCGCTTTTTAACACGCTTATATTCGCTTCACCTCTATTTATGTATGTAACCGACCCTTTAAACTCGATTTTGACCCACTTTAAATGGAAAGATTTAATTCAAAATATGTAGAAACTACCTATGTACATTTAACTAAAAAGTAAAAAATGCGCTCTGTCCCATATTTTCCGTTTTTCGAAAAACCCACGATTTTTCATGATTCTCACCTTATATTGGGAATGATTTTTAACTTTTAGTTAAATGTGCTTTATAAGCTTGTTTTTTAGTTTTTTCAAACTACATGTATTTGCGAGAACAGTTTATGGACTACGTCTTATTTGCGCTCGACAAAAACTCGCGTGCAAAGTGTTTTACACTGGCCACCACCTCTTTTTAAAACGCATCATATATTTAAACAGATCTCTATTAAATAACTAAAGAGCATCTGTCATTCGCGTGTTCGTGCTTGCAAAAAATAAAACAAACGCCACGCACGACACGTACGATACAGTCGGCTGCAACCACAACCACACTAATTTGGCAACATCTTAGTACTTTATTATTTAACAGTTGTGTAGTGTCGGCTTAGAGTAGCACGACCCCATTTCTTTCCGTGGGTGATCGTAAGTGACGGCTAAGGGCGTTTAGGCTTTTTATGTGATTGTTGGACGATGCGGTTGCAGACCCATCACTAAAAACCTTTGCTTCACTCAACATCAAAATGTGGCTGAGGAATTTCTTATTCCAGAGCTCTGGCTACCTCTTCAAGAGATTTATGGCCATGAGTATGTTGATGTATGCATGTTTCCCAACTAAACTTCCGAAAATTTAACTAATAAAGTGCACATCGAATGGTTTCTCTTCAATTTAAAGTAGAATAATATTAAACATTGCGTCATACGCTTATCTTATCAGAAGGTTATATATAATTATAAATCAACAGCCTTTCTTTAGTTTGTTAGCAGCCTTAAGAGCTAATCTTATCTGCTGCTGTTGTCACTGAAATGTTTTTTACATTTGAACAATGAATCGTAATCTAAAAATACCTGCTACCTAGCTGGTAGTGCTATGTAGATACTCAAGAAAATACAAAGACGCAAAAGTGTTCGTTATACATGGAATCACTACTGCATATGAAACTGTGATATCCTTATTAAAAGACGCGCAAGGCTTTATGTAGAATATATTACCATAAATATAATATTATCTACAACATCTGTAATGTCGGCTTTGAATACCTCTAACCCATTTCTTCCATTGGGTTTCGTACTAGGCGATTAAGGGAGGCTTTTAATTGATTGTTGGGAGATGTAGCTCGAGACCAATCACCTGTCATATTTTATTTTACTGTTTTTCTTCTCTTAACTTTCAAAAGTGGCTGAGAAAGACTATCCCTTATTGGCATTTATAGCTGTGAGCATATGTAGTGGTGTGTTCGTATATAAAAAATGCCACTACTGCAGTGTATATTTAATATATATTTTTTCTTCTCAAACCTCTAAGCCAACATTAAAAACAAAACCACATAAACACAGGACACAATTTTGATTATTTCCTTTTTCAAAATTCCAGCTGCCATCGACAAAAACGGAACTAAAGAGCATGCTGCAAAAGAAAACAGCGATTCCGTTCCACAAGTACGTGTGCCCATATTGCCACAACATACCGCAGGGGCAACAATGGATGAGCGCCAACGAGACCAACCGTGAGTTCCCAAGTTATTCCCATCACTCGATTTGCATTTGCTCATTCCCAGTGGGGTCAACTTGATGCCGCAAATAGACATGAACGTCTTTGGAACTAGTTGAACTATGCTGGGCGCTAGAGTAGCTGCTTGATAATTTACATATTATAGTCTTTTAAAAAATGGAAATAATTTATTTGCATCTATTGTTATTAGAAACAACGATGTATTTTTTAAGTTTGTTCAGATATATACAACTTATTTTTTAAGTTGACATTTTGTGGTATGTATTTATGACATGCATGTTAGGGTATGCCTAAAAAGCTAAAAGCTATGAAGTACAAAAGAGCGGCAAAATATTTAATACACGACAAACAATCAAACAAGTCATTATTTCCAAATTTGGATACCTAAATAACAAAACACTCACAAATATTTGAATCCAGAATCTTTAGTTTTATAGTCCTTCATTTCTGAACACATTGCACAGTTCATAATCATAGCCATAACAATTTATTAATAAAATAAAGGTAAAGCAGACGACAATAATGACTCTGTTGCTTTAACAAGTTCTATATTAGTTTTAATTCTATAATCTATTCGCAGTAGTTGCGAGGGAATTTATTTTTTGCATTACTCAAGTCTCGACAGTTGCATAGGCGCGTCTGGCAAATTAATCTGGCGCCTAGTGGTGTCGTGAGCTATTTATGCCATACGCGCCAAGCGACCAGCGCATGGGGCATTCTAATTGCGTATTATGGGTCAATGACCGCGCTGCCATGGCGGCTCCTGGGACCATCCACGACTCCGCTAATTTGCTAAATCGCGAAACACTTCCTTTTTCCTGCTGGCATTACACATTGATTTAGTATCTATTGGATTTTACTGAGCATACCTTTCAAAGTGGTAATTAAAGCTGTTGCGGCTTTCTTATTGGTTCTGCGTCCGTCTATTAGGTTTGTTAATTATTAGGTTTGTTTTCCTTATTTTTATAAAGTTTCTTTTTATCTCTATCTCTAAAGATTATGTACAAATATATAAAGTTATAGTTTTTCAAGATCACAAACAAAATTTGTTTATGCTACCTTTGTTTCGCAATTAATATTGTATGATGAATTAAGTATAACAATAATAAAAATGTATGACCACCCGTTTCTGGTGCTAAGAGGATTTAAAATATTAAAATGATAAAGGTAGCGGAGCCACCACACACAAAATACATCATAATTACCACGAGCAGATTAAACATAAAGAATTATGAACAAAAAGATTTAAATTATGTGATAGTTAGGCGTTTTCAACATTTGCATTCTATCTGAAAAGATAGACAAGTTGCCTTCCGAATTAGTAAAAATTCGGAGGTAGGAAACGCAAACACTACTTAAACGTGTAAAAAAGAAATAAAGGATGGAAGAATTTCGCACTGGCAGCCATTGACACGGTGGCTCAATTGGCAGAGCGTCGGGGCGTATACCCGAGGTCGCGGGTTCGATTCCGGCCTGTGTCGAAGTTTTTCTTTCCTTTATTTATTCTTTATTTATTAATAAAGAATTAGCAAAAAATTAAGGAATCAAACATTTCTTCAACGTTAAAACTTATATTTCATTATCTATATACACAATGGACAACTTGTAAATTCCAGGCATGGATGTATTCCACGTTGGCAAGCGGCAAGGGAAGTATCAGCACTGGGAGCCCATCTTCATCGGCACCCACCAGGACCCGTACTACGACGAGCGACTCAGCTGGGAAGGGAAGAAGGATAAGATGACACAAGTATGATCAGTTTTGTTATGTACTTTAATACATACATACATATACTCACGGCTATAAATCCCTTGAAGAGGTAGCCAAAGCGAGTGTATTAGAAGTTTGTCAGCCACTTTTGGAAGTTGCGTGGGAAAAAGATGATGAAATAAAGGTTGTTGGTGAGGGGTCTCCAACCGCATCGCCCAAAAAATCCCTTAAAAGCCTCAATATCGTTTGTGGGAGTCACTCCCATGACTCCCACACGTTAATCGCCTCTTACGCACACCCACCGGAAGAAATGGGGTAGTGCTATTCTAAGCCGACACTATCCAACTATAGTACATAAATACACAGCATGTCCTTTAATATATTACAATATTAGTGAAATCTATAATTTCTCAGCCAATCTTGCAAATTGAGAGAAAAGCCATTATCAGATTAAAGATCTTTAATAATGTGTTGGTTACTAGTGGCATCGCCCAGCAATCACTTAAAAGACCAATGCCCGTACCTTAGACGCTCTATTACTGCAGCATAACGGCTGCCATATTACAAAATAATAGTTTTAACAATTCTGTAACTAGAAGGGTAAAAAAATTGGTCAAGGCCCGACCCGCGATTTTAACCCCTCAACTGTGTTGTCACGGATCCGTGACCAAATTTCTTGAAGAATCTTTTATGTAATTTAATTTCGAATAATATCCAACAGACGAACCCTCTCACTGAGCTATCACGGTTGTTTTTTATTTCTCTAAACTGCCTTTTTGTATCATTCTTGTTGATTGCAAATGTTTTGAAGCTTATCATATGATGGACAAATAGATGGACAGTTGGCACACTAAGTCGTCTTTTACGATTTGAAAATGAAGGTATTCACAAATTTTATTTTTTATTTTCAGGGCTACATCCTGTGTGTCAAGGATTACGACTTCATGATCCTAAATGACGCGTTCCTGTGCCATAAACCTGGGATCAAACGTTATGTAAAGAATCGCAAAAGGGACCTCATGGCAGCCCGGCAAGGAGCTTTTGTGTCCAAAATTATTATGCCCGAGCTGAAAAAACTTTATGGAACCAGAAAAGGCTGTGCTGTCTAGTTTTATTGTGACGTTATTTAGTTATCGATAGGTTTTTCAAAGCTTACATCGCTTATTACGTTCCTATTTTTACTATCTGCTCATACAAGAAAAAGCTTTTTTGTTTTTTCTTTTCTTTTATTGTTTCTCGCTTTAAAATCAATCAACACAATTTATTGCCGCCATAACGGACTTTCCGATGTGTTGTGTTTTGATATACTCTTCAATAAAGAGTATTTAAGGCTAAGAACATAAAAAAAATATTGCTCCGTGGTGGAATAAACGTAAGAACATATTAAAATTACCATAGACCTGTATTCCATCTATTTATAGATTTTCAGTCAATCATCCTACAATACTTCAGAACCATTGCTTTATATTTACAAATAAACGACTTACAAATATTGTTAACTATATTCAAACTTCTCAATGTAATATAACTAACGGAAAATTTGTGATTGCAATAATTTTGATTATTCGTATGGTTTGTAAACTGCAGTCGTAAAGTTGGTCATGTTTTCAGATAATTTACAAAATAGCCTATCGAATTTCGATCTTCATTGTCGTAAGTTGTATCGTATTTTAAAAGTCGTATAATAGTAATAAAAAAATCTGATATGTGTATCATAATTACATTAAAATCATGATTCTTTTTTTTTATAATAACTGTCTATCTAAGACAAAACACAACTATACTTGTATAAAGCCTAAAGTATAATGATGGTATAGGACATATACCCAGCCATGAAAATATATGCAGAACTTTTAATAATCAATGAATTTGCAAATATTAAGACATGCCATAAAGAAGTTAAATGTAATAAAGTATATGTACGTAAAAAATATTAAAGTATAGGAAAAATACTAAATAAGTTTGCAAAGTTTTGGTTAGTTCTATCGTTTTGATTGACGTCTAAGATTTGGAAAACGTAGACCCATACTCAAGTAGCAAACATTATCGAATGTAAAAAAAAACTCTTTTTTTTCTGTTGTAATTAGTATTTGCGTAGATTTTTGTTGATATTTATTTCTTTTTTATTATATTTATAATAGATGAAGGCATTTAAATATGTTACTCAGCTTTTAACTAAGATATCCTTGTAATTATTTTCTTTATTTTTTATGAGCAATGCACTCTAGGGAACTTTTGTGATTGCTAATACTTATTTATTTTTAAGTGTATCATTGGATATACAATTGAAGATATTACATACCTCCACTAAGAATTATGAGATTTATTATTGTTATTTGTAAGGTTTTCTAATTGGCTATAAGTATTGATGTAAATGAAGTTGTATATTAACGGGTGATTGAAAATTTTATTCGTTTTATGTATCGCATTAGATATATATTTTTAAATTGGACAAAGAATACAAAAATACTGTTTATTTTATACATAATCCTTCTTTTTAATGGTGTGATACGTAATTTAGTCATATACATATCATCATCATCATATCCTAGAGTTAAATTAGACTTATATATGATTATATTATTACTGCTATATTATTACTACTATATTATTACTACTTTCATGGCATTTTGTCACATGCATTATTATTTCATAAAACTATTTTGTAATATTGTAAGCATTATTTTAAGGCGGTAAAAATCTCAACACCATGAATTGAATGAATTTTACATTACAAACAAGAAAACTTATATTCATTTTATTCTAAATTATTTCGATAATGGTAACGCCATGGCTTCAGGTAATAGATACATTAAATTAATTTACTTTACATCAAAATTATCGAAGATTTATTAAATTAATTAATGCGATGACTTCTTTGAAACATTTTTTTGATTGACTTCAAAATAATAAGTTGTTTTTAATACAAAGCTTTGACTATATGTAGTAGTAATCACAAAGAAAGAATGAAAATATAACAGAAAATCGGCATATGCCAAATTTATGTTAGCGCGATTCCTTAAAAAAATATGTAATAAAGATTCAATTGTTTTGATTAGATTCATGTCTCATTGCGGATAAAGTTTAGTTTTTTGTTCTGATGCGTTGCTTACATTTAAATTATTTTATTACGTTATTTTAAATTACAATCGAATAGCTTGAAAATCTCACTTCGTTTAAATTACATCAGCTTCCCTACTAATAATTTTGAATGAAACAGGAGCTTTCGTATGACCATCCATTTGTAAAAAAATATATAGTAAATATAGAAGTAACTACGTAAGATACCTAAGAAATACTTGGTATTGACGTTACAAATTGATTAATATCGCCATATCCCTCATTTAAGTTGTAATATTACAAATATTAATTAATAAAGATATGACATGAACATGTAATCGTATAAATTATAATGACGTAGTTTTACTCAACAAATGGCCTTATTAGTGTCTAAGAGTGTATGTATATAGAAGAATATGTAATTATATAAGTGATAAGCTCACCACGTCCGCTGATATTATTTTATTTTAATTTGTATATAATTGTATAGAATGTTTGGAATTTAGAAGGTTGTAAGGTTATAGTGTAAGTAGAGTTGATTAATAAGCATTTAATTTTCTGTAACTAGACAACGATTAGCAATACTCTTCTCATTGTATATTTTTACTTGAATTGTACAGAATTAATAAATTATAGTGTTGAGAACATTGTAAAAATTGAGATTATTTTTGTACTTTGGGTTTGGTTATGGTAAATGCATATGTGGTGAGTTTACACTACGGCGGAAGTGCCTTATGTAAATAGACAATGAATAATATAGTTTTTTACTGAGTCCGTTTTTGAGAAAACTCGGTAGTTTTATATACATACCTACTTCACGTTTGTAATACAGCCGTTTACCCAAATTTTGTAATGTAATTTTTCATACACAAATGCTTACAGTGATCGATTATATTTTGGAAAAATAAATGATAAATTATCGTTTTTCTTTCATTGCCAGAACCTGATTGATAAATATGTAAGTAAGTAAGTAAGTAAAAGACATTTATTTGGCAAATTAACACACACACACAAACATAAACAGAATGACACATAATAGAAAACACATTGAAAACACAAAGATAAAAAAATATATAGGAAAAACATTAATTAACATTGCCAAAAGGGTGTCGTCTCAGCATGTGTGCCTGGAACGGGACACAGACCGTTCCGAGACACGCTGGTTTTCAGCCGACACCGCCTAATTTAAACAAAACAAAAATATAATATAACAAGTTAAAACAAACCTACACATTTATATTTTATAACTTACAACGTTTTAAATACTAACAAATTTTCAATAACTAACAATAAAATAAAAAAACACTCATTATATCGTAAGTACATACCAATTAATAAATAAAATAAAAATTATAAAAATAGATATATAGGTAATATGATATAATACATATAACATTTTATAGGAGTAATTTATAATTCAATAAATGATCAGTCGAAATATATTAGTAGATAAATATCGCGTACAAAGGCTAGAAGAGTTATCATAATATTTATATATGCGTCAGTAAATTATAATTTAAATGTAGAACATAGATTTTTTAACGTTATTTTTGAATGAAGTTTGAGAGGTTCGACGGGGCTTTTTAGTGTCTATTGGGCAATGCGGTTGGATACCCATTACGATCACCAAAAACATTTACTTTACAATCTTTTCCCCACTCAACCTCCAAAAGTGGCAGAGGAATTTATTAATCTAGAGCTCTGGATACTTCTAGGGATTTAAAGCCGTGAGTATATGTATGTATGCATGTATAAAACTAGTCATCGCTTCTACAATATCTACCAGCTGACCCGCGCAACTTTTTCGTGCCATGAGACCTAGTTTCTGTAGTTCAGGTTTAATTTAGTACTAAACATCTAATCATCCATAAATTTTATTCTCATTTTTCCTTTACGGGGAAGAATTTTGATTGTTTAACTTAGATAGTTTATTTCAAATTGTAATCGGAAACAAACATACCAATTTTTATTCTGCTAAGCCCAGAATAGACCAGAGATATACCTTTTTAGAGAAAAAAATTGTTTCTTTCCTTACAGAAATAATTTAAAAAGTGTAATCAAAACCTATTTAAGGAATTTCTAAATCTACAATTAAAATAGTAAAATACAAACTTCACACCACTATTTCATTCCCCTAGGTTTGATATTTCCGAAATCCCTTCTTAATTCTCACTCACATAATAATAGACAGCCCAGGACCAATTTCAAGTTTATGAGTATAGTAGTTTCGGCTGTGCATTGATTTATAAGTCAGTCAGTCAGTTTTGCTTAGAATAATATAAAAAATGTCTGTCAAGATCCATTACTTCTATTATATCATCACGTGCAAGTAAGGCCTGCACACATTGTCCATTTTTGTAGCACTTGAATTTATATTTCCATAATTTATAATTCCTTAGCTCTGACTACCCCTTTTGGGGATTTATAGCCGTGAGTATGTGTGTGTGTATAAAGTTCTATGAATAGTCAGAGTCAGTCGTGTTAAGATATATCACGACTTGCATCTCGGATTGAGGTATTTTGAGTTACTTTAAATTAGGCTAAAACGTTCATTTCCATATATTTATCATATTTTCTTTGTTTTTTTAGCTTTTTAAAATCTTTTTGAGTCTTTTAATTGTGAAAAATTTTGATGAATATCTTACGAGTAGGTAAAATGTACCAATGTACGGGAGCGATTTCTGTCACAAATAATCTTAAGGGCGTCCCCCGAAAAAATTAAAACCTTGAAACGGCATTAGGGCTTCCCCCCTGCCGTTTCCTCACCTTTAATCAAACTCGTAAAATGAGCCATCTAGTGGCAACTCACTAGTAACTATAATAACCATAAATTAAGCGCCATCTACGGAAATAGTCTCGTACTACGTTGTTGAATCGCGACAGGCGTATTGATATTATATTATGTCTATGTAATTATTGTAAATCTTTTTGTTCATGAAAACCTCATGTGGGGATTATTACTAATAAATAAAGAATAAATAAAGGAAAGAAAAATTTCGACACAGGCGGGGATCGAACCCGCGACCTCGGGTAAACGCCCCGGACGCTCTGCCAACTGAGCTACCGTGTATGGGTGCCAGTGCGAAATTATTCTATCCTTTATTTCGTTTACACGTTTAAGTACCGTGATAGCCCAGTGGGTAGAACACTTGGTAATCGTGCAAGCGACTAGTGTTTGAATCCTGGGTCGGGCCTACACCAATTTGTCTTTTCTAAAGACATATGTGTGGTTATTTAATGTTTTTTGACATGAATTCCTCATGTGGGGATTATTACTAATAAATAAAGAATAAATAAAGGAAAGAAAAATTTCGACACAGGCGGGGATCGAACCCGCGACCTTCGGGTATACGCCCCCGTCGCTGGCGGGTTCGATCCCCGCCTGTGTCGAAATTTTTCTTTCCTTTATTTATTCTTTATTTATTAGTAATAATCCCCACATAAGGTTTTCATGAACAAAAAGATTTAAATTATGTGATAGTTAGGCGTTTTCAACATTTGCATTCTATCTGAAAAGGTAGACAAGTGGCCTTCCGAATTAGTAAAAAATTCGGAGGTAGGAAACGCAAACACTACTTAAACGTGTAAACGAAATAAAGGACACAAAAATTTCGCACTGGCAGCCAATTGACACGGTAGCTCAGTTGGCAGAGCGTCCGGGGCGTTTACTCGAGGTCGCGGGGTCGATCCCCGCCTGTATCGAAATTTTTCTTTCCTTTATTTATTCTTTATTTATTAGTAACTAGCGACCCGCCCCGGCTTCGCACGGGTGCAATGCAAAATATACCTACTACAGAATGTCCTTATACACAACGTTCATAGCTTTTTGTCATTAGCCAATACAAACATGTTTTGCTAAGACGTTACTCTTGACAGCGTGACATATAATTGGCCATGTGAAAAACACTCAACACTCAAGTCTAATCCTGCAACGTTAAAAGTTTGACCCTGCGATTTATTTTAAGGGCGTCCCCCGAAAAATAGGTTGATATTGATTGTTTGGAAATGCTATAAAGTCTGATTTGATGATATTGATATGACATGAATAAAATATATGTTGGTGATTAGTTCATGGTGTTAAAATTTGATGTTTAACATTTTAATAATTTGTTGAAAAATATGATGAAAAAAATTGAATTGGAACACGCTTTGTTTTCATAAAAACCGTATAGGCTCTACTGGCATAACATACATGTGAACTAATTATGTGTCTATATACGCGTAGCTTTAAGATCTGTAACTTTGATGTTTAACTTTTCATTTAAACATTATAGTTATTCAATAAAACTAAATAAACTACATTTATCCTGCGCGCGCGTTTTTTCCGTCCCTGTCACTCTCAATAAATTTGACGTAAGAGTGAGCGCAATAGCTGCAAAATGCGGGGAGGCCCTTAATGGTCATTGCAAAAGATATCTTTACCAAAAATTGTAGGCGTTTAAATTCTCTTTCTCTCTCAGTTCTATTTCTATCTCGGAGCTGGCTGAGGCGAGCCTCGCGTTCCGTTGACGATTCTCCATCTCTTGCTGAACGTGCTCTTCTGGCATTCACTGTACTACGACCTATGTTCGCACGACGACGTCTTCCGGACATGACTTTATAATTCTATACTTAGGTACTCAGTACTTGTTTAAACTCACAACTTAAAACTATACGTATGATTATGAACTAATTGCACTAATTATTGGTTAGTGCTGGAGTAAAAAATATTTACTTACTATTTGTTCGACTAAAAACAAAAGATTATCAACAACAAAATATACCTATTCTATTCAGTTCTTCTATGAACTTAACTATAATTTTCAATAATTGAAAATGCTCGCCCTAATACTAAATTGTCTTAACTCTAAATTCAAATCAAAGTCTTAATGGAAGAAATACCAAGAAATATGGTTTTAAGCTAATCCTATCTAACCTAATATACTTACAATACTACTAATATAATAATAATAATAAAAATTAAAAGATAATCAACAACAAAAGATACTTATTCTATTCAGTTTAATTAATTCTTTATATTTTCCTCGCTAGAGAGCTCCGATAAACGCGTGCGATCGCTGCAAATCATAAAGTCACATAAAGTGTTATAAGGCGAAGCGGGCGCGGCCATCGACGCGCTATTAAGCGCGCGAGGCACGCGCCGCCCGGCGCAAACAACTACGATCCTGCATTTTAACTTTGTAATATTTTCGGTAATATTCACTTAAATAAAATGAGGTTTTCATGAACAAAAACATTTAAATTATGAGATAGGCGTGAGTTCTAATCCCGGGTCGGCACTACACAAATTTATCTTTTCTTAAGTCATATGTGTGGTTAATTTATCATAGTATTTAACGGTGAGGGAAAACATCGTGAGGAAACCCACACAAATGGCCGAGTTGTACTTAGCCATGTGATAGTGTATTCGTACAAAACGGCGATAGGCCTGTCACGGCGATATCACGTTCACTGTCTAAGCAAAACGTGGTTACCAACTTTGGTCACTAGGTGGCGCTGTCACATGATGTTCAGAAGTATTGGTACCTCTGCCAAGTCCTTCAGGGATAAAGGGCGTGAACGTTTATGTTATGTTATATATTTAAAGTCACCCGTATATTTTTTACTACTCTAAATGTGAAGATGGTACACCATGTGATGAGATGGGATGTGAACTCCACTGAGGTACGATTAGTAATACGTCTGAGCATAACGGGACATTTTGTTACGGAATATCTCACTGGGCTTTTGCACTAGGTTTATATACTCATATTATGCTGAATCTACTGTTGTTGTTGTTATTATCGCCTTATGAAAATACATTAAAGAAAATATACACCGGTGCACAGGGCTATTTACATATTTAACACACTCCTCCTACGTCTTGCCACGCAGCTCGCAGCTCACTCGCTGCTTCCGACAGGCATGGTATTAAATCACCCTTCTTCAGGACTTTCGCCAAAAGACCTTGTTTCCACTAATCGGGCACCACCCTGTCTCCCAGGTCTGTATCAGTTGGACAAAATTAATTTGACTTAAAGTTCCTCTTCTAGGCAGAGAAAATCTGAATAGCTATTTGGAATTGTTTCACGTCTTGTAAGACCAATTTGTAAAATAATTCCGAACGCGTACTGATCGAAAACAGAACGATAAGTAATCTGGCAAAACCGCTTTATGTATTAATAAAATAGGCAACGAAATACTTAAATGCCAACCACGTAGTTTAGCCTATTCGTAATCGACTAAAACTTTATTATACTGCAACTATTCAAGATGTTAAGAAATACCAATAACACAATTTTAATCGAATTTCACTGCATATGTATTGTAAGTAAAACTAATAATATGTGTATTCGCGGATTTAGTCAATGTTGCAGTTGGAAAAACGGATGGACTCTACTTTTAGTCTTTCATCCCTACACAAAATATTTTAGTACCACCAGGTCGTATTCGTGGTAATTTAATTTGCATTATTGCTTTTTCATCCTCCTAGGCAAATGTGTATAACTATCGGTATAAAAACGTGTAGGTGTTTGATTAGAATATCACTGTCTCTTCCATCTCTTCTAATGTAACGATAGAGAGTAACAAGAATACAAAGAAGCGCCTCTTTAGTCTTGCAAAATAGAAGGGGAATATTTGCCAATTTCAAAAACACAGTTTTTACTATAGGGTCATTATATCAAGGAATATTCCACGGAAACCTACTTCACTTGATACACATGTAAATCTTATTGGGATCTGATAAAAAATAGCTCATAATAGCAATACGTTTTAAAGGTCCATAGACGATCAAGTTCCACAAATTTTTTAAACAGTGGTTATGCAAATTCGTCTCAATTACGTAAATCCTCACATATAGAGGGGTGTCGGATGACACATCATTTCATAAGGCTTAAGGTCAAATCACGTTGCAAGATGATCGTGTGAGTGATCGTGAGCCATCTCATTCTGTATTTGTGAGTTGTCCGAGCGAACGTATCCTGAATTATACTGAGACAGATATTATGAAGGCTTTTGTGCTTTTCGCGTGCGTGTGCGCCGTTGGTAAGTAGATAGAGCCTTTGATATAATATATGGTGTTTTGCTTCAGTTAAGTTATTATTAATAGTGGTTTAAACTTTTGAATTTTTAGGTAGTTAATCTATTAGTTAAAAAAAAGGTTTTTTTTAGATTTATTTATAATTCAACTAAAGGAATTAGTTAAGGAATTAGTTTTTATATACATTTTAAAGTAGTTTATTACAGACACCTTATTACTTTAAAAACATACAACGATAAAACAGGATACTTCATATCTTTATAATTAAAAGATGGGAAATTTGGGATCGCCTTGCAATCCTAAACCACTGAACCAAATTTTGCTCAATGTGCGCAGTTTAATTCAACTTGAGAGATATACTTCTTTTATTACTTATTTGATAGATAATTTTTTTATGAAAATTCTTTTGCTTTGGGAGCTTCAATAAATTTTATTTCAGTTATTTAGTTGAGTAACTATAAGATATGAGGATGTGAGGATTGTTAATGAACCAATTTAGTAAAAACTGTAATTATAAAACATAGTAGTAGGTAGTGACTAAGATATCAGGATAGGAACAATGACAATTCTATAAACTGACCCTATTTTAATGGAACAACAACCTACCTAAATGGGCGAAATAGTCATTTAAATTGAATCTATGCAAGTATCTAACAATCAAATAAGATATTGAATAAGAAGCCTCTAAATTTGTGTCATGATTAAAGTAAAAACGGAATTGAAGAACACAAAGCTTGTATTGTAATAAATTGCTAATTAATTCGTCATTCTTTTATAATAGTAACATAACAATATACAATGGATTAATTACGTTCCACGTTTGCGGATTACCTAATTAACAACACTTGTAATGTGTTAAAGATCTTGCTTTTTTACGGTAAAAAAGCGTTACTTCCTCCTTATTTAATTAGGTACCGTGTGTTTTTTGTGACAATTTATTCGTAAAAAACGGCGATAGGCCTGCCACTATCACGTGTATACACTGTCTAAGCAAAATGTGGGTACTCTGAACACCAGGTGACAATTTCATGTGATGTTCAGAAGTATAAGTACCGCTGCACAGTCAACCCCTTCGGGATATACAGCATTAACGTTTGAGTTTGAGAACCCTATCTTTTTCTGAAACTACTGATGAAAAAACAACCTAGGTTGTTTCAATGCATGGGTTGCTTAAAGGGCACAAAGGAAACAAGAAGTGGTAAGCAGGATATAAAGTTAGAAGTCCATAACCAGCTTCCTTTTTTAATATATTATGTAAGAGATGAATCCTTGTATGCTACTCAATAAATATGACAGGAATACGGGGCGGATACTTGACACTAAATAAATAGTACAAAATCTATAAACCATTTCAGTTAGATTGCCTATCTTGTTTGCTACACATAATAACTAAACATATTTTTTGGTAGTATTTAACATGTTTAAAAATACCACTTAACCACAATAAACCATAATCTAAAATTCAATTCAAAACTACAAACGTGAAGATTCAAAAGTGAACTTTCCTATCCATTTAGTAATTTACTAATACTAAAAAAGCGGTGTGATATACATTTTTCATTATTTTTTTATCTCAATATCCATAAGAAAACGATGTGTATAACATGTTTTTTAATATTCCATGTTTATCTAGCCCACGCTCAATTCGGCAACCAATACCAGCAGTCGTTCGCCCAAAGCTCGGCAAACCGGCAGTCAGCAGTCTCCCCTCAGCGGCTGCAGCAGCGTCGAGAGTACGAGAACCAGCCGGCTCCCCAGACCTTCGACGGAAGATGCGCCGAGAAGAACGAAAGATACCCGGTGCCTGGCAGCTGTGATCGATACGTTGAATGTGTGGTAAGAATTAATAGTAACTGAAAATTCGTTATTAATCAGTTTGTGTCTGTACAAGTGCCGATGTGACATCCTTATTAAATCGTGTTATAATCTCCAGACAAAAAGTGGATACCTCTGCTGTATGATGCACGGTATGAACGCAATGTGTTTGCATTCAAATTTCGAGAATGGCTTATCTTTTTGGGAGTGATAAAAGTGAGAGTAAGTGTATATAATAGGAGACATTGATGCAGTTATCACTTAAGTTACTTTGCTTTCAATAAGATTGACGAAAAAGACCCGTAGAGACGGTAGACGGATATCCTTTTACTTAGAATTCTAATTCCCCCTATTCGGCATGACATAGTTAGATTAATAAATTACGAACTTTCCAATTAGTCCCAAAAAGTTACAATATGACTCAAAACAGCTTTTTAAAATGGATTACGTATAAAGATTGTACAGTAAATAGTTTTTAATATAAAGAGCATCTCGACCTCGCAGCGTAACAGTTTCAATACACCAAATTTTGTGTAAAAAAATTGCAACATGCTACTATGAGCATAAGAGGTGACTCTTACTGTCGGTGACACATAGCTACATAATCACAAACAGGATAACTGTTTAAAAATACAATATACTAAGCAGTTAGCAGTATTTCTATGCTGCTTTTGATATCGAACTACACTAGAGCATAATCCGAAAAGTATATCAAGGAGCTTGAGTGAGCACACAGCGAAGTGCGATTTTTTATATATATATATAAAAAATCGTCTCTATATATATATATATAGAGACGAGTAGTTGCAACTATCTAAATGTTTGACTCTGTAGTAGAGTTTTTACTAGTGAATTATTACTTATACAGTAATAACTGTAATATTGATAAAATCTTAGTAATCAGAATACCCAATAGATCTTCACTTCGCTTTGGACCAATAGTTAAGTAAAATGATGATATTGATGATTTTCATAAAACGTTAGTCAGCATCTCTAAAACTTTTTCTTATTTAGGGATAACTGATAATTTTCATTTTTTAATATAAACATAGATAGATCATAAAAATCCAAATATATCTGTCCTCTGCCATTTGTTTTTCATGCCGAGTACTTACATAATCATTGCTAGAGGTAGAAAACGATTAATGACTTAATATTTCAAAGCTTGCATCTTACGCAAAGAATCAATGCTGACCCAGCATCAACTACAAAAATAATTAATCTCTGTCGTAATGTTTATATGCCATTAAAATGTGAACAACTAAAATTTCCTAATAGGTTCAACACATAACCCACTCGCGATTCGAAATGATTCTTACTTAGCCGTTCTAAAATGGATATTTTGACCTCTTGGTTTAACTATGTCATAAAGATTCTACTACCTTATTGTCACCTCTATATCTATATATTCCCCACTTAAAAGATTTAGCTTCGATTTCATTTTTCTAATATTTTATTTATAACATTATAAACATACTCACGGCCATAAATCCCAAAAAGGGGTAGCCAGAGCTTTAAAGCTAAAACTCCTCAGCCACATTTGGAAGTTTATAGGGGAGAAAATAGTCGAAATTAAATAATATTGTGTAATAATAATAGTGATGGGTTTATCCAACCGCATCACCCAAAAACAACTTAAAAAGCCTCAGAACCTGAACATTTGCGCACAGTCGTCTCTTACAACACCCGTGGGTGGGAAGGGGTAGTGATAAGACGGCACTACACGGCAAAAAGCATCTTCTAAAAGTTGCGGTGTGTGGGAATACAATAGCTCTACTCTATTTCTTCCCGTGGGTTCCGTATAAGACGAGTCAGGGCTATAAATCCTAAGGAACTGATTGTTTTCGAAGCGCTGTGTAGCCAAAGTGTACCTAGATCCCCTGAATGGTCACGGGGTATAAATATATTTAAAAAAGATTGATTTTAATAACGAAAATTACATTTACATCGAAATTTTTGTTCTTAATAGAACGGCACAGCTGAAGAAAGATCCTGCCCAGATGGTCTTCGGTTTAACCCCAACTTGAACTTCAACCAGTATCCTTGCCAATACCCCAATGAATACTCCTGCTTGGAAAGATCAGCTTTGCGTAAGTTTGGAGTTATTTTATGTATGTCTTATTAAATAGACTAGCCCAATAATCTGTATTTTATATTAAAAAAATCAACATATAATTATTTTGTGTAAGTTCTTTATATTCACTGTTTCAAATAGCTATCGTCGACATAAATTATCACTTACCTGTTTCTTTATGTCGATGTCGCAAGAGTTGAAGGGTACTGGGGCATTTTAAATATTTGTTAGGCGTTATGGCTGGATACCTGTCATCACCATCCTTTACTTCCCACTCAACTTCCAAAATAAGTTGAGGAATTTAAAATTCTGAAGGCCTAGTTACCCTTTTTTGGTTTTAGGCGTAACTATATCTATACAATAACATTATTCATGCAATCAATTTGATCAGGAGATCTACTATTCATTGCTGATCATATCCTTCAGAATATTAGTTTACCAAAAGAAGTTTACGTTTTCCCTGATTGTCTAAGGCCATAAAATTTCCCGGAGAATAAAATAGTTGACGCCAGATAACTAACATCATATAATTTTAATAATTACATACATACATATACTCACCGCTATAAATCCCTTGAAGGGGTGGCCAGAGCTAGGGAATTGGAAAATTCCTCAGTTACTTTTGGAAGTTGTGTGGGGAAAATATGGTTAAATACTAAAAGGTGATGGGTCTCCAACCGCATCGCCCAAAATCCCTTAAAAGCCTATAATCGGTAGAAATGAGGTAGTGCTATTCTAAGCCGACACTACACATCTAATTTTAATAATTATAATTTAAAAACAAACTTTTCCCAGAACCCGCCCAACCAACCGACAGTTGCCCGCACCAGTTCGGTTTCTTCAAGTTGGGGGACGCTTCTGACTGCAGCGCCTTCCGGAGCTGTGTGAACGGAGTGGCCTTCGACTTCACCTGTCCTGAGGGTTTGGCCTTCAGCTCCGAGTCCTACCGCTGCGAGTGGCCTGATGAGGTCGCTGACTGTGATGCTGAGAGTAAGATTGCCGTCTTTATCATTATGCGAGTTATTCATATCAGAGTAACCTCTAGCGTTATATCTACTGACTTATGTGAATACAAAGTGGGTAGTACATGGCATTTTACAGAGTACGATACAAAATAAACGTGTAGTGTGATGAACTAACAGACTTAGACAGACTTAGCTTATCACACTACACTTTCTTTTGTTACCGTTCCTACTGTACCCCGTCTACGTGTAAAACCCCCTTCACATACTATGCTGTATTTAAGGCAGAAACCGTATCGATAACCACTATGTACTAATCAGAGAAAACTTTCTAGTTCTCCTTCTTACATATTCATTATTGTTCTCATATATGCTCGGAAAATCTGTTAGAAATAAATAAATGAATCTGCACCTGCCCTGCCCCATGATGTAGAGATCCCTAGAAGAACCGAAAAAACTGATTTAGCTCAAAGAGTTAGGTACGGAAGTTTATTGGCAGAAACTACGGTTACGCCATTTTTGGGTTAAAGGTTAATTTATTGACGAACTAGTGATTTTGATGTAGGCCTTATTTAATAGTGGGCGTTATTGACCTTGTATAATGATGGTGATGATTATCTCTTGGGATTGACTCTTTTAAATAAGTATATATTTTTAAAGACGAAAGTAGAAATCAACCAAATTGGGTGTTACTAAAGAAAACTGAAAACACTTATTTCCTCAATGTATCATAACTTGTTCTATTGCATAGATAGGTATTGCTATTTCTAAATTTAGCACATAGTTGAAATAGTGTTAGGATGAAACATTATGTATGACCACATGACTAAACTATGGAACTCTAAAGTTTAATGGAGAGACAATCTGTTTACGCATATTTTAGTATGCACGTGCACATACTGAGAAAACAGGTTTGTTTTGACATAAGCGAATAAACTTGCAAACATGATGAAACCACCGATACATAACTATGAAGAAACGTAAATAAAACGATGATGAATTGTGGGTTTCAAATACATGCTGCATTAGCTTTGGGTAGAGATTCACCTCGTGCTTTTTTACCTGAAATGGCCTGGTTTAATTAAGGGAGTAAATAAAAATATGATTCTTTCCAGGGAGCTTTACTAAATACACAAGGCAAAACTCTTATTTTACTCCCTACTGTCTCAGTATTACGAAAAATTTCTGTTATAATAATTAATACTTTTTCGGTACTATCTCAGTATTACAACATTTAACTGTGATAATAATAAATACTTTACCATTTCCAGAATTCTTGGGTTTCCGATGCCCTGAGGTTCCAATCTCCAAGGAATTAGGTGCTCCAGCCGGATACAGATTCTACAGGTGAGGAAAATATATTTATTGTAACTGCCATTGATCTTGACCTTATAATAAACAGCCATAAAGACATTCAAAATGACCTTTAGTTGGCCAATAAAATTATGCAAAAATTTATCGGATTACATCGAATGGATGATAAAATAGTATTTTGTGATTAAAATATTATTTTCATGATAATTGTCTATGATATATATTTTATTTTTATATTATAGTTAATTTTATTAAAGTTTTGCGTCTTGTCTCTCTTTGAGCAAAATGAGTAAAATGAAGTTAAACATAGTCGAACTTGCCATTCTGCTATTTCACATTCTCAAATTGTAATTAGTTGTAAAAATGCAAACTTAGAGAAAATAACTGAAGACATGCATTTTAAATAAAATGAGTGAAAATAGAAAGATAATCGTTTTCATTTATTTGATCATTCTAAAATCATACAAAATCATATTACAAAAGACAATTTCTAAGTTAAATCTATTAAATTTAAATAAAACACATTTTAATCACTTTCATTGATTCTTACAATCGGTAGTAAAATTTTAAGAAGCTTCATACTGTCACTTCCTGATAATTGTGTTTCATACCAATATCCAATGTTACTTTGCTAACCACCAAATCGATAGAGCCTCTTCATTTCCACGTCTCAAAAGTAATTCTAATACTTCTACAACCTTCATAGTGGAACGTCGCTAATTGTGATTAATGCACTGCTACGAGTATATTCAAACAAGCTGTATTGTATAACAGGCTGTAAATGATATGTCGTGTCTTCTTCTGGCAAATGTCAGTCTGACCGCTAACCTTGACACGGTTACCGGTTTACGTCTTCTAAGTGAATGCTAGCAAACGATTATCATAATATAATCATCGTATTTGGTAATGGAGTCGTCCGAAGAATTGGAATTAATTATATCAGGCCTGCAGAAAGTATTGAATAGGAGTTTTGGATTAAGCTGTATATGATGAGGGTGATCAAGCTTTTGTAGTGATCTAGCATTTTTAAGACCCCTTCGTTTATTAAATGATCAGACAGGATTGCATCAAATAACATATTTCTGGTACCACATTAGTTTCATACAATATACAATGCCCGTAGGAATTGAAATGCCTTAAGTTATCATAAATGTTAGATTGTATTATAGACGTTTATAAGAAAAAAATCGAATACTTTTCAAAGATACAAACATCTCATACACAGTAGTATAAATTTGCAAAGCATCTTTTTGATATGTAACGTAATAATATCCCTGTCGTTATTGAAAAATAAGAGACTAAGCCAACATTTCACTCACAGGTCAGACACGAACTGCCAGAAATACTTCATCTGTATCAACGACAAACCCCGCGTCCTCCGCTGCGGAGGCTACACCGCTTTTGACGAACTAACATCTTCCTGCGTCTCCGCTGAAGAAGTAGACGTCTGTCCAGAAGAACTCAGAATAGCAGCAAGGCAAGTCAAAGAAGATGAACAACAAAGACTCGCTAAACAAATCGAGTTCGAGTCCAGACCCCACCCACACTCCAAAAGGCGATTCTAGTCAATTATTTTATTAAGCTGTCTGTTGAAACTTTAATGTTGATAAATTGTTGATTATATAATGTGTTTTAATAATTTTTGTTACCTGTTCTATTAGCTACTTTCCGCACAAACCCTTTATTGGCCTCGACCTCGTTTTTAAAACATACCCTTTTTATATTTTAAATTGATAAAAGACATCAAACTAAATCACTTTGCCTGTGGAATGCCTATCTAAAATATTGTAATTTTCAAAATAATTTATTATTAAAAAGTGTCACTGCCTAGATCAAACTGAGAAAGTGTGGAATTTTTTTTAGCCTAAGATAAAATAAAAACATCTGGTCAAATCACAAGATGTTTTTTTTATTTCAGCTGAGGCTAAGAACCTCACTATACTTTCTCAGTTTAATTTAGGCAGCGACACTTTTAACGTATTAATTATTTTTTTAAATTACAATATTTTAGGTAAGTATTCCTTAGGCAAAGTTGTTTAGTTTGATGTCTTTAATAGATTTAAAATATAAAAAGGGTATGTTTTAAAACCGAGGTCTAGGCCAATTACACCTACCTTACTACACTGACCATTATCAAATACAAAATGGGGTCACCAGATTTTTAGAATTTCCAAAATCATGAGCCACATCATGCAACAATCACTTAAAGGCCCTAAAACCCTAAATCGCCTTATACGGTACCCACCCACGGGAAGAAATATTCTAAACTAAAAATATAGTCAGATATTTTTTTTTGTTTTAATTGTAAAGTTTAGTGATTGCTGTGTAGTGTAGGTTTAGAATAGCACTACCCCATTTCTTCCCATGGTTAGACTAATACTACATAGGCGACTATGTATGATGTTCATAAAGTTTTCGTCTTACAAAAGCGAGCTATCCGATCTATTTACATGTTGAGGTCGAGGTATTCGTTGCGCGAAAAATTTAAAGATATTGGCATTTTAACTGTCCCTTGCCAATACATATTTGAAAATTTAATAACATAACATAACATAAACGTTCACGCCGAATATCCCCGAAGGGGCTGGCATCACGTGACTTTGTCACCTGGTGTTCAGAGTACCCACGTTTTGCATGGACAGTGTACTCACGTGATAGGGGGCAGGCCTATCGCCGTTTTGTACGAATACACTGTCACATGGCTAAGTACAACTCGGCCATGTGGGTTTCCTCACGATGTTTTCCCTCACCGTTAACAACCATGATAAATTAACCACACATATGTCTTTAGAAAAGACAAATTGGTGTAGGCCCGACCCAGGATTTGAACACTAGTCGTTTGCACGATAACCGAGTGTTCTACCCACTGGGCTATCACGGTTGAAAATTTAATGTATGCTAAAAAGAATATATGCCAATTTAGTAAAGTTAGTGATAGGCATACTGTTAACACTCGAAATAAGGACAAACTTAACGTACCGAAGTGGAGACTTAATAAAGTAAGTAACTCCTTTATGGGACTATCCCTCCAAATGTTCAACAAACTTCATTCTGACATGTTGGAATTGCCTGTGGCATCTTTTAAAAAGGCAATTAAAGCAATGCTTTTAAAGAAATCTTACTACAGTGTTCAAGATTTTTTAAACGACAAGGACCCAACGCGCACATGACCGTGTCCGTAAAGCTTCTCCTCGTTATTCCCAGGAATAATTGTCTGGTGAGGATTTTTCTTCTCACGTTATGTGATTGGTTTTTTGTGATGGACAATTTATTTTTATTATGTCAAACTAGCGTTTGGTTTTGTCGCGTAGAAAATCTTTTATAAAGTAAAAACATGTTAATAAACTGAAATTGTACAAACCATGTTTTGAAAAAATGAAAAAATGTGAATGTAAAGAGTTTCTTTGTTGCTTCTTCTCTTTACGAACACCTTCCGAAGCAGCGGAATAATGATAAATTTAAAAAAATTGACGTTCAAAAAATGTTAGTTTTTAATTTAATTTTGAAGAATAAACTTTTTGACTTTTGACTAAGGGAGGGTATCGGGGCTTTTAAGTGATTTTTTATTGATGCAGTATTTCAGAGCATTCACCAAGAACTTTTATTTTAAAATGTTTTCCTTACTTAACTTCCAACAGTGGCTGAAGAATTTAAATCTTTTTGTTCATGAAAACCTCATGTGGGGATTATTACTAATAAATATAGAATAAATAAGGCGACGGGGGCGTATACCCGAGGTCGCGGGTTCGAATCCCGCCTGTGTCGAAATTTTTCTTTCCTTTATTTATTCTTTATTTATTAGTAATAATCCCCACATGAGGTTTTCATGAACAAAAAGATTTAAATTATGTGATAGTTAGGCGTTTTCAACATTTGCATTCTATCTGAAAAGATAGACAAGTGGCCTTCCGAATTAGTAAAAAATTCGGAGGTAGGAAACGCAAACACTACTAAAACGTGTAAAAGAAATAAAGGATAGAAGAATTTCGCGCTGGCAGCCATTGACACGGTAGCTCAATTGGCAAGAGCGACGGGGGCGTATACCCGAGGTCGCGGGTTCGAATCCCGTCTGTGTCGAAATTTTTCTTTCCTTTATTTATTAGTTATAATCCCCACATGAGGTTTTCATGAACAAAAAGATTTAAATTATGTGATAGTTAGGCGTTTTCAACATTTGCATTCTATCTGAAAAGATAGACAAGTGGCCTTCCGAATTAGTAAAAAGTTCGGAGGTAGGAAACGCAAACACTACTAAAACGTGTAAAAGAAATAAAGGATAGAAGAATTTCGCGCTGGCAGCCATTGACACGGTAGCTCAATTGGCAAGAGCGACGGGGGCGTATACGTATACCCGAGGTCGCGGGTTCGAATCCCGCCTGTGTCGAAATTTTTCTTTCCTTTATTTATTCTTTATTTATTAGTGGCTGAAGAATTTTCTGATTCTGAAGCTCTGGCTACCCCTTTTAGGGATTTATAGCCGTGAGTGTATGTATGTATGTATGTTGCAAAGTTAAGAGACGGAAAAATCAGCCTAAGCCTAAGTAGTATAATATATCATTTGCGTTTGCGTTGCTGTTGCTGCATATTCGGTATTGCTTAGATCCGTATATTAGAAAGCTGCAGCATTTGGCATTTTGAGCGTTTAACTAGCGTCAACTATTTTAAATAGTTTGGGTAGGAAGACAACTACAATCAAGCCCCATACAAAAATCAAGACGGCAATTATCGAGTTGGAGGCACTTGCGTTGTGACGATTACAGAATATGCTAGGTTATGGTAACATTTTGAATATTTTATTCAATTGTTTAGTTTTTTGGTTAAATAAAGTAAAACCCCAAACCCTTAAGCGAACAGTACGACCCCCGAAGTTGACACTATATCACCTCGTTCTTTTAACCCACTTGTTAAGGAAACAATAAATTAAGTGAAATAAGCAGATTTGTATTTTAGTAGTTCCCATTTTTATACTTACTTACTTACTACTTACTTCTACTCACGCCCATTGTTACCATTGGGTAGGCAGAGACTATATATCGCCACTTTGTACGATCCAGGCAAATCTCTCTTGCTTCTGTTATATTCATCATTCTTCTCATACATGCTCTTTTATTCTTCATACTTCGGGCGCTGGCCTTTTTGAGCACACACTCTATTTGCTACTCACATTACCTTTCACGTTGGCTCTAAATATCTCTTTCACCAATTTACTGTCATCCATACTTTCTATGTGCCCAAACCACCTTAACATTCCTTTCTCTATCTTGCACACTACGTCATCTTTCACACCTAAATGTTCACGAATTACACTATTTTTCACTCTGTCGCACAACCTAACATTACATATACTTCTGAGGGATCTCATTTCCACTGCATTCACTCTACTTTCATGCCTCTTTTGCCATGCCCAACATTCACTACCATACATCAGCGTAGGAACCAGTACAGCATTGTGTACTGCCATTCGCGCCTTTTCAGACAGGGACTGGCTCGACATTAGACTGTTTACGGCTCCATTTACCGCATTTACCTTTTCAACTCTCCTTTCAATATCTTCCTCGCATTTTCCGTCCCTTTGTAAACAAACTCACCAGATATGCAAACTCTTTCACTTGTTCCACTTTCTTGCCACCTATTGTAATCCCACATTCTGTCATACTTTCCTCTCTCTCAAAAACCATTTTCTTGTATTTTTATATTATTTTAATTTTTATTTATACATTAATCAGGGGAAAAATTTGGTAAATAATGGAGTCTTTTAAAACTATCATGGTAATTAACATTACTAATGCCTTTAAGTGAAACAAAAAGGAATTCAATATTAAAAGTTTATCTTATTAACTACATAACTGAGATCGGAATCAAGTCACAATATAGTGAGGAGTATTGAACATTTGAACTGTATGTAATATGATAGTAAAACAAAGAATCACACTGGCAGCGTGAACGTACCCAGAAGATTCCGATGAATATCATTGAAGTGGCGAAAAACAAACTATATATCCTAAAGGAATATTTTGCCGTGTAGTGCCGGCTTAGAATGTCGCTACCCCTTTCTACCCACGGGTGTCGTAAGAGGCGACTAAAGGGTATTGGGGCTTTTTATTGGATTTTTGGGCGATGCGGTTGGAGACCCATCACCAAAAACCTTTATTCTTACCATCTTTTCCCCACTCAACTTCCAAAAGTGGCTGAGGAATTTATAATTCCTTAGCTCTGGTTACCCCTTCTAGGGAAATATAGCCGTGAGTATATGTATGTATGTATGTATATCCTAAAGGTATTACTACCCAAAATTTGTAGCCATTTCTTTTAAATTTCGTATCGGCTTCCTCCTAGTGTTTGTTTGCATGTGTTGTGTTGTGTGTCCATCATAACCTCATCAACGCTATAGTTCTAATGTATTAAATTTGCTTTACCGAATGTTAGGCAAATTGATGCAAATATTGTTAATGACAGTAAAAAAGTAGCATAAGTGAAAGAGACAAAATTCCTAGGGATAACAATCAATTCTAAGTTGCAATGGGGACCCGATATACTAACACTTTCTAAAAGGCTGAGCTCAGCAGCGTATGCCGTCCGTAAGATTAGAGCAATAGCAGACATAGAAACAGCTCGCATTGTTTATTTCAGTTATTTTCATTATATGTATTATGTCTTACGGTATTTTATTATAGGGTAAAGCGACTGATAAATATATGTTCATAAAGTTTTTGTCTTACAAAAGCGAGCTATCCGATCATCTACATGTTAAGGTCGAGGTATTCGTTGCACGAAAAATTTTAACATATTGGTATTTGAATACATATTTGAGAACTTAATGTATGCCAAAAAATATATAGGCCAATTTAGTAAAGTTAGTGATAGGCATACTGTTAACACTCGAAATAAGGATAAACTTAACGTACCGAAGTGGAGACATAATAAACTTACTTTATTAACATACATACATACATACATATACTGACGGCTATAAATCCCAGGAAGGGGTAGCCAGAGCTAAAGAATTAGAAATTCCTCAGCCACTTTTGGAAATTTGAGTGGGGAAAAGATAGTAAAAATAAAGATTGTTGGTGATGGGTCTCCAACCGCATCGCCCAAAAATCAAGTGAAGATTTATGAATATATTTATTAAGCTCGAGCTAATAATTTATTTTTAAACAAGAGAACTGCCTTCAGCCATTTGACGGAGACCCAAATTCTTATTCGAAAATCGATAAACAACTAAGCCGTCTACGTATGCATTTCGATATTTTTAAAATATCTTTTTAAAAACGCAACCAAACCCGATAAAAATTAAATGGGACCACCTTGGAAGCATATCCAATCGAATAAAAAACCATTTTCGATATGGATTGACTATTAACGGAGTATTCACGTAACATACAAACAAATACAAAAACATGCAATCTATTTGAGTTCATCCCTTTTTGAAATCAGACGAAAATAATTAAATTAATTCACAAGAAAACAAAATGTGGCGGTTTGAAGTTCGCCAGATCAGCCAATAATTTTACAAACGAAATAATCTTAATCATAGATGTACTAAAAACGTTAGATAGGTTATTTACGAGGAAACCGGCGCTTACGAGTGGCACGGATTGCGGCAGATGTACGCACACCACTAGAAATATATTCAAACAACACACCAAGAAATACATTTGAAATGTAGGCGAGATAGCACACCTCATAGCAAGCGCTAAAAAGAGATAAACTTATTTTCTCAAATTATAATTGAAATTATAATTAAATCGTTGTAAATTTATAATACTTACGAATGATACGTAATACCATCATATTAGTAGTTTTTCTACTATAGTTTGTGCAAAATCTCATCCAAACGACGGCATTCTCGATTATTTTGATAAACAAACACGCCAAAACAGGTGAACGATTGCAACGGCAGCAAGTGTGCGATTAAAGTCAGATGAGCCATTTAGCCCGTTTTAAAAGTGCCACTTATGAGCGCGCATAACTTATCTACGTTTTTTTATTAGTACATCTATGATCTTATTAGATAATTCACCGCCAGAAAGGACGATAAACTATCCAATGAACACCATCTCTTCGACCCTCTCGCTGCTTTAGATTCTCCAAAAACAGGAAATACCGATATAAGACTTATACAGGGATCAGGTTATTAAAAACTAAAGTAAATTAATGAAAATGTATTTTCATCATTTCTTTATTTTAAATTGATTTAAAGCTGTAAATCTTCCAAACGAAATAAAATAAAAAGATTAAAGGAAAAGCTAAATATATGGAGAGACGAATAAGAGATATGAATAAAGAATATGATATGATCGTGGAAGTAAAAAAATATATTGTTCAACAAAACTTTAATATAGGGACAAAATAAAACTTTCACGAAGATAAATCATGCATAAATCAGACAGAAAAACAAAGTTATGCTGAAAATATAATAAATGTCAACGCTGCTTTCGAGCGATTACGGCTCGTTTTGGACCGCACTGTGTAACTACATGTTGTTAATCTGTGAATTATACAATACTGTCACTGTCAGTCAAGTCAATTCAATCAGGAATTTGACAAATCAATAAAGACCAAAAATTTAAAAAGCGCATAAATAACATAAATCTAAGTTGCAATTAGAAATCAAACCAGAGGTTAATGTTATGAACAAAATGATTGAAGTGAGGTTTACCGATCTCGAAGTCAAACGACATGCTGATTCCATTTCGTGACCGACCATTGCACTGCGCTTGCTACCTGAGCTGGCTTGGCATGACTCTTGCCCCAGTTAGATGCCTATTATTGAGCGCACAATCCAGTATCCTGAACTTAAATCATAAGCCTATACTTAAGATGTGTTCACTGATAATTACGCTTTTTAAACCTCTCATCATGCTCTAGTGATCTTCACGTCTTTGGTACTAAAAATGGCAGATTCATTTCTTGTTTCTAATTTTCATAGCCTTTGTCGACTATGTTTACATAAAAGATCACTTATGGTACCCATTTTTGAAATAGCTCCAGATGATGATAAAAACATGACAGTAAATACCAAAATAGCATGCTGTTTAGAACTACAGGTTAGTATAAAGGTCTAAGAATGGTTTGAATTAAAGGTTCACATATATATTATTGACCCTGGCTATTGTTTGCAGATGGCACCAGATGATGGACTTCCTGATAAAATATGCTATCAATGCTTTTACAAAGTGGAAAAGTGGTCCAACTTTAAAGTTGAATCAGTTCAAAATGAGGCTAGGCTTAGGCAAATATACACAAGTTTAAATATAAAAAATAGTGATCTGTCTGAATCCCAGAGCTATGACCAGATACAAAATAATGTTCAAAAGCCTCAAACAAACTATTTGGTAGAAGAGAGTCTAGTAATGGTTGTAGATCCTAGTTTAGAATATGACTCTACTGAAGAATCTGAAAATATAGAAATATTGGATAAAAATGTGCCTGGTAATGAGCTGTCCTCAGATTCCTTCTTCAGAAATGTTGCAATGTGTCAGTATTGTGATCAAGCATTTATTTCTCAAGAGAAATGCACTGAACATGAACAAAATGTCCATGATCCTAATTTGCCCTTTAACTGTTTTGGATGCAGTCTTGAGTTTGCTGAGAGGAGTCAATTTATTCAGCATACCAAACAAGTTCATGGTATTGACAAGCCACATCATTGTCCAGAATGTAGTAAAAGTTTTGGCAGAAGATCTGATCTTCGTAAACATTCAATTGTGCATACTGGTCTAAGACCTTATCAATGTCATCTTTGTATGAAAAACTTCTCACGCAATACCAACTTAAGTAAACATTTGCGCATACATGCAGGACAGAAACCTCATGTATGTCCTAAATGTCCTCGCAGTTTTGTTGCACAAAGTGATCTCCAAAAACATGTTTTGGTACATTCTAACCTAAAGCCATTTTCATGTACAAAGTGTCCTTTGACTTTTAGCCGAAGAGACAAACTAGTCAAACATCAAATGCGTCATGAAAAATCAGAGGCTAATGCAAGTGTTAACAGTCAGTCCAGCCAAAACATGGTTGTGAATGTCAATCCTTTTAACAACTTTCTATTACCTTCAGTGCAAACAAACTGTAATGAAAACTCTGACTCTGACCTTCCAAGAGTACCAGATCATATATCTGGTGAGAGCAGTTTCCAAAACCAAGTACAGAAGAATTTGATTTGTCCCAATAAACCTAGCAAGAGTCCTCCAAAACCTAAGCCTATCATTCAGAAACCTAAACCTAAAAATATAAAATGCCATCAATGTCCAAAGAGGCTTCCCTCACTTGATGCTTACAAAAAGCATGTAAGTCTGGCACACATTGGATCTCGAGTGTTCCAATGTAGAGTTTGCTTTAAAAAGTTTCCCAGAAAGAGAGAACTTGATAGGCATGCTTTACTTCATAATGCTACATTTTCTTGTAAAAACTGCAAGGAAACATTCTCTGACAAAGATAAGTTCACTAAACATGAGGAGTCAAAGGAGTGCTTGGAGGTAAACATGCCGTGTATAGAGTGTGGGGTCACTTTTGTAAAAAAAGCTGACCTAGTATCCCATATCAAATCACATATTGCTGAAGAGATTGATATGAAACCTTTGGAGATTGTACCTAAACTTGAATTTTCATTAGACCCTAGCTTTTATGACCTAGAAGCTTAAGAATTCAATCTTGAGTAACCATCCAATTGATAATAATGTATAATGTTTCTGAAGTGTTTGATATAATCATTTCTAAATATAACCTTGTCATGTAAATTTAGCATTGTTAATTTAGTCTTAGATTTAAATGTTTAAGAAATAGATGATCTCGTTATGTTTTAGTCATTTGCTTTTTGTCTAGTACTTAATCATTTAAATTCTGTCAAAAGCAATCTTTCTTAATCTGTGATTTCTTTAGGATCTGAAAATTGTTTTTATTAAGTTTATTATAGTTTGTATTAAATGGCCATACCTTAATCCTTAATTTTATAGTTGTATGTGTGTGTGCCTGAGTCTGTTTTGTTAGTTATTTAAATATATATGAGTTATTTACTTAATATTCTTAATATAACCTTGTTAATAAAACACTAAATAACTATGCAACAACTTTATTTCAATATCACCCAGCTATGGGATTAGCATGTATTGTGACAGAATTGATCCTAGCTTCTGAAAGAGGTTTGTAAGTCTTGGGGTTAACGGGCATCTTCTCCAAATCATCAAGAGCTTCAAATCCATCAATGACTCTGAATAAAACAAAAAAAAAACAGCAATTAATTAACATGATACTCAGAATTGAGCTGTGTAGTGTCTGCTTAGAATAGCAATAACCCATTTCTTATCATGGTCGTTGTAAGGGATGACTTATGGTTCTAGGGCTTTTTAAGTTATTGTTAGACAAATATAAATTGGGGATGGGTGTACGTAAGAGGCGACTAACGGTATTCGGGATTTTTGGGCGATGTGGTTGGAGACCCATTACCAACAACCTTTACTTTACCACCTTACCCCACTCAATTTTCCAAAGGTGGCTGAGGAATTTCTAATTCCTTAGCTCTGGCTACCCCTTCTAGGGATTTATAGCCGTGAGTATATGTATGTATGTTAGGCAATATGTCTACAGACTCATCACCACCCTTCCTTTCATCATATTCTGCAGCTCTGGCTACCTCTTCTAGGGATAGGCCTGAGTATAAATATCTTTTAACAGAAAATTAAGGCATGTTCTAATTTCACAACCCAATAAATATTATAATTACCTTCCAAAGACAGTGTATTTCAGATCTAAATGTGGTTGCTCTCCATATGAGAAAAAGAATTGACTACCATTTGTATTTGGGCCATTGTTTGCCATACTGACTGTACCTCTGGCACTGTGCTGTAACATAAACCACCATATAATAAATTGACCGACAATAATAAAATGTGTAAAATCATGTACTTAAGTCACATTAGTTAAAGATACTTAACAACATTATACTTAATTATTGAATCAATTGTTTGCAAAACTTATGACAATATTTCAAGAAACAAGACTCAAAAATTTGTGCTGCTTATCCTCCTCCCTTGATCTCGATCTTTGAAGGGGTTGGCAGAGGTACTTATACTTTTTGGAGAATCCAACTTTTGATTTTACAGTGTTCTCACATGACAAAACTGTTTATTGCATATTAATGAAGAAATGGTAATAGCGTTCTTTACAAAAATACAACCGCCATTTCAGATATATGAGGGAACCAAATTATTCATACAAGTTTTGACTTTTTTTTACTTTTTACATACAATAAAATACATACAGTCAAAATGAGAACCTTCTTTTTTGCAGTTGGTTGATAAAACAGTTTTACAAAGAAGTACAATGGTCTTATCATTTGAAGCTTATGCTAAAAACCTACGTAATATAACGTTACAGATCTAAGCATTACATCAGTGAAGGAGGAGAACCAAGAATTACATTTATTTTTTATGTACATAAGTAAGTATGCGCCTTGTAATGATTTGATGAATGATTGTATTAATTACACACAAATGCTTGTCATTCAGGGAGGTATTATTGTAATGAAATGCTCAAAGACAAATCTATAATGTTACTGACCACATGAATGCTCCCGGTGAGGGAGCACCTTAAGATAAATGATATTTATTGTTGCTTAACACTGAATATTTTGTATTTTATAGGGCTTGCAGGTGATCAGGTGAAGCTCAATATTATATATGTATAGATTTTCACACACAATAGCTGGCAATCTATAAATTAAAGTCCTAAAGTAAAAGATTTCCTGTTTGTATATCATGAATAAATTAGATCATTGTAAATGAGAGTTTCATTGGAAAAGTGCTTATCTTAACCAGAAGGCAATTCCTGCAATTGTACTTGGTGTTCCACCAATTCAAAGAGAACTCCAAGCTTATGGTAGTGGACAAAACATATACTTTTGACATCGGGCTGTTTCATAAATAAATATATTTACAAACCTAAACAATTTTTGCAAGTATTAAGCCCTATTCACTGATTGCTCTTGTGAGTTTACACTCAATAATTGTGTAACACAATTAATTGTGCTTAGTAGTATTTATGGGATAATTAAACTACAAGAAATACATTTACATAAAAAGGGTAAGGATAGTACAAAATAATATAGTAATAAACAAAGTTCAAATACCTTAAGAATGTCATTGAACTCATCTTCAAACTTTCGGCCCCAAATTGATGTGCCGCCCTTGCCTGTGCCTGTAGGATCACCAGTTTGAACAATAAAACCCTGAAACATGAAGTTCTTGGATATTGCGACTTTCGCTCACATTAAATTTAACTGACTATTTATTTTGGATAATATACATACCTTGATATTTCTATGGAACAAACAACCATTGTAATAGTCGCTGGCACATAAAGCAAGAAAATTTTCGCAAGTTTTAGGACATTGTTCACAAAATAATTCAATTTTTATATCACCAACATCTGTGTGTAATGTAACCGACATTGTTACATATACACTTATATATTTAAAGGAAATAAGTACACACACTTTACAATGTTCGAGATTTATTTACTTACGAATATGCACTTACAAATAATGTTTGAATATTTTAATGTTTATTTGATAGGATGTTTTGAGTTATGGTTTGAGTTTGAGGTTATGTTATGTTTATTTTTTGTTTATAAAATTGTTTACTTTTTAGAGTTCGCCCTTTTTCGGGCAAGCTAAAATTTGGATTACGCAGCCTAATCTTCAGTTTCTTTATAACCCATCATTGAAACAGAATAAATCGTGTCATGCGTAAGGTAAGTAGTAAGTAAGTAAAGGTAATTTAAGTGTTTTTTTTTATTATGGGCACAACTGTTAATATTGTAATAAATGTATCTCCTACAAGGCAGTTTTTAAATATCTTGTCTATTAAAAAAGTAAGACTTATTTTAATTTAATAGAATAGAATAGAAAAAAATGCTTATTAATAGACTAACTTTTGTTTTTTTTGCAATATTATGTTTCTAAAATAAATTAAAATTAAGAAGTTTTATAAATTTTTGCTTACGCACGTTGGCGCCCCCGTATAACACACTCACTGTTTATAGAATATCACAAATTATACGAAAAGAAGTAACAGTAATAAACAATCGTCCGTCGGTTCTTGCGCCTGAGTTGTTGGCCCCGACCGATGTTTTTTTTCGAGGAGTACACCTCTCTCTCCCATTTGAATTGAAAATATTGTTTCGGCTACGGGATAGATGAGATGAGATTGTAAAATAAGTAATCGTAATAAAAAAAACAGTAAAACTATTGCAGTATATTCAAGCTGCTTTACTGAAAGAAAAAAGACGAAGCCTTGGTGATTAGGTAAGATAAATAACATTCGGCTCCAAATAATACAAACTCTAAAAATTATCTGATCACAAATTTACAAATTCATTTCAATAAACTAAAAGTAATTCCCAAAATAATAATAATATCACATCTTTAGTCATATTTGTGCTTTAATTATGAAAATTGTTAACCGTTAGGGACATCATTGTAAGACACCCTACATGGCTGAGTGTACTTAGCCACGTAACGGCGTATTCGTACAAATCGGCGATAAGCGTATCCACTATCACCTACGTGAGTGCACTGTCCAAGCCAACCGTGGGTACTCTGAACACCAGGGATGAATGTCATGTCACGTGGGGTTAAGAAGTATTAGTACCTCTGCCACGCCTTCGGGGTTACACGGTGCGTTTTAAGTATGTCTGTTACAGATAACTGGGAGAATCACGCAATTCATTGAGAGCCTAGTCTATTCGTAGATTGTCCGCTCCAAACAAAAGAGCTAACTTCAGTCAGGCATATAGCTAAACGCAACGTTTAACCATTTGAATAAAGGTTTTTTAGACACTAGAAATCGGGAGAATTTCAATGACCAAGCAGTTATATATATGTGTCGTTAAATTCTTCAATAACATTATCATTTATAGTATTTTTGTAGTAGACTCATCATCATTATGATCATTACTAAGTTTTGTGCAAACATTACTATAGCAGCCGTCTATATCTGGAATGACAGAGTACGAGAACACCCAGCATTTCACAGTTAGGACAAGAAATCGCATTCGAACATGACAGGCCCACCCAGAAGAGGTTGCTTTTCATTATAAAAAATAACCATTACAATGTGTGGTGGACCATGGACAAAACAACCTATACAAGGTAGGATCAAGGCCCTCAGTGGGGACATAGGTATGGGTTGTGAGAAATAAATACTGATAATGCAGCTGAGATTAATAAATATGCGTATTAAAATGCTACATCTAAGTAAATACTTGCATTAATTCATACTACTCATCTATAAAATTATAGACAGACTAACTCATTTTTGATATCAATGTTATAGTTCTGTTCTGTTGTCTTCTGCTCACACGACATAAAGCTAGGTACCAAGATTTCAGTATATATGGCGGTCGTTCTGCCAAACATCCTGTATGCTGCGGAAACATGGACCGTGTACCGTCGTCATATTCGCTTGCTAGACCGATTCCACCTTAGGTGTCTGCGGAAAATTATGAATATCAGATGGTCAGATCGCGTGCGGAACACCGAGGTGCTGCGACAAGCCAATGTAGGTGGTATTGAGGCTTACCTTATGCGGCGACAGCTTCGGTGGTGCGGACACGTGTCAAGGATGGCAGAGCAAAGAGTCGCCAAGCACATCTTCTACTCAGAACTTGAGGAGGGCAAGCGCAAGTGTGGCGGTCAACTCCTGAGGTACAAAGATGTGCTTAAACGGCACATGAAGAGGTGCGGCATAGATTCATCCCAGTGGGAGAAATATGCCGCCCAAAGACCGGAATGGAGGGCTTTGGTTGAAACCAAGGTCCACGACTATGAAATCCAGCGGCGCGCTGATCTGGACACCAAGCGTGATGAGTTAAAAGCCCGACCACCTGTGCTGATTCAATATAACTATATTAATGGTGTGCTCACATGCCCGCAGTGTGCGAGGATCTTTGTAAATAAGATTGGCTACACAAGCCACATGCGAGCTCACAATCGAGTCCAAAACTTTTAAAGCGGTCGCCGTGACCGAAATCGGTCGGACCACATCAATAGTTCTGTTAATAGACGTATGCCAATAAAAAAAGCAAAATAGCAAGGTATATAAAATTGAACTTTTTCTAGATTTATTCAATAACCATATTTATTTATGATGCCGTGTAGTGCCGGCTTAGAATGTCGCTACCCCTTTCTACCCAAGGGTGTCGTATGAGGCGACTAACGGTATTGGGGCTTTTTTATTAGATTTTTGGGCGATGCGGTCGGAGACCCATCACCAAAAACCTTTTTTTTTACCATCTTTTCCCCACTCAACTTCCAAAAGTGGCTAAGGAATTTATAATTCCTTAGCTCTGGCTACCCCTTCTAGGGAAATATAGCCGTGAGTATATGTATGTATGTATGCTTATTTATTTAATAATAACTGATCATCCAAATTAGGGATCGTTTAGACTAGAATAGCATAGAATAGAACCCTAAAAACTCTTTATTGCACATCAAAACACAAATTATTTACAAAATTAATAAAACAGTTTAAAATGAGCCTAATGGCCTACATTTCACCAAAAATAAAACAACAGTTGAGATCAAACATTTATAAAATACCATAATTTATTCACTACCACCAGCTCTTTCGTTTTGTCCGGCATGTGGCTCGTGTATGTTTTCATCCATGCCTTGCAAACCGTAGTTGCCTAGCAACCTCAAACCATTAGGATCGAAAGGTGACTTCAAGTGTAACTTTGCTTTGAATTTCTTTCCCATGACTTCGATTTCATATGACCCACTTTGGAGATATTCTTTAGTTACTTCTGACCCATTGTTTGATACATATCCGATTCCTATGGGTTGTTCTAAAAAGTATGCATAGTCGCCTCTTCGTAGGTAACCTACAGGTTCACCGTTCCTTAGAATGCATTCGTGTCCGTATACTGCAATCTGAAATTAACATTAGTTTATTTACATCAATGTTTCTATGAATGTTGTTTGAAGGAACCCTACATCGAGACTGTGTCAACTTTATAATGATGCAGTATGTTCAAAATTAAGTAGGATACCTGTTTCCTACGGCGTATGCAATTACTGCAGACTCTTATTTTAATTCTAGAGTATCTCACGGTTACAATTAATTAAAAAGGGGTGCCAGAGCTTCAGTATTAGAAAGGTACTTCAGCCACTTTTGGAAATTGGGTGGGATTTTTTTTTTCAAATCAACTTAAAAAGGCCGCATACTTTGGATAGCTCCTCACGACACACGCGGGACGACATGGGTCAGAGCAAGCTGAAGACGACACTACACAAATAATTCGAATTCTTTTGTTTTTTAGACTCTATATATCGAGTAGGTGTCAGTTGTGTGTAGGTGTATATGTTTGCGTGTTCGACGAGGCTTAAGACATCAAATAACCTTAGAGAAAGGTCTTGGATTCATTACTCTTAAATCAGTAGCTACGATCACAAAACACGGGAAAAATATAAAAATGCTCACTTTATCATCCAGAGTGAAGTAAGCATATTTCTTAGTGACACCGTTCAGTCGCGCCTTAGTCACGTGCTCATTTCCTATGTAGTCGCCACCTTTTCGGCATGTGAAACCCAGGTTTGATTCTATGGGATTGTCATCATTCCGGAGGTCCGCGTTCCATAGATGGTAACCTGGTAACAATGATATATGATATTTGTGTCCTCGACATTAGAGGCAAGTGCATATAAATTATTTATGATATTTTCAATGGCATATCTTCACCTAATTTAATCGGGACTCACACATAAATTATATTAGAACATTGCTTCAATAATTTAAATATTATTGGCGATGGATGACTCGGGTTAGACACAGGCTTATCGATTTGTAAGATCCTGGTTAACCCCTTATTTTCATACATATCCATTTACTTTTCAAATATCTTATCTTTCAAATTATCTATTTGATCTAAATGTTCTCCGTGGTGGCTATCCTACAGTCATACCATAGCACGTATTTTTAGTAGGCGAGGCGAAGCGGGGATTTTTAAAGTGACTCGAGCGTTGATTTAGTATATAGAGAGAATCCTTGTATTCTTTAATGTACCCCTACCGAGCATAAACCTTACATATAGCGGGGTTTGTTGAGGGAAATCGTCTGGTTAGTAAAAAAAACGATCTCTACGCCGCTCGAGAAACTTTAAATTTAGCATTCCGGCCTCCCCTACTATTCGCTTCGGTAAATTTCCTGTCACCACGCCTTATTACACATATCAGCATTACAAGCATTGTTTTATATCTAAACAATAAACTATAAAAATCCCTCACCCTTTTCCGCACTAAGCGAAGTCAACGCCCTCCAACCAGAGTTAGTAAGATCGTTGGCCTGTCTCAAAGCTTGGTACACTTGCACGGCACTGGCTGACGGTACATGAAGTTCCCAACCGAGCTCACCAGCCCAACTCACTCTTAACGCGCGACAAGGATAAGTCTTACTGTCAGATGAGTATGGGGTCTTAGATATTTTGACTGCGCGGTGAGAGTTCATGGGGAATGCGTCGTTTGAGAGACCTGCGTCGGTGTAGCGTTGCAGGATTCTTTGGCTGTGGATTTCGGAAGGTGAGAGGGAAAAATATGGTGAAATAAAGGTCATTGGATATAGATTTTTCTAAATAACCTAAAAAATCACTCAAAAGTTTCCTAGCATCTAAAACTCTTCATAAAACATAACATAACATAACATAAACGTTCACGCCGAATATCCCCGAAGGGGTTGGCAGAGGTACTAATACTTCTGAACATCACGTGACTTTGTCACCTGGTGTTCAGAGTACCCACGTTTTGCATGGACAGTGTACTCACGTGATAGGGGGCAGGCCTATCGCCGTTGTGTACGAATACACTGTCACATGACTAAGTACAACTCAGCCATGTGGGTTTCCTCACGATGTTTTCCCTCACCGTTAACAACCATGATAAATTAACCACACATATGTCTTTATAAAACACAAATTGGTGTAGGCCCGACTCAGGATTTGAACACTAGTCGTTTGCACGATAACCGAGTGTTCTACCCACTGGGCTATCACGGTTCATAAAACATCTATTGAAATAACTGGATTCGTGTAAGATAGTTCAGGATACTACACGGCAATTTTAGTAGATATTTCATGCTAAATTTATAGATAATATAGAGGGACGAATTGTTCACTTATGCACAAATGTGCTTCAGAAACGAGGGCCTGGTTACAATTACCTGTGAGGACCCTGTACACTGAGCACACAGATCTGCTTAGTAACATCCGTGATTGTAGCTCGCAGTTTGTGCGAGTGTATCACTCGACGGAAATGTGACAGCACATGGTTCGCACTGAAACCACTCGTCACAACGTAGTATCCGCGACCCTGGGACACAAATAAATTAAAAAATATTAGTCTAGGAGAGAAAGACCCAGTTTTAGAACTCAAATCTTTACTCTTTACTCAGATATAAAATGTGACGCGTTTGCATGATGTCTCACCACCTTTGGAATTTAAAACGTAGATTAATGCAATACTAACAAAACTATTACTCAATTTTGAATAGGTAAATATATAACATAGGTGTTTGAAATGAAAAATACTGCGTATCAGGATATCGGTACCTTAAAGATAGGCTCATGCAACTGTCCACTGCCGCCATCCAAGATGCTCACAGTAACATCAGCTTCTACTCCCCCTTTCTCATTCAGCACCAAAGAGTAAACTAATCTGTAAATTATTCAAAAATTAAATTAGGCTAGGAGAACCCATTACGAAGATCAGCAAATAATAAACTTATAGTACTTAAAGTGACGCGTTTTTTCTGACAATTAAGTTCAGCGATTATATTGGTTGCTAAAAACATATAGTCCGCGCACAGCTCTGGGGAATTATCAGCCTGAGCTTGAGCTCCTCGCCGTGGACATATAAATTAGCCTTTGCATAACGTTACTTATTTTAGTCGCTATATCGCTGTTGGAAGCAATACACATGCAAGTCAGACCCAACCACATCATAGTCCGAAAAAACAGCGCCATCGACGTGCGATACTGAAACACGCAACGACGAGGCGCGATGAAAATTCACTTTACTCGAAATAAGAGCGCTATCGACGTGCGACACTTAAACACCCATCGACTGCTATGCTGTGACAAACAAGGATATATGTTTTACAATTAATATATAATGAATAGATAAAAATAAACAAGGACTGCTAAGTGAACTTACTTATCATCCTTCTTAGCCAGGTCTGCAGTAAAGATGAGGCTGGCGGCTCGCTGCGCGTCCGGTCCGGTCAGGTAGAACTTGCCGTAGTACGACATGTTGAAAAGAGCGGCGCCATTGCGGCACGCCAGCGCTTCTTTGCCTATCTGGATCATTTACTTTGCGATTATTATTTGAATTATTGCATGATGGTCATACATTCCAAAAAGGGGAGGTAGATTTTCAGAATTGCAAATCTTAAAGGTACTGTTGAACAGGCCGGCGCCATTGGGCCTTCTTTGCCTATCTCGGTGTTTTATTTAACATTTAGCATTTGCATTATAACTTGATTGCTATTAATACTAAAGGGAAGCCAGAGCCCTTTTGGAAGTTAAGTGGGAAGAAGATTCCGAGATGTTTTATGCGCCATTAAGCATTTAAATAATATAATGGTTATAAATCTAAAAAAAGGTAGGCAGAGTTTCTGGATTAGAAAACTTTAAGGAACTTTTGGAAGTAGAGCGTGGAGAAGATTGGGATGTAAAGGATGATCATTGGTAAAGATGAGGCTGGCGGCTCGCTGCGCGTCCGGCCCGGTCAGGTAGAACTTGCCGTAGTACTACATGATGAACAGAGCGGCGCCATTGCGGCACGCCAGCGCTTCTTTGCCTATCTGGATTATTTATGAAGCGTTAAGTTTTTGAATTATAGCATGCTGGCTATAAATACCAAAAAGAGAACTAGAGTTTTAGAATTACTAATTCTTTAGGTACTCATAGAAGTCGTGTAGGGAAGGGATTGCAAGATGGAGGAAAGTTGGTGATGGATCTAGAGCCACATCGTACGACAAGCACTAAAAATGACCAACACTCTTAGTTGCCTCATCGACATCCATTGAGAGAAATGGGTTAGGTTAGATTGCCTTGCATATCATGAAACTAATAGGAATATAAACAAAAGTTTCAAAACCTTCTGAAATCCTCGCTAAAATGTGCAATGCAAAACTTCTCGTCTATATGAGATAGTAAATGTTTTTTTTAATGATCATTCCTTCATTCATCATTCATATACTCACGGCTATAAATCCCTTAACGGGGTAGCCAGAGCTTTGGAATGAGAAATTCCTCAGCCACTTTTAGAAGTTGATTGGGGAAAAGATGGTAATAATAAATGTTTTTGGTGACGGGTCTCCAACCACATCGCCCAAAAATCACTTAAGAAGCCCCATACCCTTAGTCGCCTCTTACGATCACCCACGGGTAGAAATGGGGTAGTGTCATTCTAAGCCGACACTACACGGCTACAATGATCCTTACAATTAATTACATATTTCTGTTCTTCGGGACACAATAATTTCGAAATTTTGTCCAAAAAATATATATTGTTTAGGAAATGCATCTATGGCATAATAGAAAATGAATTCAGTTTATGGACTGAATATTAGTATATTTTATAATTATAACTTACGATGTCATGATATTTGGAGAAACTGAAGGTATGGTCTCCTTTTAAAATATCTTCGTACTGAGTATTGATGTTACGAGGGTAGTCCGTGGTGCCGCCCCAGTCATATTGTTGTACCCTAACCTGTAATGAAATGATTAAATATTAAATGGTTTTTCTTTGTATACCTCAGTAAAGAACGACTGCGCCTCAAATGTATACGTTCTTTTAAAAATCCTAAAATGTGTAAATCTTAAATCAAGTATCGAATTAAATATTTATTTGAGTTATTATTCATCTTTTCCCCACTCAACTTCCAAAAGTGATTGTGGAATTTCTAATTTCTCAGCTCTGGCTACCCCTTTTAGGGATTTATAGCCGTGAGTATATGTATGTATGTATGTATGTTATTATTCATGGAAAAAGTTAAGAAATTATGCTCATAATTATATTTCCCAGTTTTAAAAATTTCGTCATGCCGATCTGTCTGTCTATCTGTCCATAGGTTAGAGCAATTTTAGTACGTAAATATGGGGCTGTCTATAGATAGTCATTAAAAATGAGATTCTTCCAAAATGGTTAAATTAAAATTAACATTTACTGTAAACGTTTACATTGAATTGACCTTTTCCCCAGGTAAAAAGAACGCAGGTCTCTCCCACCCTGCCCTGGCTTGCATCACAGGTCCAGCGTCCACTAACTCCTGGTGCAAGGCGTCATGGGAAGCATCTCTTCCTGCCAAATGCTCAACGTTAGGAAACACGATGTAGTAGCTCCTCACATCCGCTTAATGACCACACTCGCAGGTCCAATGGGCTGGAGACATCTTTAACCGTGACTGACTACTCAGGAGGAAATAGATGTGAATTTAGAGCTACTTAATATGAAAACAATTTTCTCCCCAGGCAAAAAGAACGCAGATCTCTCCTATCCTGCCCTGGCTTGCATCACAGTTCCATCGTCCACCAACTCTTGGTGCAGAGCATCATGACTGGTATATCTTCCTGCCAACTGCTCATCGCTAGAAAACACGATGCAGTAGTTCCTCACATACGCTTCGTGACAAGACTCGAGGGTTCAATGGACTTGGGAATCTTTACCCGATAACTGCTTAGCAGGAAATGGATGTGCGTTTTGGAACAATCACTTCAATCTTAACTTATTCCCAGGTAAAAAGAGCGCAGGTCTCTCCCATTCTACCCTAGCTTGCATCACAGTCCTTCAAACACCAACTTCTGCTACCAAAGCTCATAGCTAACAATTTTACCTCGTTTCATTCAGATTGTTTCAATTCATTGCTTCAGAATTACCTTTTCCCCGGGTAAAAAGAACGCAGGTCTCTCCCATCCCACCCTGGCTTGCATCACAGCTCCATCGTCCACTAAATCCTGGTGCAAGGCGTCATGGGAAGCATCTCTTCCTGCCAAATGCTCAACGTTAGGAAACACGATGTAGTAGCTCCTCACATCCGCTTAATGACCACACTCGCAGGTCCAATGGGCTGGAGACATCTTTAACCGTGACTGACTACTCAGGAGGAAATAGATGTGAATTTAGAGCTACTTAATATGAAAACAATTTTCTCCCCAGGCAAAAAGAACGCAGATCTCTCCTATCCTGCCCTGGCTTGCATCACAGTTGCATCGTCCACCAACTCTTGGTGCAGAGCATCATGACTGGTATATCTTCCTGCCAACTGCTCATCGTTAGAAAACACGATGCAGTAGTTCCTCACATACGCTTCGTGACAAGACTCGAGGGTTCAATGGACTTGGGAATCTTTTCCCGATAACTGCTTAGCAGGAAATGGATGTGCGTTTTGGAACAATCACTTCAATCTTAACTTATTCCCAGGTAAAAAGAGCGCAGGTCTCTCCCATTCTACCCTAGCTTGCATTACAGTCCTTCAAACACCAACTTCTGCTACCAAAGCTCATAGCTAACAATTTTACCTCGTTTCATTGAGATTGTTTCAATTCATTGCTTCAGAATTACCTTTTCCCCGGGTAAAAAGAACGCAGGTCTCTCCCATCCCGCCCTGGCTTGCATCACAGCTCCATCGTCCACCAACTCCTGGTGCAAGGCGTCATGGGAAGCATCTCTTCCTGCCAACTGCTCATCGTTGGGAAACACGATGTAGTAGTTCCTCACATACGCTTCGTGACTGCACTCGCGGGTCCAATGGGCTCGGGACATCTGGCCGGGGGTGAAACGGCGGATGTCGAATGTGAACATGTTGTAGGATGGCCTGAAATATATTTTAAGTAAGAGAGTTAGTTAAATTGGTTGAGGCATTATAGCTGGTAGAGGTATGGTTAAAATAGAAATGGGAACACGCAAAGTGCATGAGATAGGTTGCAATAATAAATACGAGTAAGGTAAATTCCGTGCGGTGAATACGACACTCGCAAATAAAGCTGGGGTATTGATATCTTATACAAGCACTAAACCGCGTAATTTAAAAAAAAATAGTATTAGCATTTTATTTGTTTTTTTTATTGTGTATATAAAAAAGAGTATGTTTACAGAACAGAACCCTAGTCTGTGATTTGTTCAGTAACATCAGTCGCTCTACTGTTTTCATAGTCAATTCATATGGTAACGCCACGATAAATCGATATTTATGTTTTTATATCTTAAAAGGATAATAATTAAATTATTACAGTAATGAGCGTTACCTCTTAAAGGCGTGGCAATGCTGACCCGCTATACTGGTCTTTCGAACCATATATTTTGCATACTTATCTAAGTTCTCATTCATCAATTATGGAGTGATTAATTAAGTACCTCTAGCATATATCTTTTCTATTATATCTTTATCTAATTTATATAGATCAACGCGTCGTTATTTTAGAGTCAAATTGTACAATTCGATTTCTCATAGATAATCTGTTACATCAGCAATCTTTGTTTAACAACTTACAAAAACATTACATTAGTGTTTTTTACAAACAGTTTGATGCAAGATTAAATATCACTGTATCAAAGGGTATGCCTATTAATCGTTGCAAAGCAGTTTTCATATTCAAATCAGTTCGTAGAGCAAGTGTTACTTGCTATTTATATTGAATTACATTCCGATGGCAAATAATCTGGGGTTATCACTAACTGAACTATGGTGTGTTCGAATAACACAAACGTTATTGTACCGTGATTAATCACAACAATTTATTTACACTAACATTTTGTACAAATAACTGATATCTCAGAGACCACGTTTAGCCATCATCGATTGCGGCTAAAAACAGTGGTAAAAGCTATTAAAAGCAGTTTTCCTGTATAAAGCGGGGCAGATGGCCTAACGCTTAATCAACTCCTCCAGGGAATGTTGAAGTTCAAGAGTTGCAGCCTATATAATCTAAGATGGTGATTCTTAGAGGCTGAAAGCGTGAACCAATAGCTATAAATTTGAGTTACCTGCCACTAATGATCCATTCAGCTAGTTGGATTCCGCAACCAGCAGAAAACATCATTCCTGATGAATTGTAGCCGCAGTTGTGGTAAAGTCCTGACAATTATAAAATGTTTGTAGTTCATTTTCGATGTATCAGAAATATTAATTTGAAAAAATATATACTTTTGTGTTAAGGATCTACCTATTGTTCCAATCTAATAATGATTGTTAGGGCAAACTGGAATAAGATATTCGTTTTTGGGAATTGAGGATAGCAAAATTTTTATCATCATAAATTTCCCAGTATTTTCCCTGTTCACATTTTATCTCAATTTGAATATATATGTTTTATTATTTACTATTGAAGTTCGCCCTACATTTGTAAAAGAAATTCACAAATAAAACCAATTTCTTTTATAATTCAATACTAACATATGCTGGGGTCGGGAAGGGATTCGCTGAGTCGCATTAATTTAAATTATGAAAATGTTATGAAAATTATGAAAATGATGTTCGAGTTAACATCCTATACCTAAAGTTTTCTTTTTCATACTAATTTTACCTGTATAATACGTATACATTAACATATTTCTACTGTGAATCCTAAAAAGCCCGAGTGTATTTACCGAAAACATTAGGATCTTCTCCCAGCAGTGGTTTATGATCAGGAGTGAAAGATTCCGGTCCACACACCGTGCTCTTCACGCCGATATTCTCGAGTTTGGGGCAGAGACTGCCGGCGCTCCTCATGTGGACTCCAAACACATCCCAGTCTAATTCATATAGGTGGAATTGCTGACTGTCTGCTACCTGTTATGGTAATTTTGGAAAGTAATGTTGTAGTTTTTTAAGGTATAAAAAAATAAATGCTGCTGAGTGACTGACATCGCATGTCCGAAACTACAGGACGGACGAAAAGCAAGCAATTTAAGTTATGTTTAGGGAATTTTGAAAATAAACAAAGATACTTTTAAGAGTAACAGTAGTAGGTTGTCCTGAGTGTTATTTGAATCATTAAAAGGCCTAATATTATTTATATTTTACTTAACAAAACTTTGAGCTTTGCAGACTAAAATATTAAAGAAAATCTGAATCTTTTACTGCTCTACAATGCGATGATTATTACCTGATCCAGTAAAATAGGGTTGGGCTCATATCCACCGACGCTGATGGTTTCTCCTTGGATCTTGAGGTAGAGGTTAGTATCGTGGTCGCGGATGTTAGGACAACCGCGTATTTCTGGGATAGCCTCACAAACCACGTAAGCATGCTTGAAAGGCACTAGAGGAAGGTTTGGGATTCCTGCAAATCTTGCTACTCGGGGACCCCATGCTCCTACAAAATATTTTTTGTTGGATACAAACTGAATATCAGTTCTTAATAATACTATACTTCATCATCAACTAAAAGGCGTCTACAGCTAGCTAGAAGTACGACTTTTGTTTATTTATTTATTTATTATTACTGAGTAGGCAGAAAAAGAACGCTACCAAGAGTATGCGTAGTGTATTAATCTAAATGAGTAATTTAACTTATCACACTACACGGTAACTTGCTACCTTCATCTTTCTACCAACTCGTGTAATACCAGCTTTATAAAAAATTCTTCACAACCACAGGTGTCATCTGATAGGCGACCTACCCATAATGCATCATCCGGTACGTTGCCTCCACTCCATAACCTTCGAGCCCCAATGGACCTTAGTTCTGCGTGATATCTGCTCTACCAGTATTTATTATATACATATTATTGTCACCAAAATTTTCCAACTATTTGTTTCCACTTTTTAGTCATTTCAACGATACTCAAATAATCTTTACAAAAACTTACCTCCACAGTTTACCACACATTTGGTTCTGATGAATCCTTTCTCCGTATGCACACCGGTAACCTCTTTGCTTCCCAGCATGTTGTGAGCATAGTGAACATCTAGTACTGGACAATCCTCGTACACCTAGAAGTTTGAGATCAGAAGTGAAGTATGCATTTCGATTTCTCTCATCACCTTCATATTAGGATTTCTGAGTGTGAAAGTTATCAGACAGTGGAACAGTTATCAACAACAGTTGAGCAAATACAGGAGACACATGTTCTAAGCCAGCATCTGCACCCGTGTTAAGTTATTTCTTATCACTTATCAGGTTTCTTAGCGATGACGGAAACATTTGAAACAACAACATTTGCAGGTAACAGAGTTAATTTTTAATTATGTGACAATGTATTTGTGCAAATGTTTTGTTCTTAGTACATCAATAATTAATAACTAGTCTGTACAGGCAAAAAATAGGTACACAACACAAGGTTCCAAAATACCTAGATATTTTCAGAAGTAAATAAAAACTACCACTCTTTTTAATAAGACAAAGATGCAAGAATCAACCAAAGATGCGCAGCAAGGGATATGTTTAAGTCAACCAATAAAATTGAATAATTAAATCACTGAATCGAAGAGTTCTGGCGGAATTGGCTTAAAGATAGAAGTCTTTTAAAATACAATACAAGCGAGAAATGTGTGCAAGAAATGTATTTCAGAAAAATGTTATAATTCATTGGATTACATATCAATGGCCAAATACTTTTGCATTCCAAATGAAAGCATCAAAGCAACACACACTCACACAGTACATTAGTGTGTAATTTCACAGCTCATCTAAACTCGTATGACACATTTTCCATGCACATGTTTGATAGATTCCTGTGCCTTAAGGTCATGTTTTGTTTATGGATGCGGACAACAAAAACGGATAATTAACTAAAAAATGCTTACTTTTGCGCCTAATTTCGTAGACGCTTTTACAAGAGTTGAGCACGCCATTGCTGGATCAATAGTCCCATCTTCAGGAGCGTAGAGAGCCATTTTGAAAACCGATGGATCCAATATAGGTACCATTTTTTGGGCCTCGTGAGGGTCCATCACTTGACTCGGAATCCCCATTGCCTTTCCCAACGTGTGAAGCCGTAAGTATTCCTGAGTACGTAGCTATAAAACATGATAAAACATATTTAGAAAAATTATGATAAATTTAGTGCCTAAATGATTACTTTATCGTGAGGTTTAACGAACTCTGTGTAAGACTATGATTGTTAATTAGTATATATTTAGAATGCAGCAAACAGATAAGCTAATAACCACATGATATTCTCATAAATCAATTAGGTACATAAATAACCTATTAACGAATAAATTCGCTTGGTTTCCCTACTATACTAGGTTTTAAGTTAAAGACATGTATCTTAGTCAAGCAGCAATTTATTATAGAAGATAAGTTTTGGTGGTGCAGCCCTCCGGTTTTTGATTGAACATTCAATTTGTAGTAAAAGAGAAAGATTATACTCGTAGCATACTTGTTAGATAGACGAGACTATTAAATTTAACGGTAAGGGCCTCTAGGGCGTCTCGAGGCGAACCGCATTTGGAGTTTTTTCTGGTGACTTTTTGCTAAGCTAGAATTACAACTAGGCATGGTGGTCAGTTTTCACTACTGAGGGCGCCGCAAAAGAAAGGCCCAACCTCAAGGGCGGCACAGCCAAGAAAAGTTTAGGAAGCCGGCATATAACGGCACGACACGTTAGTATCGAAGAAAGTATTGGAATAAAGATCGTTGTATAAACGTCTTTTTAGTTTCTGATGTTAGTTTGACTGAAAAAATACCAATTGTTTAATGTTTCTGATGTTACGTCACTCGAAAGTTAATTGTTTGTTAAAACACGACTGTTGTTGGTACCTTGAAACGTTACCGATATAATGGCTGGCTATTTCAGGCCATATACGGAAAGCATGATGGTAATATATGTTCTTACCTCACTTCTTGATATAAACATGCCTCCATTGTTTATCCAGCCTGCGTAATCTTCATCTTCCGTTTCTAATTCTTTGTAAACTTTCCTAGAATCTTGGAGGAGTCTCACTTCCAGGTCAGATGGCCTGAGAGACCAAACCAAACCTAATAAAAAGCAAATAATATTACATTTAACAGCAAAAAACAATACTAGGCAAATAATTCTCCTAGGCAAAACTATTCTTATGACGGACCGCCTTACCCACATTTGGTTTTTTAGTATCGTTCATTTACATTTTTCCTTTTCACTAGATTTACTCTCCTGTGCACGGCTTATGCAATTATTCTAATATTCGTAAGGCCTCCAAAAGGTTAAATAACCATTACTTGTTAGTTGTTATTTTTGTTAAAGACACTCTAGATAAAATAATTAGTAACCAAATTTTTACCATAATTACTGAAAATCAATCTCTGACGAGGAACCGTACGGCCAGTAGACAGGTCAATGTGTCGCAAGTTGCAGTATTAAATAAAAATAAATATATAATACTGACATATTATACACAGATAAAGTTAGCCCCAAACTAAGTAAAACTTGTATTATATGATACTAACTCAACAATATATTCAATATTATAAAATACACAAACAACATAACATATAAATAACACCCAAGACTAAGAAATAATCATTTAAGCGCATCACATAAATATTGCTCTCAGCGGGGATCAAACCCACACGCTCCGGACCGAGAAGTTAGACACCTATCCACTCGGCCACGGCTGTCGTCTTGTATGTGTATGTATATGGAATCAGGGAGCACTCTCTTACATTTAAATGATAAAAAATGACAATATAAATTACCTGCGGTGTGCCAAGTAGTCCCGCTAGTCAGTTTCGCTCTCTCTAATAGCACAGCATTAACTCCTCGTTTGGCAAGCTGGTACAATGTGTTACAACCAGCAATTCCTCCACCTAAAGGCGAACATTAATGTGATAAGATTTCTATCCATCAATTTTATTGAAAATTATAAATGACATTAATTTATCGTCGTTCCTAAATAAAAAGGGTATACTCAGCCTATGAAAACATTCCAATATCATACCTTATCCTCTGCTATTCCAGCTTTATTATACGAATTGATTAAGTTGGTTAAACGGTCAGTGAAAACTTGATGAAGATATGAAGAAGAGTGAACTTTGGGAGGTTTCTAAATGGCGAAATGATTTTCCCCGTATCCCGCCCATGGGTTCGTTATTTAGCCAAAATTAAGTAGTTACTTCAAACTCCGGGTGACATTACAAAGATATGTTCACCTATTCCACTACTAAAATATAATGTTGAGTCACCAATTAGTTTTAACGGCAACTCACTCATATGTTAATTATATTTCAATTTCTTGTGGTTTTATTATACCACCTCTTAACTATTCTTAGACATTTAAATAAGTGCGTGATGCAATTCCACACGAATATTTATCAATAACAATAAGAAGATTTTTCAATTATGTAACTGGATGTTTATTAACAATCATAATACAAATTTTAAGCGTAACTTACCTATTACAACAACATCGGCGGAAGTGACAACTTCTGCGTTACTCGCCACAAATCTTTTTTGACCATTTTTGTACGCATTTGAAATCCTATGGTATGACTTTTTTGTGACTGCCCGAAGCATTTTATTGTAAACAATACTAAATTAAATACTTTGTTGTACCCTCTTTACCGCCACCGTGCATCGACTGTGTTATTTTAGACAATACAGTTGGGTATAATGTTTAACGGTCAACAAATGGAGATGATAAGCGACTAATGACCATTTCGTATTTTCATTTGCTATCTGAGGTCAAGCAATGAGCACCCCAAGTTTATAACTTACGTCAATAAACAATAATAATAATAAACTAGAGCAATAAAACTGTTTATCAAATAATGCTATAGAATAGGTAACTAGTCTGTTCACTTCGATACTCGAAAGCCATTTTAAATATCTAAATGAGAAGAGAGACCGATTTTGCTATAGGCAGCGCTAGTTTTCGGTCTACCCGAAATAAAAAAAATTAACTTACTAAAAAAATAATATAATTACAATTATCGCACAAATCAAACCAGTATTTATTTCAATTGTTACATGTAATATGATACCTTTCTACACTTACACATGTAGATGTTGCTATTTCAATTTTACAAATTCCTAAAAACATCGTTTTCATAGCATTATTTTTTTTAGTTCTAGTGAAACTTTTTATTTCAAATAGTTATTCGACTAACGCCCGATTTCTGATTTGAGTATTCAAGCTGAGAACGACTTAAGTATCGTTTTGTCTTATTCAGTTGTTAAAATTTCAATGCGACAGAACGATACTTAAGTTGTTCTCAGCTGGAATACTCAATTCAGAAATCGGTCGTATGTTGACTTGGTAATTTAACAAGTGAGAACGAATATTGTCAGTAGTCCATTATCAGCATAATTCATAGTTCTATATTCGCTTGTTAGCTGGTCTATTTTGTTTCAGCGTCTTGCACTTTTAATATTTTATTTCATTTACTGATATTTCATTAATGACACAACGCGGCAACGCCTTGCTTTGAGTTTGTAAAATGATTTGTGCACCCCATAACCTTTCTTTTTAAGTACCGATGTGTAAATAATCGTTGGTAGACTTAAACTTACCTTAGTTGGGCTATACGTAGGTTATTTATACAAATGGATTTGCAAAAATCGTATTATCATATTTTTCCGCAATAATGATGCTAAAACTTATAAGGAAAGAAGATGGTTGTAATTAATTTAAACGTGGAGGCTGAAACTATTTTCATAGTCTAGTAAGCGGTATAATTATTGTTCTAATTATTTTTATTAACTTATTATGATCTTCGAATTGGTGAGTGAGACACAAATATATTTTACAAACAGTTAGAAGAGGTGCGCACGAAATTATCATTGTTGTTTGAAGGGTAAACCTCCTGGTTTAGTTCGTAAGTTCAGTTTATTTATTCAACCGCTCATATAATAGAATAATTATATGGAAGTTTTTTTATTCAATTAGCAAAATTCATACAAAATTTAGTGTGGAATATCTTTTAAGCAACATTTGCTACATATGAACTTGAAGAATAAAAGAGCACGAAAAGATTGATTATGGAAACGAGCTAGAGATGTTTGCCAGGATCATACGAAGTAGTGATCGATATAATCTATGCATACCCCAATGGGATATATTGGAGTGAGTATATTTATGTATGAATGTAGCTACATAAAACTTCTCTAGATAGTATCAAATATTTTTAAGAAATATTAAACCATATCCCTTAGGCCATTCTCATTCTATTACCTTTATAAAAATCTATATTTTTTTATTGTTTTAAATAGGTTACAGGAAAGGAAGCGGCACACAGGTGTAAACTGATGGCGTTGATCATTAAAAAAAACAGTTTAATACATAATAATACTCTTTATTATTTTGTCACTTACAGTAAAATACAGATTTATAACTTCAAGTTTTTGGCATATTTACAAATAAATGCTTTTACATAATATCACGATAAATCTATTAACAGTCATATAATTTTAAAAATACAATAGTGAACTTAAAGTAGCGTATCTAATCTTAACTAGCAGTGCCTTAATTATGGTAGACAAAAAATATGTCAGAACGTAACATTGACTTCATCAGTCTCTTTTATAATTTCACTTTTGTGTCAATAGCAAACGGCTATGACCTGATATAGTTTTGATTAAATATCGTTCTTGATAAAATCTATTAAGTTCTTACCTTAAATGGAAATTACTATAGATATAATATGTTTTCCAACCCGTCAATTAAGTTGATTTTTAATAAATATTGTAACAAATTAATGTCAATTTAAACCATCTACAAAACGAGCAGAGGTTAAGTTTGTACAATAAACTAAATTACATTACAGGAGTATTGGTACCTCTGCCAACCCCTTCGGGGATAAACGGCGTGAACGTTTATGTTATGTTATGTTATGCATTACATTATAATGTAACATGAACTAATCAATCAGAAATTTGTAATATTTGCCACTGTTTTGCAATCTTTCAACGGTAAACCAAACAACAGCTTTTTTGCAATAGGCACAAATAAAATAAAGGACCTACAAAATACTTTGTACACTTCTCAGTGATAATTAATCTTTATGGTCCATAATTATAATTTAAACACTAGGTTAGTTAAATTACAATATTACATATCAAAGAAATTAATTTGCTCAAACTATTACTAAAATCATTGTATCATATTTGGGATATTTTAATTGATTGTTGGGAGAAAACAATCAATATTAACGATCATTTCCCAACGTAACAGATAAACACAGTCAATAAACAATAACCATTATTGTGTCGATGTTGCTAAAATTATCAAGTTTACTTAAAAAACGTGTTAACACTATAAAAGTCGTTTCAAGTTACTTGATCAATAAGGACGGCGCTGAACTGCATTATCTTTCTTATCAGAATTTACGTATAGAAATTTTCCTAACTGTAATTTAAACAGTTGTACCGATTGATAATTTAATATCCGTTACAATAATACGAGCTACCGCCTCTAGCAATAAGAAATCAAACTGTTTCAAACGCCATTTATTTTTTTACGGATGATCGGACTAGCGACCCTGGGCGGAGAACGCGCGTGTTGGTGAGTGCGCGCCGCGTGCTCTCCGGTCGTGAAAACATACGTATTGAACTTTTAAAATGTATATAACGCCATCTCGCGAAAAAAAAAACGAAACGGTTTAAAATGAGAACTACCGCCATCCCGCGAAAAAAAATGTTAATTTATAATGCCAATGAACTTTTTAAAATGTCAGTCCAGCGCCTTCCATGTTTCATATTTCTACAGTTACAGTATAGTATCTAACTACAAGTTTGTATGCGGTAGTTACCGTGTAGTTCTACAAATGGTGCGGACTAGCGACCCTGGGCGGAGTGAGCGCGTGTCGATGTGCGCGCGCCGCATATTCCATGGCCGCGAGAATATACAAATAAAAGAAATGTCTGTTTTTAGTTGTCTACTTATTGATCATTTGATATCAGTGGCAACAAAAATGCTACCGCTATCTTGCGTAAAATAATGAACTGTTAGAAACGACAGCCTTACATTACAAGTTTGCTCTGGTTTACAATTCTTAATAGTTACCGTACAGAGTTCTAGTTCTACAGATGGTGCGGACTGGCGACCCTGGGCGGAGTGAGCGCGTGTCGGTGCGCGCGCGCCGCGTGCTCGCCGGCCGCCGCCGCCGCCGCCTCCAGCTGCGCGCGCAACGCTACTAGCTCGCGGGTGCGCTGGTAGATCGGGTCCTGGGGACATAGATATGTGTGAGAGTAAGTACTAAACTCCAAAATAATAGAATAAAACAGAATAAAAAAAAACTTTATTGTACATCTTAGAAACATAATATTTATAAACAATATTTTGCAATTAAAAACAAAGGGAGGTCTTATCACTAAAAGCGATCTCTTCAATAATAATATAATGCGACAACGATAAAGCCAACTTAATGGAACATCTATGTGTCTTTTCGGCTACACATTTGAGAACCCAGTCTGTCTATAAATGGTATACTTTGGTGATATTAGTCTTTTAAACTGTACGTGTAAAACCAAGGTTGACTTTGAAACATACACACATACATACATATACTCACGGCTATAAATCCCTAGAAGGGGTAGCCAGAGCTAAGGAATCAGAAATTAATCAGCCACTTTTGGAAAATTGAGTGGGGTAAAAGATGCTTAAGTAAAGGGTTTCCTACCGCATCGCCCAAAAATCCCTTAAAAGCCCCAATACCGTTAGTCGCCTCTTACACACGACTTTGAAAGTGCGACAAATACTTATAGGTGCACTGCACAGTTTATCTAGAGTTATCACAGTTTCTGGTCTACACAGTATATGATATGCACACGTTGTCTACATATATGCATAATATTATACATCGTTTTTGGAACTATAGTTTGCTAAGCTAACTGATACATTTACAAAGCAAATCAAATAACTTTCTCAGATTTATTTCAATCATTCAGCATATTATTAATTAGAAACTAATTGTAATATAATTATTTGTGATGAGTTGCCACCACATTGTTAACCGCTGAAGAAATTTAATCAGGTTTATGTATGAATAATCTTTCAGTTAAAACCGTTCATGTGACAGACTGGCTCTCACTAGCGTCAAGCATAGCTTCTTGATCGACGATGCACATTAAACATGCAATGAATAAAAAAATTACACATTTAACATCATTAAATATTACCTGCTGCCTCATCGTAGGGTTCCACCGGCAATACAAGGTCTTCCACAGCTTGATGAGTCTCAGAGAAGCGACAGGCACTAATACTGTGTGTGGTTTGGAACCTCCACTAGGCGATCCGGCTGGCGATTGACCCCAATATAGCGGGTTTAGATAAATCTCTTCTTCGCTGTTTATGTATGACCACAGCGATACAGTCTTCGTTTTTACTTCTGAAGCAATAAATGAAAAATATAAAGAGAAATATTGAAAATCCGAAAAAATACAAATCAGATTGGTTGTGTATAGTAATATAAAACGGGGTGAGGTTAAGTACCCCCGGCAGCCGGCGATTGACCCTAGTGTAGCGGGCTTAGATCCCCCACACGGTGCAGCCTTGTCGTGGCGTGAAGCTAAATGCATCGAGGTGGCGTCGCTCCCAGTATCCCTCTCAGGAGAGGGGACAGGGGAAGCGACCCAGATCGTAACCCTAGCGACAGTTATAGCCGCTGTTGCTGGGACCGAGGGCCTTGCCGTCACCGGCAGGTCGCGATGCGTCAACCTCTATAAAAATCGGAGGTGGGTTGCTCTCGTTTTCCTTTCGAGGTGTACAGAGGGAACAGGAGCAAGAGGGAAACTCGTAACCCTGGCAGTATTGCACTTCCAGGGCCGAGGGTGTAGGCTTGACCGCGAGGAGTAAACCTCTATAAAAAATCGGAAGAGGAGTAAACCTTCAGCAAAAATCCGAGGACAAAACCTCGTTAAACAATCCGTGAGGTGGTGGGCTGCGACCGGCGGGTTGCAGCCTGCTACTCCGCAAGGAGAACCTCGAGGGGGCGGGCGTTTGGAACTTGTGGCCCAAACGTCTACGGTGCTGAGGAAGCACAAGGGGGAGTGGGGGACTTAAAGTCCCCCGAGATAGACGCCGAGAGGCGTGGTGCGCGGGATTGGAGGTAGACTGCCACGGGCGTTCCCACCAATCCCGCATCAAAGCACTGAAGATGGCCACCGTGGGGTTTTAGTCAATAAGAGTCCGACATACTTTCACCCCGCCGGGTGACGTCGGATCCATGAGGATATCCTCACGACAAAAAAAAGCGGGCTTAGATACATCTCTTCTTCGCTGTTAATGTTTGACGATACTGCTACTGTCTTAGTTTTTACTTGTGTGAAAAATTAGGGGACATTCAGCAGATTTTAAAAACAAGTTTATACTCCCATGTAAGATATTCACTGTTTAACATTCAATGGGTGACCCGGCAAACTACGGACCCCATAATAGTGCGTTTAAATATATCTCTTCCTCACAATTTATTTATGACCAGCGATAATATTTTTGTATAAATAGTTCAAACCATTTTAAACATTTAAGCCGTTAAAGATGTGTCTATCGGATGATAGAATGTCTAATAAACAGTCGCCTGTCAGATCAAAACTTTTGCTCCATATAAAAAAAAACATGGAAATATAAAGGTAATATAAATAGATCTCAATACCAAATGAAATCTTAACTGACCACAGAAAATCATCCTTATAATAAGCTTACCTTCTTTCACCCTCTCCCTCTCAGTATTAAAAAGGAAAGTGCCAAATCTGCAAGAGTAGAGATGGTCCACAATGGTAACCAACAATCTCTCATTAAATTCAAAAGCTGCAGGAAATTGTTGTTGTAGTTGCCACACGCAGTCTACCCATTGCACAAAAACGGGGGAACGGTCCGCATCTGAATGTCTTTCGTCGCCGTGGCCTATACGCTAGAAGAAACATGAAAAATGTTCTCGATGAAAGATATAAAAAAGTAGTGTATCAAGACAAAAAAGGGTTGTTAGGGAGATCATTCTGAACAACTTTTACTCTGGGACCAACTTGTTGAGAGCAACTTTATTTTTCTTTGCCGCTCTCGTCATAAAATGTACCGAGACTAGAAAAATATAGTTTCATTTCCAATACGTTATTTTAGACATTATTGAAATTCTTCTAACATTTATAATCTTTTAGAAACTTGCATGGAAATAAATTATGATGTGAAAGAATAATGAACTAATAAAAACATATATTTTAATTGTTTTAGGATAATTTGTAGCTCTGCCACAGTTTATTTTATTTATTATCGTTGGGGGGCTTACAGCTAAATTTACAATATAAAATAATAACATAGTTAATCTAAGTATTTCAAAACATGCTGGCCCTTCTAAGTTTAAACCAAATGGCCAAACACACATAAGATTTTGAACCATAAAAATGTTAACTAATCAAAAACTCATCCTCAAACTTACCAATTGAAACTTATGTCCAAAAGACAGCCATTCCTTCTCAATGAGCACCTGGAATCCTCGCAAAGTCCTGTAGTACGGGTCTAACATGAGCATGGCTAGCGCAGTCAGCTGGGCGGTGCGGTCCCAACCATCGGAGCAGTGGACTAGTACCGAGGTTTTGTGGTTTTCCACCTACAAATCATTAGTTATAAAAGTTACATTGGTTTTGAATGGATTGATATCTTATTGGATGGAAAAGCTGTGGGAAAGGGAAAGACAAAGAAATGTAAGCAGAGAGCAATGGATTGTGTGCGTTATAATTTATAATATTTTCCATAGAATACGTGATTAATAGATAAACACAGATTTGGCGTTAACTTGTAGAATTTCATGAAGATGAAGTAATGATTTTCAAATAAATTTTGATACTTGCAAAGTCAAATTCATTTATTACAAATGAAGCTTATTTTAGCTTAAAACATATACATCACTTTAATTGTTTCTTTCAACAAAGAATTCATCGTTTTAAGACATATTATTTTATTGTTTACCTTATCGACGATGCGGACAGCTCCAGCTAATATACACTTGATATGTTTCAGCCAGCAACTTGCTTCAATGCCACTGAACCATCTGTAAATAATAAAACTTTAAAAAACAAGGAAAAAAAACCAGCTAAGTGCAAGTCATCTTGACGAACGTATAGATAAACCGACAGACAGAAACTCAAAAGTCTTGCACATTACTAACATTAATCTAATAGAGCATTTCTTATTTTTTTCGATTTGTGGTAAAATGAAAGATGGGGTCCATAATAGAGAGTATTGGCCGATAAGTTAGAAGACACTAGAGCCACTTCCCTGGCTAGATTTGGCACCTTATGTAAATAGCTTTATTGTTCATATTTTAAATTGTACTAACAGAATTTAAGTATCTCGATGTTACTAACTTACTAACTATACTATGGATTTACTTTATGATCCGAAATAAAGTTTTCATTATAGTGTCAAATTCTAAAGTGAGTTAGCGTCTCTCAACTAATATTCAACTTACTTAGTTTGATCAATTTGTGGAAAGCAGACCTCCTTCAGTTTGCGTAAACTCTCTCGCATCACATGTATATTGTGGATGTCCAAAAATACCAGTTCGGCATTTTGATACGCGTCTTCAGACTCGTAACTGTAAATTAAAAATGATTAACATAATTAGTAGTCGCATGAGATTAATTAACAACAAACAAGTTGAATAGTAATTTCTATATTGAGCGACGTATTCTGTAGCCAATTTTACTTGTATCTGAAATTTATAATTCTGTTAGTTGTTTTAAAATGTTATGCGCAATATAGAGTTTTCTATTCTATACTATTAATTATATCCAAAAAGTTTTAAAACATTATAATCGCTTTGGATTTCTTTATCGGTACTTGAAGTTACCAGTAGTCTAAGTGGTTAAAACAATACTTGTAATATGAGTAGGGTTTACTTACCCACCACCTTTAGCCTTATTAGCTATAGCGTTGGCACTCGGCCTGGCATCCATTATAAACAGTTTGTGTGCCTGAGCATTCGCGTCCATTATTAACTGAATATACCGTTCATCTTCGCGACTACGCTTACCGCTTACCTTAAAAAAAAGTGTGTGATTAATACGTTAATAATAACCATGGCCAAGGTTTAAGTTCTTTGGAAAATCTCGACAGCTCTTGTAGCTTCTACTCCAGTTCTTGTAGCTACATAATATAAGGAACAACAACTTTGTACGGATTCTGTCTTAGTATGTGTAATTGTTGCTATTTGATGTAAGATTAAAAAAAGGATAGTAACAAAACTCATAATCTCTCTAATTTTTCAAACATAAGTACTATCAATCAACATACATAAATATATAATAATAATAATAAAACATCTCAATAAACCTTAGTTTAGAAAAGAAAATAAATTAATCAGCACCTTATCTATGCCAATTGCATTAAGTTTCCGTCTATTATTATTTTCAACTCCATTTTCCAAAATTTGCTAAAAGCTGTAATATTCCTAATTCAACTCTACCTTCGACGTTTTCTGAACTACTCACTTCAGCTAACGGCTGACTACACCGAGAAATAGTAGCATGAGAACTAGGATATATCCAAAGTACAACCTTACATCTTCCTAATTCATCTTCTTCTGTAAACCTTCACTACACTCAACTTACCCCAACCAACGGCTGACTACATCGCATAATAGCTATTAATAGCACTATAGTAGCTTGAGAACTATAGTATCCAAGCTAGTAGAACCTTACATCTTCCTGATTCACCTCATACCTCTATATTCCTCAAGATTAAGATAAGAAATAGCTAAAACAACACCTCTCTACAATTACTTCTTAATTTCAAAAACCTTCCATTACAACTCCTTTGTCCCAAATCTGCGAATCTGATTTGGGCGCTGTATATAATTACAAATTACTTTATACCTCCTCTTTTATTACATGACTTACTACTTAGACAATTATTACACTCCACTTACCCCAACCAACGGCTGACTACATCTTGTAATAGTAGCCTGAGAGCTAGGATGTATCCAAGCTAACACCGGTATTCTTCCTCGAGACCTGAACGCAGCCACTGACCTCAGCAGGTCATCGTTAGCTGCAGCAGGAACCGCCCATACTGATGGGTAACTATCACATACTTCGTACTTATCATTTATACGGGTTATACGCCACATGTCGTTGTTCACGCCCTGTAATGGACAATTATTTCTAATAATTTACAGGGTTTAAAACTCATGCAGTTCTAAACAATATACTTTTCTGATGTATAAATAGATACATTTTAGAGCCCTCAGCAGAGATCAAAACTAAAATGAAGGAAGTCGCCCAACCACGCCCACGACGGTCAGTTTTGGGATAGCACTTAACTAGACTAGTCCCTTAAACTAGTACTCTTAAACTGGTTTAGATTTATATTCCAGTACTAGTTCACTGGAACTAACGAAACTCTATTGTTTTGTTCATGAAAACCTTATGTGGAGATTATTACTAATATCTTAATAATACTTCATTTTTTAGTACTATATTTCGTTTAGTTCTCATTCTATTAGTGTAGTTAAACATGCGCGCGGAGCTTTAGTTGGTTGATAGGTGCAATACTGTATATTACAATGGTTTGTTGGGTATGTGACATGACACTTCTGTACAAATACTATAATCTCCAATGGAAAGTCAGGTCATGGACACAACCTATATAAATTTGTGAACTTTGTTGAGGTTTGTTCCTAAAAGTCCAGTGCTGGGAATTCATTCCTAATATTTTGTTCTTCACAAACTACAAAATACTGAAAAAATATATAATTTAAAATGCCTACAGGTTGAATATGGAATTTATATTAAACACAAAAAAATTAAGCCAAAGTTAAAAAAAATGCAATTTCACAGTCAATTTAAGAAATTTTGTGAGAGAAAGATTGAACTTTAATAGATGGTTCCTAATAGGTCTGACTATATCTCCTACAAATCAACTGAAGCCTTAAAACCCTATGTAGCCTCTTACAACAACCGACGAAGGAAATATTTAATCTTATAATTTAAACATAACATTAATATTTTGACGACATCCGTGTCCGAATGGATAGGTAGCTTCTAGGTCCGAGGTTGCGGCTTCGATCTTCGCTGAGAGCAACATTCATGTGATCAGCATAAATTATTGTTCCTTAGTGCTATGTTCCCTATGTTACTAATATGTGTAATGTATAATATTAAATATATTGTTGAGTTAGTATCTCATAATACAAGTTCTACTTAGTTTGGGGCTAAGGGCCAGTTTTTTGATCCGGAGTTAAAAATATAACCATTTGTTACATTGACTATAGTTAAATAACCAACCAGTAGTTAAATCGTAAATCCATTTTTGTTCGATATTTGACCATTAGTTACTCTAACCACGGGTCAAAAATTGCATTTTGCTGATATCTAACCAATAGTTACGATATTTAACAAATTGTTGAGTTAACCACGGATCAAAAAACTGGCCCTTACTTGATCTGTGTAAATTATCTATGTATATTTATGTACTTACCATTCTTCTTAATTCAGAAACCGGTTCAAACAAATGCCAACCACCCTCCGGAAAACTTTCTGCATTGCTAAAAGCAAAGAGAGGTAATCTGTGGGACAGTGGGAATGCAAGTTGCTGAAGTTTCTCAAAAATACCGCGTCTAGAGTGATTCTCCTGTCTGTGTGCAAAACGGAGGTTTCTCATATCCTGTAATATTAAATTTTATAAATCAATAGTTAAGTGTCTTATTTTTAGAACCAAATTCCTATTAAAACTACATGTGAATCTAACAACTATAGAACTTTTAATTTTCTATTAAAATTTTAATTTCAGTAATTGGATAAAACAGTATTATTTGATGGGTACAATGTTGTGTATGTATAGTATACATTGTATACCATCTGTTAACTTCAAAGTAAGTTTTATAGAGAAAAAAATGTACCTTACAAAACACTTCTATTCCATAAGAATTTTCCCCTTTTGAAGATACACCACCAACTTTTTCAATACGGGACACCTGAAATTAAGTCTTTATTTATATAAATCAAAATATATTTTTGTATCTTCGTTTTGTATAGTTTGTCATGTATAGTTTATCAGTGCATACAATCATTATCAAGGAGTTATTTTATTTTGCATTGGGATATATATATTAAGTAATATCACCACAATATTCTTACAAACATATATATATATAAGATATTTATATGTTTATATTTATATATAGAAGATATTACTTATTTATATTACATTAAATCTCGGTGTACCCAAGTGTCCATAAAATATTTTTATTTTTTGACATCAAATGTTCAAAAAGCACTTTGAGCATACACATTAATTTATTGAACACAAAGAAAGAATTTGTTTCTCTGAAACTCTTTCTTCTTCTACATTATTATATTCTTTGATTGATTATCTGAGGTTTTTTTAAAAGTGTACAAGATTACAAAACCATTGAGATTTTATGTTCCTAAATAGTACTTTGCACAATAAACTGCAACATTTGTTTCCTCTTCAATATCCTAACAAGGGCATATACACTGTTCAATGCTTTTATAACGAAAATATTTAAACTTAGCACATAAGCTAATAAATAACTATAATCCAAAAGAGTGTACCCGAAGCTTCTGAATAAGAAACTTCCTAGCTACTTTTGAACTTAAGGGACACTCCCTTTAGTTTCTTTTAAATGATATTGACAGATGTGACAAATTTAATATAATCTCACATTTATTTTTAAAACTGAATCTTTTCAAACACTACATTTGAAGTATTTTAACTGCCTATTTAAAAGGCTATTTAAAATTTTATTCTTTTAGGCATTGGCACCTAGAAGTCTTTTAATTCATTAATCCGACTATTCCGAACAATCATTACTAACATAACCAGTATCTCAGGAATAACCTAAATATCAGGTTTGTTCTTGGGTCAGTACCATTTACCATACATACATATACTCACAGCTGTAAATCTCAAGAAGGGGTAGCCAGAGCTAAGGAATTAGAAATTCCACAGCCACTTTTGGAAATGTAAAGGTTGTTGGTGATGGGTCTCCAACCGCATCAGCCAAAAATCCCTTAAGAGCCCCAATACTGTTAGTGGCCTCTTATGTACACCCACCAGAAGATATGTTGTGTAATGTCGGCTTAAATTAGCACTACCCCATATCTTGAAGCTTGTACAGGCCCAGTGCACCAGTGGGGTGCCATAGGACAACAACACCCCATTTCTACCATTTACCAGTACATACAAAATATTAGTTTTGTGTATATGATTATATCATGGTCTTAGCAAAAAAACATTGCCCCTAAAAAGGTAAAAAAATAAATGGCTTATTTGCATACTGAATTTAAGATAATTAAAAAATAACTCACCACGCCCAAAGGTACACTTAAAATAGTATGCAGAGCAGCCATGTCTGTTGGACGGAAATGTAGTTGGTAGTTGGTCACTTTCAGCACTCCTCTGGTAGGACCACTGTATGGACACAAATATGCAACATCACGGGCAGTGCCCATGACTTTCTCACCATCAAGAAGTTGAATATCACCCACAACATGAGGCTGAAAATATGATTTTTTTAATGATTAACAGAAATTTTACTGCAACTAAACTAACTAACTCTATAGATTTAAAATACAAGAATTACATTAGGTTCAGATAATTCACTGAGTATTTTTTTTCTGTGTAGACTTTTGATAAACGAACAGATATGAAGTGGCTTGTTTTTATACATTGTTAAACCGTTTCAAGCAGTACTTATAAAGCACAAAATATAAGCAATAGTTAAGCACGGAAGTCGGAAGAGAACTGTAAATCACTTTATTAATAAGACATAAATTACACTTATATGGTAACTTACGGAGTCCTGTCCGTGCTTAGAATTCAATGAGCTCGACTTGGAATCCGAATCCAGAGAATCAGAGCTGGTATTTTTTGTTAACGAAAAATCTGAGTTCAGCAATTCGGCACTATTATGTTTATCCATAGCAAAGTTCATGGAAAGATTTATAACAAAACAAGGTTGGAAGTTTAGAAATATAATCTAAATTTTATGTTAAGTTAAGATGTATTTGATGGAATGGAAGAATATAAATATTTGTTTTATAGTTTATTTGAATCAAGAGTCCATTTACACCCGTTCTGGATACATAGCTTTAAGAGCCATGGCGAAATTTACGCATTAAAAATTAAGTGGTTGTTGGTACAAATTACAAAACTTAAAAAAAAACCATTGTTATGAATACAGAAGTATAAATGATTTGTCTTTAATATAAGTCTAATTGGGTAAGTATGACATTGACTGTCTCAACCCAGCTTTACACCGATATATTTACTCTACAATGTAGATTCTACATAATACATATAATTATACTCACTGCTATAAGTCTCAAAAATTGTAGCCAGAGCTTCAGAATGAGGGCTACCGTTTTTGCGCTCACCCGATGGCGCCACTGGCGAGTGAGGTCCCGATATAAAGATCTAAAGTCTGTAAAATAAGAAATTCATAGCTGTAAACTCAGTACAGTTCTCCAAAATGTGCATAGAAATCTTCGTCACTATTCGGCAACGATCGTGTTCCCCGAGCGTCGGGTGACGATATGTATATATAGGTAGAGTACTTAAGTGCATGTCATAATTTATCAGTAACGGAATTTGATTCGGTGATTCCATGTCGATTTTCGTGATGTTCGATAAGTCCAGAATGCGTCGATATCCACACGGTTGCGAATATGCAACAATCTTTGTTGGATTGATTTACTTAGAAATGTATAGTCCTTGATGTCTTGAACCATCGTGCGAAATTTGGCTGTGATCGGATCACCTGTTTAGAAGGAGTTCTGTGACAAGCCTCACATAAAAGTTTGGGGTAAATGGATAAAGTTTAAATTAAATTCACATTTGTAAACAAACTCATGAAGGGTGCAGCTCTATATAATTCCACACAGAGAGAACACGTGCGGTCACCAACAATCCAACAATATGTAAACAAAGACGATTGATATTGACGGACTTTTGACAGTCCGGCAACCGCCACCGCCCGTCCGAATTGTTTTCGTTTGAGAACACATGATAATGACTCATGTTACTTTAAGACAACTTGCAAAATGCAAGTGCATCGTCTAGGGCTCTTACGATTCAATTATTCGGGTTTTTCCGGAATACGAGAATTAACCGAAGATGTGCATGCGCATTAAAAATTTTGAAGAACTGTAAAGAAACTTAATTTCGACAAAATATTTTGTTTGTTAACTAAACCAAACCTCTGAATTAGCTTTTCTTTCAGTCCGCTTAACTTTGTACCTCTTTTTCTTAGTTCCACTTTTAAAGCACTGACATTCATTGACCCGTAAGTCGTTTTTGCCATAATAAGGATGTTTTAAATGAAATATTTCGTAAAACCTCAAAACTAAACATAAATGAAATAAATAAAACCGGGCAGACCACTCAATAAAGTGATAAATAACATTTTGGACACGCTACACTAGCGCCTGTACCGGCAAAATCATACGCTTTAGCCCCCATTGAAATTCTTGTCAATTTTAGAAGTTGAGTGGGGGAAAAGATCGCAAAATAATACTTCTATAAGGTTCTCTAACCGCATCGCCCAAAAATTACTTTAGCTCATAACTTTTCGCAGAAATAGTTGCTATACTAACCTGAAACTAAACAGCTTGGTCCCATGTCCAATAATATACGTTTATGCTCGTCCACACTCACCCCACTAAGGATCAAAAGACGTCTATGAAGGTGCACATCAAGACATCCAGCACACCACAGCTTTTTAACGCATCCATTCCATACAACTGCTTTTATACAACTGGTTTTATACAATATAATTGTCATTGCATCCATATAAAAATACCAAAAAGGGTGAAGGGTAACCTGATCCTAACTTTTTCCCAAAGTTTGTCTCTGCTTGACTCTAGAAATGATAGATAAAAAAATATTTTTTTAGTTTTTTTATAACCAGTCAGTGAGGGAGGCGCTGAAAGGTAATGTATTTAATAAAAAAAAAAATATACCGGTCGAATTGAGAACACTCCTTTTTTTGAAGTCGGTTAAAAACATACTCCACCCAGGTGGCGTGCATGGCAACCAATACAAAAAAATATACTAAGTTTCTCAATAGTTTTAATTGGTCTTAATTTCTCTTACTGAAATATTTAAGATTTTATTAACTTGTCAATACATTTTTTTCCGTTAAAGAGATTTTTATTAGCAAGTTTATAATATCAACTGATATTATCATCAGTTTCAATAAATGGGGCTACTCTACTCGGTGACCGCCAATCATCCTACTAGACGAGTCGTTGTGTATGTGTAGAGCAGAGAATAAAGAGTAAGTAAGAGAGAATACTAATTCACATAAGTGCAACTTCGTCATGTAGGTCTCCTCACGATGTTTTGTATCACCGTCATCAACCAAGATAAATTAACCACATATAAGTATGACTTTACAAAAGACACATTGGTGTAGGCCCGACTTGGGGTTCAAACCGATACCTTTCTGAATAATAAGCACATGTACAAAACACCGAGCTATCTTGGTAGTTAAAACTTAATATATATTTTAAATTAGCTTTCCGGATACGGCTTCCCGCGTGGAATTCGGCCATAATGCACAATTATAAGAAAACTTCTCATTTCCCTGATTTCCCTCGGGAATACATTTTTACCGAAATAAAATGTACCCTATTATTTAATCCGGACTTCCAACTATACGTCTGCAATTTTAAGGCAATCGGTTCAATAGTTACGGCGTGAAAGTGGAACAAACAAACAAACTCACTTTTCGATTTATAAAACTAGTAAGGATAAGTTCTGATACGAGGTTTTTTTTAATTTAAATATAAGTTTACATTTAGCGCATATATGTATTTACCATTTTAATAATAGCAATGAAAGTTATCTCAAATATATATTTTACTTTGTAAGAGATGAAATACATAAATACATATACTCGCGGCCATAAATCCCAAAAAGGGGTAGCCAGAGCTTCAGAGGTGGAAACTTCTCAGCCACATTTAGAAGTTGATAGTAGAAATAAAGTATTATTGGTGATGGGTTTCCAACCGCGTCGCCAAAAAGCACTTTAAAAGCCCCATACCCTTAGTCGCCTCTTACACCACCCGTGGGTTGAAAAGGGTAGAGAAGAGACATTCTATGCCGGCCCTAACCGATTTTCGCGGCTGCGCGGCTTTGATGTATATTTGATAAATACTAAATTCCAATAAAATAATACATTATTCTGTTACGCGTGACCAGAAATCAGTTGAGCGTCTATATGGACCTCCTCTCGTCATTAACAGGATTTAACTATTATAATTATTGGTCTGGCTGCTATAATGCTTCAAAGCCTATATTTTATCTACTTATCTCTTTTGACTTTAGTCCTTCGCGTCGAATGGTGTTTAAGGCGCCGTTGGTTCAGCGAAAAATATCATCTCAGGGGGTGCTGCCCCCGCGGGCGCGGGGAAGCGCCTGTGCGCCGATCGAGCGGCCGTCTCCCCGGAGTGACGCCGCGTGCGCGCGTTTTAAAAACATACAGTAGGGTAAGCAATACAGTTATTGTCAACTCGACAGTTTTAGCAACTCGCAAATATTTTCTATGGTATGGGTTCGGAAATTTGTTTATGATTATTTACATTTTCTTTCTAAAATATTTACGAGTGGTTATAACAGTCAGGGTGACGAAAACTGTATCGCTTACCCTAGGTTATCAATTTCAAAAATAGTTTCTACCATGGCCGTTTACAATATAAAATGTAATGATACGATAGATTTGTCTACCCCTGTCAGTTTATACAAAATTATTACAGTGATAATTTCATAACTTTTGCCGTGTCGTGTCTGCTTAGAATAACACTACCCCATTTCTACCCGAGATCGTAAGAAGCGACTAAGGGTATAGGGGCTTTTAAGTGATATTTGGGCGATGTGGTTGGAGAACCGTCACCGAAATCATATATTATTATCATCTTTTCCCAAATCAACTTCCAAAAGTGGCTGAGGAATTTCTCATTCCAAAGCTCTGGCTATCCCGTTAAGGGATTTATAGCCGTGAGTATATGCATGTATATAATTTTCAGTTTACACCTGTAACTATTTAATATTATTAATTGAAATTAGAAGTTACTTTAACGGTTTTGTTCTTTTTCCCATTCCTAATAAATTAAACAATAAAATATAAAAATGAGTGCAATCTATGAATTGAATGAATTCTTTATATTTGCTAATGCTAACCGTACGCACGGTCACTCTCACGCCTACATATACGCGCATCGTATACAGATAGGTCACTCGCACACTAACGGCGCCGCACGCGCGTTAATTGTAAGATCTGTAAAACAAGGCTCGCGCGACATAGGTCTATCCCCAAAAGCAGCTCGCCGAGCACCACCGAGCACTGAGCGGGCGGCGGGCGGCGCTCGGGCACGAGTAAGACTGCGAATATCGATGTTTTTAAAATATTTGTTTTATTGAATTTATTAAAAAAGAAAACTAATCGCCAATTATTATTAGAAATACAAATGCTCAAATTATGATGCAAGTTATATGTAAGTAGGTAAAATAAATAAAATATAAAACCATTTTAAAGAGTGTAATTAGAGGTATGTTGGCGATTTTTTTCTATCGAGCGAAAATGTATTAATCATGTTTCGAAGCAGTTTCACAGCAGAAAAGCCTCAAGATTTTGATGTATTTTTTTCAAAACAATATTGTTATAAACATACGCATTATATTGTTTCAAAAACTCTGTTCGCTGGACTACCGGCACCTTAACCCAAATGAACCAGTACAAAACTTAGATTACTTAACGTGAACATGTTTTATTCGTATATTTCATACATACATACATATACTCACGGTCATAAATAAATCCCAAAAGGGGCAGACAGAAATTCGGAGCTAGAAGCTCCTCAGCCACATTTGAAAGTTGATAGGGGACATGATGGTAGAAATAAAGTCCTGTTGGTCATGGGTCTCCACTCCAACCGCATCGCCCAAAGACTACTTAAAAAGCCCCATTCCCTTCCCTATATTAATTTCGGTGTATTTATACAAACGTATAAGGTAATACATTACATCCAAATAAGTAGATAATAAGACAATAAGGGCGTAAACTGCGCATGCAAGTGGAGTTTTGTTGGTTCGATAAATGTTTTATACCAAAGCAACCTTTCATGTTGCATTTTGAGTTATTGGCTTTTTGATATTTTGCGTTATCGTGATTTTTTTAAATAAACATAATGTTAATACCTCATTCAATAAATTACAACACTTTTTTAAATTATAAAAATACCAATAATGTGGAATCAAATAGAACTGTGCAATCAGAAAACTTCGATTGGGATCAAAATCATCCAAAATCATTGATTACTCTTTGCATAGAGAAACTGAGTATGGATTGGAAAGGTATATTTCATTTTAACTATTGTTATAAACTAGACTATAAATTGTAACCTACTATAGCGTGTACTGGAGTGTACAAAGGTAAATTTGAAGGAAACATCAAAATGCGGCGGTTGAGGAGTTTCTAGCTCTAAAGCTCTGGCTACACCTTTTGGGATTTATGGCCGTGAGTATATATTTTTTTTTTTAATTATTTATTCATTATAAAGACAAAATACATTATACAATGGTTATATCGTGGTCACTAATCCTCTTCTAAGGTTTAATTGTGACCACCGTCCCCCACTCTTACATTGTAAATCACAGTTGATTGTATTGCGTCTTAGTGACGTTCTCTATTTAAAAAATATGAATATAAATATAATTTACTTATAAATTTATATACAATGCTGACTGACCATCGTAACATGGCCCAATTTCACACGCCGCGGATGATACCCGCGTGACAGATGAGGCAAGAATTCTATAAGAGTTCATAA